>WBNO01033078.1:17444-59299 GCA_013400575.1 Peucedramus taeniatus
CTTTCTTTCTTTCTTTCTTTCTTTCTTTCTTTCTTTCTTTCTTTCTTTCTTTCTTTCTTTCTTTCTTTCTTTCTTTCTTTCTTTCTTTCTTTCTTCCTTCCTTCCTTCCTTCCTTCCTTCCTTCCTTCCTTCCTTCCTTCCTTCCTTCCTTCCTTCCTTCCTTTCTTTCTTTCTTTCTTTCTTTCTTTCTTTCTTTCTTTCTTTCTTTCTTTCTTTCTCTCTCTCTCTCTCTCTCTCTTTCTCTCTCTCTTTCTCTCTCTCTTTCTTTCTTTCCCAAGCTGCATGCACAGGCACGTGAAGGAACATCCAGTGGTGCAAAAGCACCAGGGTGTGTTGGTGCCTCTCTCAGTGTCACTGCACACTTGAGGATGGACAGCTCCAGGCCTGGGAAATGGAGCTAGGACAGGAAGCTGCTCCCGAAGGGAAGGGCAGGGCAGCTCTTTGCTCCTGTGCAGCCTCTTAGAGTGAGCACAGTTACTCACAGCTAAAGAGGAACTCCAGCAGGGCTGCTTGCTCTCCATGCTGTGAGGGATCCACCTGGAGAAGAAACTCAGAGACATTTCCTTGTGTCACCATTCAAGGCCAAGCTTGGTGGCTCCCTCCTGCCGAGCTGCAGGCCGAGGAATTCTCTGTAAGCTCAGCAAACGCAGATCTGTTGTTCTGGTTCAAACCACACTTCAGTGAAGCCACGTGAGGTAACTCCCAGTGTTTCATGGCCCAGAAAATGAGCATTGCAGACATTCAGTGAGGCTGGTTGGTGTTTACATGAGCTGGAAGGGCTGTGCCGTGGGATGTAGGCCCTGTTCCAGCCCCGCTTGCCAGCGACGTTTTCTCTGTGGGAGAGGGACATGCAATGATTTCAGACTCAGTGTTGCCACTGTTTCTCTGCCTCAGAGCCTTCAGATGGAGGTTTTTCATATGGTTTGAAATGGAAAATTATTTGCATTGCATTTCATATGGTTTGCAATGCACATCCTGCATTGCTCTCTATTTAGTGGCTTTGTATTGGCCGGTGCCAGGGTTCCAGTCAAGTTTTCTGGACTATTGTTACAGTGTGTCACAGATAAAATTGCTTTGTCAAGACACCACAAAAATGCTTCTGTGTCTTTGGCATCCATGCTCAGCATGCTGGAACCATTTATTTAATTTACATTTTTTTCCCTTTTCCCACTATCCATTATTTAGAATGTAGAAACAGTAGCACATCTTCCTGTTAACTCTGGTTTTGGTGAAGTTATAAGCATTCCTTCTGAAAGGTCTGTGGCTCTGTTCATTGGAAAAAGTCCTAGATCATCCAGTTCCATCCCCTCTACCATAGACAGGGACACCTTCCACTATCCCAGATTGCTCAGAGCCCCATCCAAGCTGGCTTTGAACACTTCCAGGGATGGGGCATCCACAGCTTCTCTGGGCAACCTGTGCCAGGCCCTCACCACCCTCACAGTAAAGAATTTCTTCCCAATATCTAATTTAACCCTGCCCTCCTCCAGTTTGAAGCCATTCCCTCTTGTCCTGTCACTACCAGCCCTTGAAAAAGTCCCTTTCCAGATCTCTTGTAGCCCCTTTAGGCACTAGAAGGTGCTCTAAGGTCTCCCCAGAGCCTTAGAGGCTGGACAGCCCCAACTCTCAGGTTTAATATTTCTTTCATTTTTCCAAATAAAAATTCAGAGACATCATGAGGTCAGCTTTGTAATTTAAAACAAACCAAAGCATGGACACATAGCAAAATAAAAGTGTTATCTTCTATAAAGAATTTGCTCAAGCCTACACAACCTTGAGCTGAATATGAATTATTTGTGTTTTTAACCCATGGAGTATGGAACCAGTTCTGAAAGTGCTGACTGAAACCACTGCTTTGCAGTGGGACAAATGGAAGATCTTGTGAATTGAGAGGCAGAAACAGCAGAGAACTGTATTTTATCTTTTTTCCTGTCCTCTTTATCTGCTTTTTACTTAGCAGTCAATTATCTCAGGAACCAACCACATCTGTGTTCCACCATGAGATTTGTGGGAGCTGGAGCAGTGCAGGGGATTCTGTGAGGAACATGACATGAGGGCCTGCAACTGTTCATGGATACAGAGAAACCTCAAGAGGGAGCATCCCACGCCTGCTGTTCAGCAATAGGGACAAATACTCTGTCCTTCTGCTTTTTCCATAACAAAATACTATTGTCCATAATACCAGAGAGCATTTGCAGTCTCTAAAGTCCTACAAAATTATGCACCAGGGTCAGGATTTCACTCTTGCAATGTGATAGTTTACTCCTACATTTTTTTCATAGTTATCCAGATGTTCTACTTATTCTGATTATCCTGAGTTTCTCGTCTTGTTGTCATTATCTGGGGAAGTTCTTGGCTTGACTAAAGCAAAAATTTACACTCTGTGTAGTTTTTTCTGGGTGGGCATTTCAAAAGTTGTGGCGTATTTCAAAATTATTTATGTCTCCTTGTTCTAGATCTTCTGGTCCTTTGTGTAGTCAGACCAAGAGGACAAACAGTGTAGGATATTTTTTCACTCTGGGCACAGTTATCTTTCTGCATGCTGTAGTTTAAAACACAGAGGAGGTCACCTAATTTACAGTGAAGGTGGCTGCCACTTTGGGGTTGGGATTCTTTTTCTTCTTGAGACTTCTTTTCCCTTCTTAATGCAGAACAACTTATGGACAGCAAATATGACCTTATAGAATCTGAGTGCTTGGATGAGAAGGATTTGGGAGTAATTTTTGCTTGTTTTCATTGATGTGGGGGTTTTTGTCTTTAGGAATCTTATTAGAGAGATACTCTTGACCTAAAAATTCCTCTTGCTGTTAATAATATCTCTACTGTAATAATATCTCTGCTATTGAGCATTTATGACAGTGCTGCAATGTTTGCTTTGCAACCAAACTCCTGCTCTTTGGAAAATGAACATTCTATTTCAATACTGCTAGAAGTTTTTGTTTTACTATGCTGTCCTTGGGTGTAACAAACACTGTTTAGATGGGAAGTTAAAAGCAAAAGGTTTGAGAGATTAGTTTTATGAATGTCTTCCTAAATGAATCCCAGGACTACAGAGTATGTTTCTTGATGCTTTCAAGAGAATTCCTAGAAATTACTTCAGATTGTTAGACAACGTCCTTCAGAAACTTTTGCTGAATATTCAGATACAATATAACTTTCTACTAGTGGGTGAAATTCACTCCATGCTGTTCAATAGAAACAACTAATCCTAAATTCTACCTTTGTAATTCCTAAAAAAAAAAAAATTAGGTTTTCTAAAGACTCACACCGATTCATATTTAACTTGCTCCTCAAGTTTCCCAGATGCCTTATTCCAGATGACAACTATTTGTTTTTATGCCAAACCCTGAGATATCTGTAAGACCAGATTCCAAAATGTCAGTGCTATTGTTGAGTATACATCGAATTTGGCCAGGGGAGAGAGAAGGAAAAAGGGACTACATGAACCTAGCTTGTTTTTGAAGGACTTCACACACTCACCAATGGCCTTTGGTAATAAATTGAGTTTAGCTCTCACTGATAATATTAAATAATGCTGATCTAACCTTGTCTAGACCTGTGAGGGTTTTTTTTTTTTCTCCCCACTCCATGCCCCACCCCCAAAGCTAAATGTATTGTTACACTAGGTATGGATATTTATTCTTCAGCAGTGCCTTGTGGTATCTTCCACAAGGAAGTTTATTCAGGAGCAGACCATCTGAACCTAATTCAGTTTCTTGTTTTCAATTTGCTTGGGAGTTATTATTCTAAACTCTTCAATGCAGAAATAGTCATTGGCTTTTGCAGTATTCTAACCTTGTCCTCTTTTTGCCTGTTTTAGTAACCTCATTTAATCAACTATGTTTCCTGCTGGGATATGTGATTAGCTGTAGCTCCCTCCTTCTGCAGTGATTATCCACACCAATTCCCTTAATGTTCATGACAGAAACAATCTTCTTTCAAAGCCTCTACCTGCAGCCCAGCTTCCTCTCCCAGTTCTCTGGGCAGCTGCATCCACTCTGCTCAAGAGCAGGAGGGACAGGAGCACAGCCATGCTCCACTTCCTTTCCACTCTTTGTGGGACTCAATGATTCTTGTGGGTCCCTTCCAACTCAGCATATTCTGAGTGAGGCAGCCTTTACATTTCAGTCACCCTGCACATATTCCTGTTTTAATTTAGCTCTGGATGGCTCCTTCCTATGATGATCAGCCAGAACAAGCAAAACCTCAAGATCTCCCAGCAGAGTTCTCCAGAGTAACCCAAGGTGTTACAAAGCTGTTCCTGCACAATTCTCCAGTGATTGCTATCAAACCAAATTTTTACTGGGCCTCCCCAGGTGTTACTTTTCCTTGAAGGCTGCTGAGCAGTAAAAAAATATGACAAATTAATCATAGTAGCACAGGACTAGCTAGGCATGAGGAAAGTCTTCAGGGGGTGTTTTGGTTGTTTTTGGTCAGTGCACAGCTCTGTGCTGACCTCCTGAGCCATCTGTGCTCCTGTCCTCAGCTGTGCCCCTTCCTTGGGGCTCACTTGTGCCTTGATGCCTGAACAGGGCTGATCTTTTGAGCTGATACCAGTGGATGTAACACCTCCCAAAAAACTTACCCAATATAGCCTGGTAGATTTCAAGAATAGTTTCTGCTACAGTCTGAAATGCATCTGCAGTACAGAGCTTGCTTTATTCTGAAATCCTTTTTTCTAGGGTAAACTTCACATATCTTGTGGTTTATTGAGCATAAATGCCTTGGCCTTATCATCACAGGGAAGTGCTGCTCTGATTTATTTATACTTTGATAATGAACTTGGAATTTTTTTTAGCTCTCCACAGGGCCCTAATTGTAAGAATAGATGAAAATGCAAATGTTCTCATTCAAAACAGCAGTAAATATGTTTTTAACTTGTTAACTCAAATGGAACTTAATAAGGGTAGACATGTATTTACTGCTGTCCTGGACTGAGGTCAGTGAGACCTGGCACTGTCAAGTTTAGTTTTTGATTTGGTTGCTACAAAATGATTTATATAAGTGAAAGAAAAACTTGTTTTTGTCTGGAGTCCTAGGTCTCTCGATGCTCTGTGATTAGTACCTTGGGAGCATGGTTTTCAGCACATTCTACAGGATTTGGTTATAAATCTCTGTCCTTGTACACTTCTTCAAACTACCCCGATAGGTACAAACTTCTGCTTGTGCACACCTCCTCTCTTCGAGAGAGGTTACAACTACTCTTAATTTATTGCAGTCCAGTGAATGCTAGAAATGTGCCCCAGGTGCATCCAAGCTTTTTCAAAGTTCAGGAATACTCCTGAACACATCTAGGGCTTCATAGGGGAGAACCTGTGAAGCTCAAGTTGTGACCCAAATGCTTGGGAAGAGCAGGCAGCAGTTGTATCAAATACTGGGGACAAAGAGATTCCCAGTCAGAGCCGTGTGGAGCTCACTGGTAAAGTCTGGAGCTGCTCATCAGGCTGCTTCAATCTGTGGGAATCCCACCTTGACCCATGAAAGCCTGTGAGGGGAAAGCAGAATCTGGGTGTGCCCTTGATGAGGGAGCTGATCTGGTTACACTGTGGTTTATCCAGAGGAGCTCCAGCCTTGTTCTCCGAGGGTGGCATTTTCCTTATTTATTTGTTCTTTGTTTAGCCCCGCATTTTTACATGCTGGCTGCAGGTCAGTCCCTGCTCAGCCAGCAGCTGCACTGGCCAATTCAGAGTCACTAAGCTCAACTAAAATGTTAGCTTCTCTGTTCATCCCTAGGTTTCCCAGGATTTTCAGCAGTAAATCTGGAAAACACATCTAATCCCGCTGAAGCATTCTCCAGCCTTCCTGACATGAAGGATTGTGTGGTGGCCACTGTGATTTGTGTGCAGCACTGGAGTCCCTGGGACACAAACCAGTGATTAGGAGCTGTGTGATTTGGGGGGAAAGAGGAGAGGTTGTTTGCTATTTCTGGGTTAGGGAAGGAAGGCAGTTAAACTTCGTATTAATGAACTGACTAGAGGAAACAGACCCAAATCCAAAAATCCTGCCAAATATTAACTTTTTGTTGACGGTAGAATTTGTTCAGTTTATACACCTGCTATAGAAGTGCTTTTTACCAGAAGCTGGTTCATTTCCAGAAATGAATATAAGCCTCTGGCCAATAATAGACAGAATAATACAGAAACAAAAACAAAATCACAAGCAAGTCTGTCTGTAATGATTTATTTGCATTTTCACCCACATGGAAAGCAAATGTTTTGATTAATTTGCTGAAAGTTTACTTCTCTTGCTTTCCTTAACATTTTTCTTTATTATTAGATTTACATCTTAATACAAATAGTCTGCTATATATTTAGATATGTTGTTTAGTTTATAACAGTGTAATTGGAAAGAAAGATGAAATTGAAGATACCTACTGAGATACAATAAATTAAAGTTTATCAGATTTGTTTTCAGATCTCTGCTGCCTCTTAACTCTGAAACGTGGAAAACCAAAATTTCATCATAGTATTTGTTTCTCTGCTGTAGAGATGGAGGTGCTGACAGAAAGGTTGATGATGGCTAAATAAACTTTAAAAAAAAGAAAAAAAAGAGAGAGAAATACTGGTGATTCCTTAAGATGGAAAGAAAGGGGATCTGTCCTGGTGTTGAACAATACCTTTCTGTCCAGGGATACGGTACAGGATGGAAGAATCTGGCTCCAGAATGGTCTTGCCCAATAAACCCAAAGGGCATTTGTGGTGTTTGCCGTGACTCCTCGTGAAATTGGACTCCATTGCAGAGCTGGTGCAGAAAACTGGGAAGGTTCTGTGCAGAAGCAAATGGATAGATATTCCTTGCTAGGCTTTTTAAGTTTAAGTATTCTGAACTGCTGGATCCACTTTGGGACAGAGGAAGATCTTAGAGTGGTATTACTTGAGATCCTAAGAGCTGTTTCCGCAAAACCTGTGCAGTTGTGTGTTTCCTGTACTGGAATGAGCACAGTGACTGTTGAGTGCTCACCTTTGGGAAGAGGCACATGGCATGCAGGCTTTCCTCTGCTGCCCAGGACAAGCTGAGCCATCCCCACCACCTGCTCCCATCCCCTGGAAGCAGCACTAATTTCAATAAATGAACAGCACATCTGACTCTGCTGTTGGCTCTTGGAAAAGCTGGATCCCATTTTCCATGGCCTCGCTCCTCCTTCCACCCCCACTCCCTCCTCCTTCCCCCAGAGGAGGACAGCACTGCCATAAGGCACAGCAATCACTGGAAGTGGCCAGTTCAGGACAACTGGAAAGGAATTTGAGCCATTACTGGAATTCTAATCTCAGACTCTTCTAGAAAAGAGCTTAACAGCTTTTTGCTTGTCCTCTTGGGTCTGATGTTTGACAGGAAATGAGTTTGAAGGGTTCAGGAGCAGGTCACAGAACTCGCCTTGCTGCCAGCTGCTCTGCCGACCTTAACAGTGTGTTTGCAGAAATCTGATACACTTGCTTATTATTAAAGCCTTTTCTCTGAGAAAAGTGACTTCCAAAGCCAGGTCCTACCAGACGTATTTCTAGAATACTGCATCCTTGCCTCTCTGAATTCTTCTCCACTGACACTTGCTATGACCTAAGACTCCAGCCATGTAAAAAATGCTGTTTTGTAATTCAAGGCAGAGTGAACAATTGTGTTTGCAGGCATGTTTATGTTTGTCTTTTGCAGCACTTACTTTGTTTGTCCTTTATGTACCCATCTGTGGGATCTCAAAGAAACTCAGTTCCCCAGTCTTGCATAATTAATCAAATATACCTCATGGACTTAATAAAATACCTCAAATCTGGTCTCAAGAAAGCAATTGTAATGGATGGGCTGACTGTTTCCTGTGTAGCAGCTGAGAAGTATATTCCCAAGCAAATTTAAAAATAAGGCAGCCTCTATGCATTCTTGGAATCCTGTTGGCAAGTCAGAGTTGTTCAGACTAGTACGAAGTTCAAACAGGCCATGGAGACTGATGGCATGTCCCTCTTTCTTCACTGTGTTTCTGATTTAGAAATCACTTTCCAAATTTAAAATGTCAGAGCAGACAGACCAGATCAGGACAGCGGGGAAGCTCAATAACGGGGCTGTGCTGGCAGGAATATTGCAAATAAAAAGCTGTGGCAGAAGTACTCTTGATCACCTGCTTTGGAAGTGCTGTATCTTCCCAAGGGAACAGTTCTACAGCTTTGTGTGTTTCCTTATAGGAGGGCATGTCTAGGGAATAATCCTTGCACAGACCCTCTACTTCCAACCCAGCAGGCTTGCTTTTCCCCTCCTCTTCCTCCTGCCCAAGAAGGTTCTTGCAAAAATGCTTAAGGAGATGCAGCTAAAACAACCCAAAATAGGTAAGACTAACTGGCTATATCACTGCATTTTTATTCTCTTTATTTCTCTCTTATGTCTTCACTTCTGTAGGAACTTGGCTCCTCTGCAGCTTCTGCTGCTTTAATATATTGGTCAGTTTGCACTTCAGTTCAGCCTTCTCAAATGTCTGTTGTCTCTCCAGAATCAGCGTGTCCTGGAAAACAAAATGTGTGCAAATACACTGACAAAAAACAGACACATGGAATACACAAATGTACCATTATTTGACTTAGTTCAACTGGTGAAAAGTCTTCCAGAAATCTTGAACAACAACTGAAAATTGACTTGGAAGCTCCAAAGACCTATCATTCATGGCTAACAACTACTTCAGCCCTAATAATTTGTGGTTTTTGCCCCAGTTTGAAAATTAATGTGCAGGCCAGCCCACTATTAATGCAGAGCTAAATAGTAAACTTCTGATTCAATGGTGTGATTGACAGACTTAGTAGCACTGAGCAAAAATAAGATATACTGTTTGCTCCAGTGCTGCATATGTACATCACTCTCCAGAATGGAAAAGCCAGGAATTAATAACAAGTAAGGTTCTGACTCAAAATGTTTCTGGTCTCCTTGTCTTCCTGAGGGGTTCTTAAGAGTCCTGCTGCCTGTCCTTAGCTGCACTATTTGAGAGGAGCTACTTCTGTCTTAACAGGAGCTCTCACTTAAAGAAAGAGTGGAAACACAGCAAAACTTTTCTATTACTTTCTAGTGCAGTGACTGCTGTGAGTATGGCCAAGTAGAATGGGTCATGAATGCCCAAATAATGCCAGCTGAAAGAGTTGAAACTCATTGCTCAGGACCTCCTCCTCACAGGATGAAGGCAGGGTTTTCTGGGTAAGAAAGGGGTAAGAAAGGTCTTCTGGAAAGGGGCAAGGGGGAAGAAAACCACTGTGTTAAAGCAGCAGCAAAACCCATCAAAGCTCCAGCACTCTGGTCCTTGTGCAAGTTCATCCTTCCCTAAAACCAGAGCCAGTTCCCTTGCTGTCCATGGAGGAGCTATAACTGCATAGCTTTCCATAAGAGCACTTGGACTCATAAACAGGGAAGAGACACCTTAGCAGGAACACTCTGTGTCCCTCCCTGCTCCTGGGTGCAGGCCCATGGCTACATCACCCCTCAGGTCAAACCTCCACGCTGCCAGCAGTGCCAAGTGGCAGCTCAGGCTCCCCTGGGATCCAAGCCCTCACTTCCACAGCACAAGTGAGCTTTTGGAGCAGAGGACATGTGAGCACAAAGAATCCCTTGTCTTTTAGATATTTATGAGCTTCTCTCCTTTTCTGTGGTGTAACAATAGTGTGTGATGCTGTCAGTGCATCAGGAGAGGTGTGTTTAGAATGGGCAAGATGAGAAGATTTTGGGCAGGGTGGGTAGGGATTAGGCACCCTGATAGTGGAGTAAGTGTACACAAGACATGCCTGAAGAAAACAGCTCTGTTAATTGTTTTTCTGGATGAGATGAGACATGAGACCAACCTTAGCAGACAGAGTCAGTACTAACTTTTGAGTTAGAACAGAACATGGAATTTTTATTTTTTCCCCTTTTTTAATTGCTAAAAGAGACCTTGTTGATATAGGCCTAATTTAATTATTTCCTTCTATAAGCATCACTATTTCTAAGAACTGTTTTGAGTACAGACATGGGAGGCAGTTTGTGCTCCACATTCATTATGAATATTTTAGATTATTCAGAAATAAACACAACTGTTAGTACAGCAATGATGGAGTTGTACAATATTTCTGTTGTAAGGCTGGTTATATCTGGAAGAGCACCTGTTCCAAAGAAGAGAAATGTTTATTTTTCAAAATAACAAAATCATCCAAATTATCTTAATTAATTTTAATGACAACAAGAAGTTAGTTCAGTCCTGGAAAGGTTAAAGCCAGGAATGTTTGTCAAGGAGCTTCACAACACAGGCAGCTGCTGACCCAGTGAAGTCACCTGCATGAACTGCTGAACATTTCTTCACTGCACACAGTGTGGCTCTGGGGGATTCTTTTGATTATGATTTTGTGGCTTTGTTTTCTTGAAGAAGAACATTCCATTTTACCATAATGGAAGCTAAGAAAGCAGTATTTTTCTTGACTCAGCCTTTGTTTCAGAAAGTTCCTATCAGAAAAAAAATAAACCAAAGCAAACCAAAACTGTGACCCAAAAGGTAATGACTGCAAGAACCATTTATTTCCCCCTTCTGGACAGAGGCCTGAATAAAAACTTGCTTGTAAAATCAGAATTTCAGGGGAAACTCCATCTTAAAGAGTCATCATTGACTCAGAAGCCAAACAACTGTAAATGATGAATTAAGAGCAGTTTAAGTCAAATCTGCATATGGATTCTCCTATTTTTGTCACTTGCTATCAGCCTTTCATGTTTGCAGGTTTCCCTCACTGTTGTACAAGAAATAACACAAAAATTCAATGAAAGAATGAGCCTGACTGCACACAGTGAAAGTTCAAATGTGCAAGTTCAAATGTGCAGGTTCACTGGGGTGGAGAGAAGGAGCAGAGAGCAACACTATTTTCTTTTATCACCTCTAGTCATCCTGGGCATGCTAGCAGTAAATGGGTGGAAAAAATGTTGAAAACAAATGTTGTTTTCTTAAATTGATGCTATTCACAGCAATTCACCATTGTGTGCTGTGGCTAGATGCACTGAGTTTTAACTGCCTCGTGGGCTCTGTGATTACCTTAAAGAAAAGTGCTGATTAAATATATTTTTCTGAAAAAAATTTGATCCTTCATGCACAGCTGCTTTAGGAACCATCTCATGTGGTCTGATTGAAAAAAAATCCAGTGGACCTGGAGTAGGATTCATTTAATTGACTTCAATAACCTCTGGATCAGACTCATGGGGAATGAAGTGACTTTCCCCTAATCTCTTCTTCTCCTCTCCCATTCCAAGGCAATTACAAAACTGGTGAAATGGAAGGAATGGTTTCTCTTGGTCTCGTGCTCTTCATCAGTCTTCAGGTTTATTTTAGGCTATAAATCGCCCTAATCATGGATGCTTTCTTGTTTTTGTCTTACAATGTTTAGCTCCAGAAGGCCATGTTTACTGCCTTTCTGCAGCTGCTGTTGTGCTGAGATTGTTTATCTACATAGTGCCTGTCTGCTGTGGCTTCTTAGGTATTTCACAATCTGAAAACTCCAAACTCTTCAGTAGTTGATAAGAGAACTGAAGCATAATGTTCTCAGAAACAAAATCTATCAGACTGAAAAGCTGAGGGTTTTTTTTTCTCCTTTTGTGAAAGCATCTCCAAGGGCCAGCATAATAAAAGCCTTTTTCTGTGGCTGTGCTCTCTTGTGGTGCTGCATGTCCCACTTCACTGCTGCCAGAGCACAGCTGTGTGTAGCCAACATTTTGCTGAAGGGTTTGCATGAGGCTGGCAGCAAGATACGGTGGTTTTGTGGACTTGACTTGTAGATCCACAACCATTGTGCAGGGAATGTGCAACCATTCTGCAGCCAAAGCAGCTTTAGCTGCAGATCACTGCAACTGTCCAGTATTGCAGTGTAACCAAAGTGTTGAGCTCTTCAGCCAGGCTTCCCCAGCGTTGCCACTGCTGTGTAAAATCCTGGGACTTTACATACTGTGTGTTGTGGCATCCAACTGGAAGAAGATGGAATTTTGAGGCTTGGAGTGAAATTTAAATTCCCATGATTCTTTTTGTCCTCACATCCATCTTGTTTTTTGCAACCGAGCCAGCACCAGTTTGAAAATATTGGCAAGCACCGAGATGTTCGTGGTGATAAATATAAACAGGCTGTTGCAAGCATGTCTGAAGACATGCAAAGTTGTCAGGACCAGGGCAGTGAGGGCAGCCAAGGAGGAGTCTGGCACCAGGCACACAGGATGTCACCCCTGCCCCTACCAGACAGGCTTGCTCTGTGGAGTGTGGTCTGTCTGGACAGTCAGTGATGCCTGGCAGCAGGTTAGTTTTGTAGATCTGGGATTGTAAATGGGTAAAATCCCTTGTGAGTAAAGCCCTCTGCAGGGCTGAACAAGCCATAGTAGGTACTTGTGAGTCTGTGCATTTGGGAGCCCCCAGGTTGTTTGGTTTAGATGATTCTGTTGCTTACACTTGGAGCCCCTGGAGTAATCCATACAGAAGAGCCCATGAAGCCTGTCCAGCAGAAGGGTCACCTGCATGAAGGCATGAGGGTCTTGAAATGCCCCTTGTGCTAGATTTCACTCTTGTGCCTCTTGGCTTTGCAGGCTCTGGCCATGTCCCTCACTGCCACTGCAGGGCAGAGACTGGTTTGTGTCACCACCTAGCTCTCCTGTGACCACAGGAGCTCTTCTGCACAGCTTGTCATGAAAGGAAGGGCTCCAGCCCTATGGGACATGTGGGAGGAGGAGGCTGATAACCTTGAAGGCAGGCTTGCCCTTACTGCAACCACTAAACAAATGCTACAACATCTGGGCTGTAGTCATTTGTGCCCCTGCTTTGAGGATTAGGACAGCTCATGGAAAAATGTGTGTTGTGCTTTGTTTGGAGCCCATCCCACATGTTAAGGTTGTGATGTATAGCCCCCATCCTCCCCTGAAGTGTGGGGCTGGAGTGGTGAACATGCAGAAATGCTTTGCATGGGGGAGAGTTCAGGCTTTGTACCGAAAGAGGAGATTTCTAACAAAAAACATATTTTGTGTGGGAGTGTGGTGAGTTGTTTGTTTGCTTGATTGTTCATGGGTTTTTAAAACAATTTTTGGTGAAAGATCCTGTGTCCTCAGTGCACACTGGTCATTGAATGTTTGAGATAAGCTGTCCTATGAGTAGGATTCAGGAAAAGGGGTTCTCCCAGTGCTCAGAACTGTCCTTGCCATCACTTCATGCAGAAATGAATGCTGATGGCTGCAGTGTGCCCCAGAAAAGTGTGGTTGCAGAAGTAGGGGCTTGCAGAGAATGACAACAGCCTGGCCTCTGTGGTGACTCAAAGCCTGAGTCCCTGTCTGGGTCAAGCAGTCTGACTCTTCAACCTCTGCAGCTGCTGCATCTGCAAGGCCACTTCTCTGTCCCCTGTTTTCACTTCAGGAACCCTTTCCTCCACTGCTCAGTCTCTTTATTTGCCTCCTGGGATGCCCTTGCGAGCATTCTGAGCATTTTGAACATGTCGTCATCTCTGGAGCTCTTCTTTTTCCTACGTAGATTGGACAAGTATTTGCTTAATGACAATAGCAGCCCTGTCCTTAGTTGCCATGAGTTGTCAGCTGTTGGGGGGAAGGAGAAAATGAGCTATTGTAAGAATGATTCTTTCATGCCAACTGGAACAAAGAGCTTGGGTTGCTCCCCCTTCCCCCTTTGTTTTAGCTTTCTGGTTCTTCCCAGTCTTGGAGACAGCAAGACATTTTCCAAATGTTTTTTACCTTTAAAGAATGAGGGGCATTGGTCTACCTTGAGGAGAGGAATTTAGTAAAATTCAGTGCAAATCAGACTAATGTCTGCATCTGCTCTTACAGAGCTTGTTGTGGCAAAGGAAAAACCTACCTGCAGAGGCTTGGTGGTGTTTGTTTGCACATTGGTACTGGCTGTCCTCACTTAAGCAGGTATCTCTTTTCCAAAAGGCATGGGACAGAGTTTTGCACTGGAGTGGAAGGACACCACTGGCTCTGAATGGTACTGCCTGTTATGAGTCACCTCGAGACAACTGCACTGCTGTGCATTTCTCTTCCCTAAATTAGATTTCCTTAAGGTTGCTTTTATTGTTTGGTTCTCTTACCTTTCCCAACAACTGCAGTCAGCAGGAATTGCACAACAGTTAAGTGACCCAACAGCCCAGAGAGAGGTGTGCAAAACCCTACTCAAGCCTTGAATCATTATTTTTGCAGTCTCTGGCTGTTTTTTTCCTAATCCTCAGCTGCTACTTTGCCACTGCAGTTAGAGCTTGTCTTCCTGCCCAGTTACTGCAGTGCTGCAGTTTTCAGGTGGCTGTGCAGGGTGGGGGGCAGAGGAAGTGTTAAAAGGAAGGTGGTGAAAGCAGCCAGATCGTACTGGATGTGAGCAAGTGAAGTGGTCATTCCCATCATTAGGAGGAATCCAGAGAGCCTTTACTTTGTCCAGCCTGGCCTCTACTTGGAGCAAGTCAGAGATACCACCTTTATTTAATTAAAGCAGAGGTAGGGGGGGATAGTGTAGATGAACACCTGCAACAAAGCTGCTTTAATGATACAGCTGGTAAGGCAAGAGGAGCTCTGACACAGCTGAAAGGTTCCCATCTTCAGCTGTGTGCATCCTGTTCCACTGCTCAGCACCT
Organism: Peucedramus taeniatus; assembly: GCA_013400575.1. Taxonomy (NCBI): domain Eukaryota; kingdom Metazoa; phylum Chordata; class Aves; order Passeriformes; family Fringillidae; genus Peucedramus; species Peucedramus taeniatus. Next base: position 32,021 of record WBNO01033078.1, read on the forward strand.
CTACTCTGACTGAATGTACTGAGGCTGAGGGTTCCACTGGTGCCCTGGTCCTGTTTGGCTCCCTAATCCCCTGCAGCAGGACAGAGGTGTCCACAAAGGGTTTTACTGGAGGTATAACCCAGTTCAGGAAGCAGGAAGGTTTGGGTTTCTGTGAGCACTGGGGTCACCTGGGGTTCTGTTCATCCTGCTGGCACTGTCATCAGGGTGTCTTCTTTTGGGCATTTGTTTCTCCCCGTGGTTGGTGCCTAGCAAAAATCACACAGGTTTTTGGGATGGGAACCAGCCTCTGGCTTCACTGCAAGAAAACTGAACTCCCATCTCCTTGTGCACAACTGTGAGAAAGCTCATCAGTAGCAGCAACAGAATCTGAATTCACAAACAGCTTTTGGGTGTTTGAGGTATTAGTTATATTTCTTTGGGGTTTGTTTTTATCTAAAGAGAAAGTGCATGGTAAATTACAGCTGCAGGTAAGTCCTAACACATGATACAGTGTAGGTCACACAGTCTGCTGATAGAATCCTGGCATGGAATCATGCTGAGGATTTGTCAGAGACTCATCATAGTTTAGACTTCATCCACTATAGCTTTAGGTCTGATTCCTAAAACTATAACTTGTACATGTCATCCTTTCCCTCCCTAAAGCCTCATTAAATGTATAGTTTGGTAAATTCTTTATGTTACTGATACAGTTGACTGACCCCTAGTGCTTAATGGAATTTAACTGGAGAGCTGGAGCTGCAGAGGGGTGATGGATATCATCAAACTCTGGGACAGCTTGAGAGATGCATCAAATGTGAAGTCGAAACGTGTGCACGTACAAGGGACAAATGGACTCCATCAACAGAAATACTTCCCTAATGCCATATGAGTTACTATGTCACAAGAGCATTAATCAATAAGTTTACTCCAGGAATTATTCTGAGGTTGAAGGGCAATCCAATCATCAGCAGAAGGATATTGGTGCTGCCAGAAACAGAGCTGCAAGCAGCATAGGCATTCAAGAAAATGCATTCAATGCTGCATTTGTAATGGATTTACATATTTATATAACTGCAGAGTGAATTAATTTTATTCCCACTGCTTACAATACAAGGATATCTGGGAATTTAATATTTTCCACTGATGGTGATAAAAATGTGATCTGTATTAAGTAGTTAAAATTATTTGAGCCAAAATTCCATAAAAATTGGCAAGTCATATATGGGCAGTTTTTCCTGAAAACTGGCAAGAAAGTGAGCTCAAGGAGTGTTGATGGAAATCTGCATGTTTATCTGTGCTTCTAATACTGTTGAAAAAAGCCAAGAGGTTTTACACTGGCTTATGTAAAAATATGTAAAATGATTAAACCCTGCAGGAAACCCAAATTATTTCCCCACCACTTTTACGTTGCTCAGTGCAGCTGCTGTGCCACCCACCTTGTTACTGGGGCCAGGGGGCACAGCCCCTTTGTCACCCTGGGTTCCTCCATGCCAGGGCTGGCCAGGGGGGCTCTGGTTGCCTCTGCTCTGCCCTGCCAGCCCCTGGCACCTGGGAATACCTCCTCAAGGACTCTCTGCATGCTTTTGAGTTGGGAGGCAGGGATATTTCTTCCAAACTCCTGGGAGAATTTTTGTATGTCCAAAACAAGGTATTTTTCCCTCATTGTTTGAGAGGGGAAGCTTTAAAAACTTTGTATGTATTTATGTAGGTATATAATCAAAAGTATCTCTTAATAGATATGTTTACAGCAATATATATCTGTAAAATAAAGATATCTCTGACCATACATATTTAGAGCTGAGATTGAAGCCAAATCTACCTTTTAAGCCTCAGATTGGCCCTGTCCCTTTGCAGTCAGCAGACAGGCAGCAGAGCCAGCTGCAGAGATAAGAGCCAGGGTGATAAAACCCTCCTGATCTGGACTCCCACCGACTCCCAGCACTTCTGCTCCAGAGCTGAGCCTGGTGGCACAGGCAGTCTGCAGCACTAGTGCAGATAGCTGAACACTCCAGCAATCACAGCTGAGCCCTGGAGAATGGAAGGGGTGAGTCACATGAGGGAGATGAAAGCCAACACTAAGTGCTGTGATTATTCTATCAAAACGAGTGCTATAAACATGCAGTTAAAAAAAAATATCCCTAGCTAAACAATGCCATCAGGTGACATTAACTGGTGACACTTTCTAATCTGGGATTCTGAACTAGCTGGCTTTGTGTAAGCTTTGCTTTGCTTTGCAGCAAATGGGAGCAGAGGGATAGCTGTACTCACCAGGCTGGGCCCACTGAGCTTCAGAGCCCAAGACAGGGTGGGTTTGGGACCTTGATGGGCTCATTTCTGTGTTGCTTGGGATGGTAGTTTGAAACCTGTTAGTGCATTTCTGCACACACTGCACTGCCATGGCTTGAGCTGTGCTGTCACTGTCACTGTCACTGTCACAGGCAAATCCAGGGGCCTGCCGTGGTTTGGGTCAGCAGCCGTGGCTCGCACAGTTACAGCCACTGCAAAGCCAAAAGGTCCAATTGCTGCAGTGCTTTGATGGGTGGAGGAAACCCCCCCTCCTTCATTGGGGTGGCTGCACTTACAGCTGCTGTGCAGCTCCCCTGGCAGCCTCGGCAGCTGGAGCCCTCCACTGCAGGGAAGGTCTGTGTGTAGCCAGAGGTCTGCCCGTGCCTTTCAAAGAGCTCCAGAAGAGGAAAGGAGAGGTTTTTCTCACACCACTGACTCTCTTCAGGAGACCAGGAGAGTTAAACCATAAAAAGTCCTTTTAAATGTCAGGATGATGTAAGGTACCTGTGTCCCACCCTTCTTGGGTGTTCTTGGCTCCACTGTCCTTGACCCCAGTAATTTCAGTACCATTTGTTTTGAGTAATTTTGGTTTTGCTGCTGCATGTCCCTGTGAATAAGAAACAATGTTTCTATTGGCAGCAGTCAGTTCTCCATCCACCCATGTCTCTTCAAGTACAATAAAAGTGCAGAACACACTCTCAGTCTCTGACCTTTCCAGTGAGTGTGCACTTTGTCACCCAAGTGGACTGAGAGCAACATTCCATCCTTTGAATGTTTACGTGTGCATGCCAATGGCAGAAGGCACAAAATTTGTGTCTAGGCTTTGAAGGTACCTCAGGACCTGGATTTAGAGGTTTGGTTGATGCCACTTGCAAATCCAGCTCCAGCTTCTGTAACTTGAGAGCTGACTGTGTGAAGTCACTGGGAGCCCTGCCATGCTTATTTGGGCATGACAGCTTCACACTCATAATTTCCTGAGTTTGGGATTTGGTGTTTCTATCCCAACCAACTTTAAGCAGGGAGAAGTGGATTACTAATAAGGTTAGCTCTCCAGGGCTTGGTGTTGTTTTTTTTCTTTGCATGTTGCCATTTCTGGGAACTCCACACTGCAAAGCTTTGGACCAAAGGTCTTCTCAGGTTTTAAAAAGCTAGAAGGGTTCCTTCAGGTCTGTGGGAGGCATCTTTCTGGCATCCTCATGTGCTTGGCTGCAGGCTTCAAGCCTCCTGGGAAATGAGTGAGAGCCCAGCCTTCTGCATGCAGTGTCAGAATGCCTGCTAGCTTTAAAATTAAGGGGTTTTTAAATGGCTAAAATGTTTTCTGCTCAAGAAGAATGAATCTCCCAAGAAGGATGTCTGCTGCTAATGAGAGGACTGCACTTCCCATAAGCTCCTCCAAAGCTTGATGGAAGTTCCCTGCTAGATCTGTAAGCACACCCTATCAAGTTCTAAAAAAATATCTCTGAGTTCAGATTTCAGGACCATTTGTTCACCATAATTTGTTTACGCTTCACTGAAATGTTGGATCGCTGAATTCATAACATTTGCTGATGTCACTGGCTGCAAAAGGTAGAAGCTGTCACTTCTAGGAGTGTGAATAGACATGTTGGATGACTTTGTGGGATGCCTAGTTTATTTTTCTTTGGTACTGCTCAATGGTTTTCATCTTGCAATGCTCCTAGAACCAAAGGCAAGACCAGCCCTTGCATCTCCCTCGCTCCTCCTTCATGGCCTAGAAAGGGACGTGTGGTGCTGCTGTTCAGGGGAGAGCACAGCTCTGTGGTAACAGGGGTGCAGGGGAATTAAAGGTCCTTCTGGACTGGGTGTCTGCCCTGTGGCATCTTCAATCCCAAGCTCTGGTTTCCTTTTCCTAGATGGGATACTCCCAGTCCACGCTAGAGTAGCTGCTTCTTGGTGCATGACTGTAGCAAGATAATTATCTTCTAATGTGAGATTCTTGCTTGGGCTGTGCCCTGAACACAGATTATTGTTATTCCAGAACAGAAAATATGTATGAAGTATACACCTCTACAGTGTAGATAAAAACCACGCATACCTGAACAGAAAATTACTGATGCTGTTTGCAAGTGAAATAAGTGAGGCTGGAGGAATTGCTTTGTTGTTCTATGCTTACCTGGGTCTTGTTTCCTTTTTTTTTCTCCCCTTAAGAAAGGCAGTGAGAGCCTACATTAGAGGAGAAGAACCCTCTGAACTTCTTGTCAGGGTCACATAGTGGTTACATGATAAAAAAGGAATGTATATCCTTGAGCAGACTGTGACTTGCTTGGCCTGGTGAAATGTTAGGGCCTGTGATCCCATGAGAATCAGACAAATTTTGGAGTTTGGATTTTTTCCTATGCATCCACATTATTTTGGTCAGATGTTCCCTTCACAGTGCTGTTGCTTCTATGTGATCCTGCACAAATCCCTAAATTTCTCTAGTTCTTCACTCTTGTGCTTGGTGAAATACTCTGTATTCAAAAGGTTCATTTATTGCTGTCTTACAGGGTTAAAGAGTGGCTGGTTTGCACCGTGTGCTGTGATGCCCTGATGAAAGCTATCATGTAAACTCTGATAATGCAGCATGCCCACACTGAAAAGCATGCAGTCTGGAGAGTTAGACATACTTTCTTCTCACTTGCAGAGAAGACAAGTCTTTCAACATGTTTTGGTTTTGGATTTTGATCTTTAACCTTGATACTTATGATGTTTGGAAGAAGGAGAGGGTTGGCAAGTGTCTTTCTGGTAGAGATTAACCAGACCAGGAGCAGTGGAGCAGCTGGGGGGGATCCCAGCTCTTTCCTGCACAGCACACCTAGCCCGAGTAAAGCCTGTGTCATGTCAACAAGAAAAGATCTGCCTCCACTTGGCAACAAAGTCTGTAACACTAAACTTGCTTTCTTGCTGTTCTTTCTCTCAGCACTGCTGGTATTTTCTTCACCTTCTTATGACAACTCTCTTCTCCAGGCACAAGGGAGTCACCCCTGTGTTCTCTTAACAAACTGGAAATGAGGAAATGATGCTAAAAGTTCATCCTTTAACAGCACTTAAAAATTCTTCTTTGCCTCCTTGTGACAAAATAATGCGGAGACATTTTGGGGTTTTGTTTTGACCTTGATTTGCCAAGGTGTAGAAACTGCATGAAGCAGCTCAGGGTTTTAGTTTCATTTGTTCTGTCCTCTGGTTTCATTATTTTGGAAATGTAAACAATGCACAGAGGATCTTGTTGCAACATCTTCCAATAAGAGCAGCATGAAATTGCCCTGGCTACGTGACTCTCTTAGATCCCTGCTGCCTGTAATATTCCTTCTGATGAAGTAATTCAGAAGTGTATGAGCAAATCAAGAGGTTCTTGATCTCTGCTGATGCCATAGTGGCATCTACAGTAAAAAAGACTAAGCCTTGGCCCCTTTCTGCAGTGATCACCTGCACTCCTGCAGTTGGAATGTCAATACAGAGTTCTGAAAGCAGCTGATACCTCTGTAACACTGGGGGAAGGGCTGCTCTGCTCCTTGGCTTGCCCCAGGGCAGGGACAGGGTGCACAGGCAGGGTCCATCCCTCCCAGGCTGGCTCCTGGATGTGCAGAGAAATGCTCCCCAGGTGTGTTTAGAATGATTCACACCTACATCCCCCAAAGGCTCTTTCTCGGTGAGGTTTTGCCTGTGTCTGAGCAATTTCCTGGGCAAAGCCCTTCAACTGTAAATCTGGCACATTGTCTTTGCACCAGCAGTGCTACAGTTTTAAACCAGTGACAGCTCTCACAATTAATGCCAGCACATCACTGGCCTCCTTCAGTCTAAAATAAGTAATTCCATGGTCTTGTGAGGGCAAATATGAGGAAAGCGATTCCGAAATACTGAATACTTGAGGGGATTAGCAAAAAATGCAAATGTTTGTCTTTCAGGTTAAGAGTCTGTGTGGATGCTGTCATTCTGCCCCTGGGAACCTGTGGGTTGGCATCAAGGCTGTCTCTGAGCGTGTTGAGAGTAGTTAAAGTATTATTAATACGGGCCACATTCCATGGATGTGCAGTTCTGAGGTGCTGAGGACACCCTTGTTAAAGTCTTGGCAGATCATCACAAGCATCTTCCGTGCTTTTGGCCTGAGGGAGGTGTTCCTTTATGAGCTGCATTAGTCAGGAAAAAAGGGGAAGGTTTCAAAACAAAACCAAAGTTCAAACTCTGAAAAAAAAAAACCCAGGATAAACTAGGATATTATTCTGGGGCATGTAGTTGCAGGCATGTACAAAGGCACAGTGAGTGGTGAGGAAGGTGGAAGTTTTGCTGAGCAGGGAGCTCTCAAACTTCCAGCATGGTTGACAAGTACTGACTCCTCTGCTAAAGACCTGCACTCTGCCAGGAAGTTTTCCAGCTGAAGTGGATATGTTCCTGCCACTGAGATAAAACAGCTTACTGAACTTCAATGAACTTGCAGAAAGTATCTGAATTTTTTTGCTCTAAAAGCCTTTTCACCATGCAAGTGAATGGAATGAGTAGGACTTATGACTAATGGCAAGAAATTTCAGAGCAAAATGAGGGCATCACACAGTCAGAAGTCACAAGTCTGTTCCTCAGCACCTGGCCTGCCCAGAAGGCTGCTCAGGGGGTGTCCTCTTTGGTTGCAGCTGCATGAGGAACCTGCTGAGAAGTGTTCATGTGACAGGTACCAGTTCTGCCCTCAGGGGCTGCAGGAGCACATCAGGAGCAGTGTCCTGTGCACTCTTACTCTCCCAGTCCCCCTCCTGCCAGCACAGGTTAAACATTCAGACAGGTGGATGTTAATCCTCTGGAAAAGGAACAGACAGGACAACAATTTAGAAAGCATTGTCCAGTTACACCAAAACTTTATCTCTGTTGTGTATTTATTTTAAACAAGAGTGATGGAGGCTGGTTTAAATAAGAGCATGCTTTAAGTTCCTCTGTGCTTTGTAATAAGTGCTTTCAACCCCAGCTCTCATGTATGGAAAAAGAAGTCTAAATAAAATGTAATTATAGCATAAAGTCAGCTTTTCTCCCCACTTCAAAGCTTGGAATATGGTTGCTTTTACAGTTTGTAAAAATTCATTGTGTTGTCAGGCTTGGTGAAGCAATACCCACGTCTGTGTAGCTGAGGACCTTCATTCCACACTCTTTTCTTCAGAGGACAGAATTCCTGATCACTGTCAGGACTGTAAAGACTCAAGTGGTCTTTGGTGTGCTCACCAGTTGAGGCAGGGCTGAAGTTTGAATATTGCTGTGGGTTTTATGCCAAAACTTCCTGTTGGTGAGTGGGACAGCAGCAGAACCTGTGGCTCTGCTGGTGCTGGTGACAGCCCTGCTTCAAGCAGGAGGCTGGGCTCAGTGACACCCACTGAAGCTGTGCTTTGTGGCAGACCACGGAGGCCACTCTGAGGTTCAGTAAAATGCAGAGCCAAGCAGGCAGGGTGCAGAAACAGAAGGAATAATTACAATGGCATCAGGCCACAAAGGGGTGTTAAGGGATGGCACTTGGGGTTCGCCTGCTTCCACCGTGCTAAGCTGGAAGTGAAAAGATGTAATGCTCCATCCCAAGAGATATCCAGCCTCCTGGAAATATTTATAGCTGTTAAAGTTTCTCTGTTCAGAACCAGCCAAAAATATTGGTGTGCTTTGGATGAGAGTGTCCCTATTCATCTTTCCAAAAATGCCTACCTCTTAAATGACCTTCTGCAGGCTGCTAGAAAGTGCCAGGGAAGGGTCTTTATACATTTGTATAAATTACATACTATATGTATGTAATAGAAATACTTATAAATACAACATTGCTGATGCTCTATTTGCCATCTGATTTTGAAAAAAACAGCACAGAGGAGAAAATGTTTCCTTTTTTAAATCTCTTTGATTACTTGCCTGTGAACAGTTGATGAATCCAGTTGGCCTGCTGTAAATCTGGGAGGGATTCTTTGGACTAAGTACCTAGTGTATTTTGTACTGTCTTAGCTGAAAACAAGTAATCTTTTTAATTATCTCTTTGAAAAGATGTCCACTGGCTAAATTCAGCAAAATTTTACATGCGTGTTGGGAGGTGTTAAGAGCAGCCTGAAAACAACACTATTTGCTCTGAAGAGAAAAGGGAAATTCTTTGGGATTGATATTGACCTGTTAGTTATTTCTGGAGGGCAAATAAAGTGGGGAAAAAATCAATTCTGCCCCACAGCCTATGTTGGTGAGTAGGGGATGATCATGCTCAGAAAAACTACAGAACAGGGTAGTTCTTGTTCTCTCTCATGCATTTTGCAGGGGAACTTGGTGGCTCACCATGTGAAGTCTGAAAAGCTTGGTCATCACCCCCATTCTCCTCCCTGGCCCTCCAGGTGGGTGTAGTGCTGTGCTCCCAACCATTGTCCAGCCCCCCATGAACATCCTGGGCCTGAGGGAAGGTAAGAGCTGCCCTGCATGGCAAGCAGTGCCACATTTGCAGCTTTCCAGCCTGCCAGAGCAGTCAGTGGCAGCACAAGGGTGTCCCCAGCAGCTGTGCTGGCTGCAGGCCACCACTTTGGCAGGGCAGGAAGCCACAGCTCAGCCCAGCCTGGCTGAAGGGAAGACCCAGCCCAGGGGAGGGAGGGTGCTGGGGTGCAGGGAAGGATGTGCAAGGAGCAGTGTCTGACCAAGGCAGTGTCCCTCAGGAAGTCTAGGGCACACTCAGAGTGGATTTGTTCAGCCTCTGCCAAAGGCAGGCTCAGGGACCTCGCTATGTCCCCTGGGGTCTTGCTCAGACAGTGAAGTGGATACTCAGGGCTCTGCTGGAGCAGAGCTAAGCCCAACAGCTCACAGCTGTTTGACCATCGTGGAAAGCCTAACTACAGAGAGGAATTTTTCCTTGTTGATTTGTATGATTTTCTTTGGAGAGCAGTGGTCCTTCGGGCTCTCTGCTTTTTCACTCATCTGTTTAAAAAGCCCCATTTTGGGACATCCCAATTCCTTCAGCCAAGAAAAGCTGGATTCTGCTCCTGGCTTGATCAGAAATGGTTGCTCAAGAGCAAAATGAAGCATTCCTGTCAGGAATTGGATGCACAACATCCAATGTGCTCCTGGGGTCAGAGGAATAGGTCTTAGGCTCATGGAGAAATCCTCCTCATGGCAGGGCATGACGTCAGTGCAGCAAGGGCCCATCCAGCTCTGCATTCCAATAGGAAACACAGCAGCCAGGTGATATGTCCAGCAACAGGCCGGCTTAATAAACTTAATAAACTTCCTGCTCAGCTTGAGGACAGGATAAATAGTTCCATGATGTCTGCTGAACAAAGCCAAATTGCACACCTCTCTGTATTGCAGAGCTGCTCTGGTTAAGGGACTGTCAACATTTTCCATCTGGATGGATGATTTAGCTGCTTCCCTTCACATCGGGGTGTTTGACTTACCCAGTGCTGCTACAAGACTGTTTTTACGGAATATAATTTTCATCCACTGGCTATGTCATCCTTGGGCTTGAAAAAGGAGTTTTAAGCAGTATTAGAGTAGAAGGATAATGAATATTTAAACACATAATTTTGGAAACCACTGGAGAGTAAGAAGAAACTTAGAGGCGGACACACACAGAGTCTGGAGGTGGCAAACACTCTCCCCTCCTTGCCTTTAATTTTAGAAGGATCCATGGGATTGAACTATTACTCATTAGGGTCTGCCCCACCCCTGCCCCCCCAGCTTTCTGCTCCACGCCAGATGCGCAGTGTTTGTAAAGAAAGCAAACTTATTGCACTGTGTAATAAGATTTGAATGCAAACATTTAATTAACACTATCTGTTCAGAAGCATTGTTTAAACAACAGTTAACCTTTCTGTGCCAGAGCTGAATGAAGCTTTGAAAGTGGAGGTTGGGTTTTCTGTTCTGCTGACCAGTGCCATGGATTGATGTGCTGTTGATACAACCGCTTTCTCAAGTTTCACCTGTGGAAGTCTGTGATGGAGCAGTAACAGCAGTAACTTCATTAATTTAAAATATACTGATTCAGTTGAATGCTAATATTTTGACCTTATTCCCTAGGAAATATTCTTCCTGCTGCACAGACTTGGAAAGTGTGGCCATCCCTGCATTCTGAGCCACATTTACGACAAGCTTTCAGAAAGATAATATTTCACACGTAAATACGTGAGTGTAAGTTGTTAATACTTTCTGTATTACCAGAAAAAGGTGAGTCCTCACTGCTCTGTAGCTTTTGAGTGTTCCTTTGTATTTTTCTGCATCCTGAGGTGCACAGTTCTGCCTGCCCTCTAACCCAGGAGGGACAAGAATGTGAGTCCTGTGTGCAGCTGACCTCACCTGGGCTTGACACAGTCATGAACCTCACGCCCCAGCACAGAGGATAAAGATGCAGAGCTACTTACAAAAAAAAAAAATAAATAAATAAAAAATAAAAAAAAACCACCTAAATACAAAGGTGTTTAAGCAAAGAGCTCCTTTAATGGCTTTGTGCATCCAAAGCCCCGTGGTGGATCCAGCAGTCTCTGTTAAGGAGGAGTGTGGAGAAGCTGTACTTTGGTTATGCACTGGCTGACCCACATAGTCTGACTCAGTGATCACTGAGGTGGAATCTGCCTGGTTATCTCAAGGAGGAGGAAGAAACTGGGCTAGGAATTATGTTTTGTGAAAATACAATACAAATTCCTAACCCAGTTTTCAGCTGGGAGAACATGTTATTGTTGAACAATTGATACCACTTCATGGAAGCTTATTTTCTGTGCCTTAAGGGAAATTCAATTAAGTGAACTTCTATTTTAGAACACTGCTCTTTCCTGTCACTGATGAAGCAATAACAGTTGCAGAACACGGGATTTTCTGGGAGTATTGGTTGTTGCTCTCATTTATATTAATTTTTCGGCCTCTGTTTGAATCTTATCTATAATATCCTCTGAGAGAGCCCACTGGAGACCTAACTGATTTCCCTGGTGACTCCAGGCTGCTGTGTGCTTGCTGCCACAAGGCAAGGACAAAGGCATGTCCCACAGCTGCAGGAGGCAGGGCTAGAGGTGCTGTGGCCCCAGTGAATAGGGCTGTACATGACAGCAGCTGAGATTTGTGGCATGCTCTACCCATAGGCTCTTGCTCACATCCAGAGGAGCCTGTTCCTCCACATAGTGAATTGCTTCTGTCACTATCCAAGCCCAGAAACCAAAATGTTCACAAGTGATGCAAGTCCATTGTCTAGTCTTAGCATCTGCTGAGCTGTAATGAGCATGGAAGGCAGAGATTTGAAGTGTCAGGATTGGGGATTAATCCTCTGTGAAATAATTTCAGTGATGGGATGCCTCCAGGACGCCTGACTCTGCATTCCTCAGACACCCCAGGTTCCCACAAACTGCAAGGAGAGGACTGTGGAGGCAAGGAATGCAGCATGAACTTGTAAACTTTTCAGAGATATCTTAGCACCTTAGTGGGATGGTCTCAAGAGCCTGCTGTGCCAAAAAGGTGATCCTTCTAGGACTGGGGCCATTTCTAGAATGCTGGGCTTTAGTGAAGGGCACATTTTTATAACTATCTCCTATAAAAGGCTAAATACCAGGTTAATTAGGCTTGATCATGCTGACAGAGTCTTAATTAAATCACTGTGAACAATATCAGTGTTGCATAACTCTATTTCCATCAATATCGCCAGAAATTAAGATATTTTCGTTGTTCCTTGTGAGAGATGAAGGTCTGAGAGCTTGTTCCCATTTCCAGTACTTCTGGTTCATTCATTTGTCCATAATTCTGAGCTTTCTACTTTATTCCCATCTCTCTTTGATTCTCTGTTCTGCTTGCTTAGCACTGACATTGGCTCATTCCATACCAAGCTGTATTGTGCCTTTCCTGTAACCCTTCTGTTCCTCCATCCAGCCACAGAGGTACAAATGTGCAGTCCCTCAGCGAGGATGGATCCTGCAAAACACCACTTACCACGAGCTTGTATCTGGTGCATCTGGTGTCCAGCACCTGGTTTTTGGGTGTTTTTTTGGAGACTGAGTCCCTGGGCAGAAGTCATTTAAGCAGAGTGGAAATCCAGCCTGAGCCAGGGCCGCTCCGGGATGTTGGCAATCCCCGTGACCCCCTGGTGCTGATTAATTGCTGGGTCTGTAAGGGTTAAAGGGAGTGCAATGCCTGGTCTTGCTGCCAGTCTCCTGCCTGCCTGTCAGTAAAAGGGGGGGGCACTCCATGCCAGCCTTTGAGTCATGCCAGGAGCACAAGCCAGGGCTAAGCCCTCTGCTCACAGCACAAACCCTGGGAGCAGCTCACTGCTTTCTCCTTTTCAGTACCTGTGCTTCAAATCATACTGCAGCAGCTCTTAGCAGAGGTGAAGGCAAGAAATGCTCCTGTGAGTTTTGGAACTTCAGTCTGCTGAGCTCCTAGCCAGGGAACAGCAGCAGTGGATGCCTGTTGTCCCCTCCTGTCACCAGGTATCTGGGGAGCCCCTGCTTTCTCAGCACAAGTCTGACTTTGTCTGGCCTTATGCCACCTTGTGGGTCACCTCAGGAACAGGAAATTCCCAGCTGCTCCCCAAGACCGCCCAAATCTGGAAATGGTGCAAGGGGAACTTAACCTGGACGTGATAACTGGGATCTGGCCTGAAATCTCCAACTCAAGAAACAGTTTGCTGTCTCTGTCTAAATGTTTTTGTCTATCTCTGCTTAAAAGTTTTAAATAATGTCACGAAACTACTCACACATCCCACACTGCAAAACATATAAACAGTGAGAGGAGTTGAGCATGTTCAACAAGCTGGAACACAACCAAAAAAGATTTAAAGCCTGTGATCAACTTGGTAACACACAGGAGTCACCAGAGGGTGATCACAAGGGTTGACTCAAGTTCTGCTCTCTCTTCTGCTTTCCTATCTCGCTGTATATCCGTGATCTCCAAGTTATTAATTCTCTGATGACTTAGGCTCGATCAAGCCTTCAGCTCTTGTTCCATTTCAGGGAACATGTGGATCAAGTTCTCAGGATCTTGAAAGAGCCACCATGTCTTGAAATCCCATTTCTCAGGCTGCAGTTCATCTTGTCTGTTCTCTCCCTCTTGCCCTCTTGCTTTGTGCTCGTACTCAGCCCTTGTAATGTAGAATGCAAATAAAGAGGTTTTGTGGGAGACTACCAGAAGATTGCAATCTTCTTATCTCTCATTCCAGACTTATCCTGAAATGACTCGTTCTTTCTTCTCTTTTTATTTCACAATATAAGCATTTCACAGAGGAGGTGACATCTTTCAGTGCTTTAGCATTTCATCTCCCTATGTCTTCCCATTTTTTTTCCACTTTCTCATCTGCATGTTACCAACTTAATTATGCTGCACAATGACTTTAAAAAGACAAACTCTAACAAAGGCTAACGAGAATGTTTCTTGGCAGCTGGTCATTGTTTTGCCTTGGGCCCATAACTTTGCTTGCCACTCTCCGCTGGGCATTGAAGCTGTTCTTGTGTTTAAAGATAATTGCCCTGAGCAAGATTATATCATATTTTCTGTCTATGCTTTCAGGAGGATTTAATGGTGTATAATCTGCTCATTATAACCACATCTCCAGACAATAGCAGGCTGCAGAATACAGTGTGATAAAGTGCTAGCAAATCTTGTTCGTGTTCACTCCCTGTCGTTATATTTCGGTTCTAATGGTTCAAGAATAAAAATGGGGCTCCAACTAATGGCTGCAGATGTACCTTGTTTTCTTCACCCACAGCCAAAGATGACATGGACTCTAGAAGAGGTGCATGATATTTTTCTGAATCAGTCTGTCAAAGCAGCATAAGCTTAAGTAAGATCTTGCTATCTAATTGTGCATATTGACTAATCATATTGATGTGACTGAACCAACCTTCAGTAAAGGCACAGGAGAATAACTGCAGCAGCTACCATCTTCTCCAGGGAATTCTAGGTAAATTTGTGAAGCTCAGCATGTCCTGTCTTTTTATGTCCCATTTTCCACAAGCAATACCATGATGCTCATTTCTTTCATAGCAGAGCAATTTCTTGTGATTTACTTGCTTCTCTCTGAGCATGGCTGGTAGCTGAAGTAGTCAAAATCCATTCAAAGCTGAGGAGAAGTGACTTTGCCTCAGTTTCCTGTCTTGTTAAAGATATAACCCAGGTTTAAAGACTTGGGAAGTTGTGTTTCTTGAAAGACCAGTTCCTTTAAATTCCTGCATACATATTTAATTTCTGAGTGCCACATGTCAGTTAAGTCCTGAAAACATGGTGAAGACACATTATTTCCACATGGGTCAGAACCACCTTTTGCAAGACTAGAAAGGATCTGATCTTGTCTCAAATTGTACTCCTGGTTCCTAGAAATACTCTTGCTAGGAGATAAGGAATATGATGTAACCATGGATGTCCCCTGGGTATTCTGGATTGAATGAAATCCTCCTTGTCTACCATGAGAGTGGTCGTAGAATAAAAATTCCAGATGGACTAATCATAACACAAACATTTACTGAGCTTTCAAGCTGGGACATCTGGGAGAACAACTATGGAGCAAAATGCTAAAAAGAAAAGGTGCATTCATCCTAACTGGGACAGCTTTTAGCCCGGGGTGGCCAGGGGAAATGCTGTCTTCATTTGGCCAGCAATAATCAATGGCATGAATTCCCAGCCAGTTCACTCCTGGATTTGAAGGTGAGCTCATGGAGGTACTTAGTGGGGGGGAGGAGGGGTCTCTTGGGAAGCCTTGTCCCTGGAGAAGGGCACTGTGGAAATATTTGGTGCTTGAGTGAGGCTTTATAATGACATTCCCTGTTTGTCTTCATTAATGTTTAAATTTATCATGTGGGGAATAGAGCCGACCTTGAGTTTGCTCTATGTGTCATCTACAGGTAGGGGGGTGAGAGAGGCTTCTCCTGCTGCTGAAACCATCCTCATGTTTTGTGTTTAATGTAAACAGTGTGTTTAGAAATGTATTGTCTGTGGCAGACCTGACATCACAACCAAATTCTTTAAAATAAAATGTTTAGGGGGAATCGTGTGTCAGCTGCCTAGCGCTGAAATGTATGGAATGGAATTAAACAAACCTTTTCTTAATTAAAAAAATGAAAACAGATTCTGAACTTTATCTAAGGGTCACTTTGGGATGATTTTTAGACAGAAAAAATCTTGGCTTTCTGGCAGGACAGCTGTGAGGGAGTGTTCTATTCATTAGAACACAATTTGTCCAAGAAAATACGTTCCAAGTCCTAATCAATTTAGATGAAAACTTGCTGGACAGGGTTCAAGCAGGCCAGTTATGAGTCTTATAAAGCCAAACCCACATGTCTCAGTGGGCAAGAGGCAAGATAATCTTAGCTTACAATGGAATGTTTAAATGTATACAGCTAAGACACTGACATAGGCACGAGGCTTGGTTCTTTTGTGAAGGGGTTTTTTAAAACCCATCACAAAGACGGGTTAGAATTTTTAAGAAGAATTGGAATTTTTAAATAGAGGGAATATCCCTTTAAGATATAATCACTCATGCTGAATGGAATGTGGCCATGTCCATCCTTTCTTGAGCATCTATAGAAAGGTTTTTGGAAAAGACCAGCTTCCAAAGCACTGGGAACAGAGGTGTGCCTCCAAATAAAGGTCCTTGGCATCACAGGCTCTTGCAGAGTTTTATAATTCCCAGCTGTATGAGGATATTTTTTTTTAATGAGCTGCTTCAGACATGGAAATGGAGCAGTTTGGAGAAACTGTTGTACAGTGAGCCCCTGGGAAGGTGACAGCATGCACAGCATTGTTCTGCTGTTAAAAGCAGGCTCTTTATGATGACACATCACTACTGAGCACAGAAAACCACAGCTCAACACACCCCAGCCCTCCTGGGGTTAATGGTAACTATTTTAGGGTTTGCTTTTCTGTCATTCAGTTAATTTCTCCATTATTGCAGCTGGTAGCTTTGAAACTATGTATTTGCAGATCCTTGCAAATTCCCCCAGGGATGAGATATATAAACTGAGCAGTCTTTAGCCTGGGGAATATTTCATTTCTCAATCTGAAACGATTTTCTAACTTGCAGAGTCTTAGCTAAGGTTAATCTCCATCACAAACAGGAATCAAGGGTGCCTTTCACAGTAACTTTCAATGCCTGGTAGAAAGCCATAGCAACAAGTTGCTCTCTGAAGTGCCAGTTCACATTCACCTCTTGGCTAGTGGATCCTCTGCTCTCCTGCATCTGTTGCTGGGAAGGGACAAACACAACATTTCTCCTCTCTCCTGACTCTCTTCTGGCACTGGAAGGCCTTCACTGACTTCACGGGGAAAAAAAGATTCTTTCTAGATATACGTGGCCCTGTCTACACCACAGGGCAGCCCCTCAATCCCAAATTTGTTACTCACCAGCCTTCTCCTATCCAGGGACTGAGACCTGAGCCAGGAGCTGTCTTTTCTCATCACGACTCCTGTAATTTCAGGGGGCAGTGAAACAGCCCTTCTGCCAGTCCTCCTCCTGCTCCTTTGTCCAGCACCACCACCCTGCACCTGCATCCCCCCTCTTGACTCAGAGAGGGATTTATCAGCATGGCTGGGGCTGAATGTAAAGGAGAAGGATCATACAGTATGGTTAAGCAACTTGTGGTTGAAGTCACAAACTCTGGAGACTTCTTGACTACTGTAAACGCCAGCAGCTCGTTGTCCCACAGCTCCTTCCTTCCTTCCTTCACGCCCCGCTCTGCCAAGTCAGCCACCTGAGACTCTGCTTATTGCTCTTGTTTTCCCTGGCTCTTCTCACTTGTTTACTCAAAAATCTCTTTCCCTCCTCTTCCCTTCATTTGAATTTCTTGCAGGAGGGTCTTGTAAGGACACCTACTTTAAGAATTTCCTGTGAATTAATAGGCACCTTATTTTTTTTAGTTTTACATGTTTTGAAATACAAATGTGATCATTTCTTCATTGCCTTTTCCCCAAACTCTGCTTTCAACAAACTCTCTTTTTACGGAAAGCCGTGGTTTTAAAGGCCCAGTTTGAAAGGCAGATTCTGTCTCACAGAGGAGGAGGAGGAGAGGTACTTTGGATGCAGCAGTACAGCCTGTCACCCAAGGGAAAACAGCCAACATGCTGCTGAGGCTGGCTGCATTTTTTTGTTTCAAAAAGCACTCTAGACTCAAACCACCTGTGAGTGAGTCTGGCTGGCTGATTTAGTAGGGCCTAGTGCAGGGTGTCCTGTCAAAAGCCACGCTTATTTTCACAAAGGCAAATGAATCAGGTTTTATGTGGCAGGGTGACAGCTCGCTGGGACAGGCTCATTAAACCTTTGTAAAACAAACTGTAAGTGAGAGGTGCAACATTTCCTTCTCCAAACCTGGAGAATAGACAGGCGTCCTATGGAAAAGTGAGTCATATTGTCTGTGGTACATTCTGTTCATTCTGTTAGAATAAACATGAGTGTTTGTTTGCTGAGTCCATCAGCATGCAGACCCAAACTTGATTAGGAGGACGAGCTCCTCGGCCGCTGCCGGGCTTGCGTGTGCACTGCTGTTTGCTCGCTCTGTTGTATAACAGCACCAGTCATGTTAGCCTGCCATTCCAAGAGGAAATAACAGCACTTCCCTCATTTCTTTCAAATCCATCCCAAATTTCTATAAAAGACATCAAAGCAATTACTCTGATGCTTCCCGTGCTTTCCAAATGACTCATCTTTTAGAGAAACTGCTGGAAAATAAGGCGCAACCAAGGTTCCTTAATTCCAGGGTTTGAGACTTTTAAGAATCTCGTGGAAACAAGTCAGAATAAGAAGCCACAAACCCACCTTCTCATAAAACCCTTCTCCGTGTTTTATATATTTCTCTGCTACCAGTTGGAGTTGGTTTTACGAGCTACACTACCAGGAGATAAAGCAGGTTGTGTGTCCAGCTCTGTGACTGCAGAAGGTGAATTAGCTGGCCAGATCTGTCCATTGCTACTGCTGTTGGGAGATGACTTCTAGATAGGATGATGCTTGGCTGCACCTAGAGCTAGCAGTGAATTAAGGGATTGCCTGCTGGAAACAAGGGGACTTCTGGGAAGGAAGTTTCTATTCAGCACTTTGGAAATCTGACCCTTGCCCTGTTATAAGAACAGGCAAGGTCTCCAAAATTTTAAATGTTCACTGCATTTCTAAGAACTGCAGATGGGGCAGGAGGGATTGCTTCTGACTACAGTGGGAAGAGTTGGAGATTGGACATGGGTTAGAAATTTCTTGGGCTATAGCTTGAGCTATTTCAGCTATTTCTATGGAATCACTTGCATGGATAATTACAATAATTACAATTGCTTGTCTAATGCAGTGCTCCAGGAAGTGAGGTTACTGTCCTGAAAAATCTGAAAGGAAGGGCTGGGGACAGTGACCATTCCCTGCCTGGCTCTGACAGGTAGGTATTCCCAGCTTCTGGGGTACATGAAGGTACCCTTTAGAGTGCTCATTTTGCTGACTATTTTCTTCCACCTTTATCCATATCTGGAAGGAACAGTGGCATTGCCATTGCAGACTCTCTCATGCAAGAAGACCACACACCAAAAAGCTTTGGGGTACCAAACAGCATATGACTGCAGGTAAAATGGCTACTTCACCCCTCAACCTGAACATACCAGGGGCACTCACGTTGGAAATAAAAACTCTTTCGCCTTTTTGCTCTGGAAAATACCTGGTGATACATTTTGGGGTGTTTTCTGCCCCAATTTTTTTTTTTTTTCTGTGCAA
This sequence comes from Peucedramus taeniatus, assembly GCA_013400575.1. Lineage (NCBI taxonomy): Eukaryota > Metazoa > Chordata > Aves > Passeriformes > Fringillidae > Peucedramus > Peucedramus taeniatus. The sequence continues at coordinate 50,913 of WBNO01033078.1, forward strand.
GTTATCTAGTACTGAAGTCCATTCACCCTTTCCAGGCCTGTATTACAGGTATATTTAGCAGTTGAGGAAAACCCTGTATTGTCCCTCCTCAAAGTCTCCTCGTGCCACTTTTGAGGTGGGGAAGTGCTTCAGAGGCGTGTAAGATGCTCTCAGCATGCACAAGTCAGCTCCAGGAGCCAGTCCAACTCCAGGTTCCCAGAAAGAACCCAGAGAGGTCTCCCATCCCACAGGGAAGCAGCATCCAAAGGCTCTCCTCACCCACTGCAGTGTCCCAGCTTCTCTCTGTGAGTCATGCATCACAGGAGGGCTTCTCTTGACCATAAGTGGGATGTTTAATAAACCTGAGGTTTTTAATCTTTAGATGTTCACAGCTGTGCACAAAACCATAAAATACACAGTCCAGCATGAGCAGCTACACGCTGGGAGAAAAAACACATAGCATTTTACTTGATATGGGGCTAGGATGTCTCCATGGATTCTCTGGCAGGAATGAGTGGTTGGCATCATATTTTTCTAGGTAAAATACAAGAGGCTTACCCAGTAATAGAGCCTGTTGAATCTAGAGCAGCCTGACTTCTTGTAACACCCCCTGCATGTCCATGCCTGTCTTGCAGGTGGAAATACCACATTTAAGAAGTGAAGAATGACTTAGAGGTCTTTGCAACCTAAACTATTTTATGATTCTGAGATCACTGAGTTGAACTGGCTTGATTTCTGCTTTTTATCCTTATCAGTGACTGTCTTCTTTCCATTGTGGAAATTGCCACCGTGTGACCACACCACTAAAGGGATTATTTAAAAAAAAAAAATTAACCTGCTGGTTACGGTTTTTAAACAGTATTTTTTAATATTTTGTGTGTGTGTGTGTGTGTGCTTAGACAGAAGCAGGGGCTGTTGGAAGCTGCAGGTCTATTGCTGTGCTGGCTCCTGGTGAGGCACGGATGCATAAAGCTGTTGGTATGTGCTGCTGCAAGAAATACATGTGCAAGCACGATGAGGTATCTGTGGGTGCAGGAGCATCTCCCAGGGAGCTCTAATGTTTGCTTTCCTGACAGTATCGTTCCACTGAAACTGCTTTCAGTTGCTTTCTACCTCAGCTTGTTTATCTGTAAAATGGAAATGGGGAACTTCCTAGAGAACCCAGAGCCATATTTTTAATTATTCATAGCTTTTGCATACCCTTGAGGCGAGTATAAGCTGTAAATCTCTGAAGCTGCATACCAACATTTCTGTGGTTTGAGCATCAGGGGAGCCCCTTTTCCACAGACACTGCTGTATTCTCCTGGCTGTGTGTTTCCTGGTTAAGCCTGTTTTCAGCCCTTGGCATGCAGACCAAGCACTGGGACCCCTGACCCCTTTCTGTGTGCAGAGCCAGGTGTTTTCCTGCAGAGCCTGTCCTGCTGGGGGCTGAGGGCTGGAGCTGGGAAGGTGCCTGTGGTGTGCGCTGCGTGTTTGAGGTGCCGGGAGTGGTGTGTGGCAGACCTGGGCTCCACAACTGTGGGGGCATGGGGCAGTGGCCCCCTCCCAGCACCAGCACGGCCCTTCCCCAAGACCCAGCCACACTCTGCACCCAGGGCCAAGCCCTGCCAGGGCTGTGGGCACAAACAGTGCATCCCAAACAGGAGGGAAGGTTGCTCAGGTCACCCTGTGCCTCTTGGTAAGAGGCCCCATGCTTTACCATCAGCTCCCTGGAGGCTGTGACATTTGAGCTTGCACTGGCTGCCCCAGCACAGTGAGGTCAAACAAATTGAATTTCTCTTCTAATTAGCTGTCTATGGCTTTGATCCATTGGAGACCTCGTGTGTTTTAGCTGGAAGAAGGCACACCACGTTCCAGCTCCCTCCCGCAGCCGGGAAAGCGGCGATGCCCTGGCAAACGCGTGCGCTCGGAGCGGCGCTCAGCTGGAGAGCCACCACTGGAGCCTGGCCTCTGTCGAGAAGGAAACCAGCTTCCCTGGGCCTCCCTCTCACAGAAGTTAATTCCTTCCTATTGTCTTTGCAAGTTCTAACAGAACGGTAAGCTGCAGCAAAGAGAGGGGATATGTTCAATTTGAGCAGCGAGATTACGATGCTCCGAATAAAGCTGTATTTATTAATAATTACCTCTCTGCCATGACTTTAAATTCAAGCAGCTGGACAGCCTCTGCTCTTTATTAATTTCCTTGGATCCTTGGCACAAAGCCCTCAATTCCTGTGATGTAATGGTATAAAAAGTTGGCTCCTGACCGAGCTCCCACCCACAAGTTCTAAATTTGGAGCATGGCAAATTTCTGCGGATTCCAGAGACAGGCTATGCTCAAGACGTGCTGATGCCTTCAGTCCCATCCTATTGCACCAAACAACAAGGTTGTGTGCTTTTTATAACGGGGATCATAAATATGACTCAGATGCACATGTTGTCTATGTAAGCACTTGGGGTTGGCTATCACTTTATGGCACTGGGAAGAAGCCAAGCCAAATAAAAATTGTTTTGAGTAAATATTACATTTCTAGAGCATGAATAAGTTTTCTCTGCAGCCAACGTGTCACTAATGGGAATAAAGAAGAAGACGTGGTGGGGGGAAAGCAGTAACTAAATCACCCCTCTAAACACAGACAGTCTGCAGCAAGACCTGTTGTTTGGACTCGTCTGGGGTGTGATATCCCAGATAATTCGTAGCAGGTCTCAGCAAGGCCACAGGAGATGGAAATAAAAATAGCTGTATAGCTCAGCGCTGTCCTGCTGCACGGCTCTCTTTTGGGTGGGATCTCCAGGAGTGGTATGTAAAACAGGCAAGCAGAGAACCCAGTGTCCTCCTCTCCCCCGCTCCCAAATGTGCAGAGGCTCAAGCATGTGGATTGCTCCATGGAGATCAGTGTTGCTACTCACATGCTCAGCTCTAAGTGTGTGCACATGTCTGTCCAGGATCCGGGCCAGAAGGAAGGATGAGTTTTTCATCCTGCAGTTTTGGTACCCTGGGGGATGTCTGCACTGCAGAGCAGGGGGAAGCAGAAAATGAGCCCATGTGCAGCTCTGCATCCAGAAGGAAGCAGCTCCCTGGCAGTTCTATGGGGCAGGGATGTGTCATCCCACCACTGGCACGGGGCTGGCTCATCCCACCTGCTGGCTCTGCTCCAGCTCCTCCAGCAAGCTGATAAGTCTCAGCATCCCCCAAAATCCCAATTACTCCTGCCCTTGAGCAGTACTCAGGGAACAGCTTATGAAGTGCTTCATGTACCTGAAATGCAAAGGGATTTTAAAAACCACAAGCTCCTTCTGCAAGAACTTTTCAGGAAACATTCCCTGATAAAAGAAATCCTCAAGTCTTTAAAAAATAATAACCAGAGAGAAATACAAGTGAGAGCCTAGCTTTGAAAATCATTAATGCCTTTCCCATTTTCCTGATGGGCATGAGCAGTCCTTCCTGTTGCACCTGTGAGCTTCCACATGTCAGACAAGTGCTTTCCTGAGTTTTGCTGTCTTCTCCTTTTTTATAGGCTTCTTTCGGATAGCAGGGAGAAAACCTGGCTTTAAAAGAGGAGCTCAAACAGGAAGCAGCAATGTTCCAGGAGGATTTCTGAGTCAAGCAGGAGAGCAACTGGCTTCTTGAAGTGTGAATTTCAAAGATCCCTAAAACCCTTGGCTGCACAGTTGGAGCAGGTGAGCGGGAGGCGTTGAGAGCCCTCGACATTCCCATGTCCCAGCCGTCCCTATCGGAAGCTTCTGAAGAGCTTCTCTGTGCAGTGGGCTGGACTGGGGCTGCAGATAGAATGTTTGAAGGGCTGTGAGCCCTGCAACAACCACAGCAGCCTTGACGTCAGCAGACCTGTACCTCCAGGGATTAGTGCTGAGAAATCAGGGCCGGTTTGCCCAGCTAAGGCGGTTTTGACTGTTTGAAGGATCTGGGTGATAAGTCCTTTTTCCATGCCTTGAATGCTGCCAGTGGTCATTTTCTGCCAGAAAAGCAGCCCAAACAGTGTACATGGGGCTGGCTCCCTCCCCTTGATAATGCATTTTACAATTTGGAGAAACTTTTGTAACACAAGAAAGTGTTTTTAAATATTAGAGCTTCTAAATGGTTAGAACAGTTGGAGAATCCAAATTGCCTTTAAAAGTCAAGAAAAAAAACACAGCAAAGAGAATGTTTTGGATTGCAGAATTAACAAAACTGGGAGCTGAAGTTCAGTTTCCTGGACCAAAAATTGATTCAGGGAGTCCTGTTGTACTTGTGACTTTAAAACGAATACTTGAACCTTCAACAAGGGATTTGCACCTACCCCCAAACTTGCTCTGAGATGCACAGCTTAAGCTTTGAAAACTATTCAGAGATGCACTGTTGAGGTTGGTCATGTTTAGATTTACCCCAGGATGTTTTCAGGGCTCCACATGCACAGGGGAGGGGAAAACCTACCTGGAATTGTTTCAGCAGCTTGAATGAGAGATGACAAAAGAGGGCTTGGCTGGAGTGCTGGCCTAATTTCCATTAAACTTTGGGGGTAGCTGAGTGGTGATTGAACTCCTGTTAATTAGAGGCTAAAAGCTGCTTCAATTTGTGATTGTTACCCAAGAGCTCCAAGGAGGTTTTCTGGCTGCCAGGGATCAGGAATAAAGGTGGAGGAGCTGGAGGTGACACTGCAAGGGGCTGGTGCCAGAGAGCTCTGCTCGTGTAAGTGGTGCTTTTCAGGCCTCACTCAGCAATCTCTGATTTGCACCTGGTGAACACAGGTTCAGAGTATCCCTTAAAGAAGCCTCTTTTTAAGGACAGTTTTCTGTTTTGCAGATGTCTGTGTGCTTTTTTAACGGGTGAAGATCACCCATCTTTCATCAATGCCCAGCAGAGGCACAAGGAGGTTAAGGGACCTGACGAAGGTGATAGCAAGTCAAATTGTTGGAAATTTTGTAGCTCTGAAATATCATCTTTCTAAAACAGGAAACCCTCTCAGGAGTAGTAGGTTTTCATTAAAACAACAGTTCAAACCTGTCGATCTTGATCTATCAGGAAAAAGAGGAATGTAGAAAATGTGAGAGTTAGCTTAGCCTCCCTTAAACTAAACCACCAGGTTCACGTTCCTATGGAGAAACAAATACCCTGCAGGCATCATGGTGTCTTTGATTTATTTTTGGAAGTTGAAAACTCCCCCTCTTGGTGTCTGAGCTAAGAAAAAAACAAGGATTTTTTGAGCCAACAAAAGGTTTCTGGAGGAAAAAACCCTCCCGTCCCGCTTCTCGAGGGCTTATGACACGAGCAGTTGAGCTAAGGTAATCCAACTTAGCCTCCCCTACATTTCAAAATTGGGTTAAAGTTCCTAAGTCATTGAGGGAAAATGTTACTCAACAGAGTAATGACTCTCTAATTGGCGTGTCAGGCCCTGGCAGCGGCGGGTGCAGAGCCTGGTTTCAGTCCCCCGAGCAGCTCGGGGTGACCAGCGTGTCCCCAGGAGGGAGGGGGCATCGCGGCTGCCCAGCCTGGGGTGAATCCCCGGGCTGTGGTGCCCAGCTGCGCTGACAGCCTTGCTCATCATCTGCCCAGTCCTCTCCCTCCTTCCCCTGGAGGCCAGCGCAGCCCCAGCAGGGGTTTTGGCGGCTGCTGGGTGTGGGTTTGTGGCGAGGCAGCAGCGGTGTGCTGCTGCACGTACACGGCTGACGCGGCGCGGAGCGTGGGACCGGCCCCGCCGTGAAACCCCCGCGCGGTGCCGCATCCCCGGCTCTGCCTCCGCGGGCGGGATCCGCACATGTGATTCATTAGGAGCCTGCCGAGCGGGGCCGTGCTCCCCGGGCTCTCCGGGGCCGTGCGGCGGTGTCCGGCTGCCATCTGCTGTCCGGCGCCCGGGGGGGCCCGCGCATCCCCCGCGCATCCCCCGCTACCGCCCCCCCAGTGCCATCCCTGGGCTGCGGCCAAGCCGTGAGCAAATGCTGCCCAGACTCTCAGGGCCCCCCGCCACGGTATCTCCCGCATTCTTGCGGCAGATCTGGTATTCCTTATTGTTCTCCCGGTCTCTGGGGGAGCAGCTCCCGCTGCCCGGCCGGCCTGCCGGGGCAGGAGCTGGCGGAGCCCTGGGCTGCGGGTCCCACGACTCGCCGGCGGCTTTGGAAAAATCGTGTCAGTCTTCGCACCCTGCTTCGGCACGTAGGGACTTGGGGCTCGTCAGGAGGGGCGAGATGAAAATGAGAAAAGAATGGAAAACTGGAAGAGCAACGAGTGGTTGTGCAGCTCCGCTCTCCCGGAGGTGCTGCGGGCTCAGCAGACGCTCCCCTGGACCGGGCAAGGCTGCCCCGGGCTCAGCGCTCACCCGGGAGCTTTCTGTGCCAGCCTGCAGCACTCAGCTCCTCGAATGTGCTGGCAGCCCCAGGGACAGCAGTGGCAAGGACAGGTCAGAGCGGGGTGAGGGGCAGAGACAGACACAGAGCTGCCTTGGAGCTGTGCAGGGCTGGTCCCTGCTCCGCGCCCAGGGCACAGCTGAGCAGCCTGGCCCAGCACGGGTGTCCAGCCCCTGGTGGCATTTCCTTGTCCCTTCCCCTCTGACTGGTTGTTGTACCCCATGCCTGCGCCCTTCCTTGAAGTATGACTTCAAGGAATACATCCTCTGTATTTTCTCCTGCTGGCAGGAAGGATTTGCTGGCTGGAGGTGGCAGAGAGCAGCTGAAGGCTTGGCCCTCGCCATCTGTAATGGTGACAGCAAGGAGCCTGTCCTGGAGCATGGGCAGGTGACTTTCGTTTGCCACAGGGGCCACGTGCAGCTGTCCTGTGAGAGCAGGCTTGGGGTGTTGGTTATTTTGAGCAAGCCATCTCCCCAGGAAGCTCCATGGGCCAGCAGAGACCCCCTGGAACATCGTGCAACCCTCACAGGCAGGCAGTGGCCGTGCTAAAGCAAAGCAGCACACACAGAAGCTGCCACTTCCATCCCCACAGGGAGCAGTGCCACAACATTCAGCTTTTGGGGGTGTGAGCAGGCTGTACCCTGCTCCCATCATTTCCCACCTCCTCTCTGGGAATAAGCAGTCCATGGCCACACACATCTTTCTAGCAGGGAGGAAAGCCTGGCTGAAAAATGGGGCATGCTCCCCCCTCACAGAGAGATGTGGTGGTTGACTTCATGACTTGGAGAGAGTAAAATGGCCCAAAGCATCACTGGCAAAGGAAATGGTTCAGAGGACACAACCTTGCACTGCTCCAAATGCAAAAATTCAGCCCCAGTGTGAGAGGGACTCTTTGAAAATGTCTAAGCAAAGTCTAACCATAAATAAGTTTTTAAAGTATTGTTGTTTTTTTCTTTTTTCACTCAGGACTGAAGAACCAGCACCCCAGAGGACCTGCATTTCCCCAGCACTTGCACCTTGAGTGGAAGTGAGCTGCACAAGCCTCTTCAGAGTGAGAAATCTCCATGCTGGGGTAGGCATTGAAACAGCTAATTTGTGTCAACACCAAGTCCAGGCTGATTTTAAAACTGTCTCGTGTTTATGCCTGAGCTTTCAATCCTGTCTGAGATATCAAGGTCTGCTCAGATAACAACAAGAGTGACAGCAGGTGAGTGCTTGCATGAGGACACTGTTGTGCCTGGATCCCGTTAAAGGCTTTCGTGTCCTGCAGCCACAGCAAGCAGCTCTATTAATTAGCAATTACTTTAATAACTGTGTGCAAATCTGGTGCTAGATCAAGCCCCTTTGGCAGGCAGAAGAGTGATGTGAGCTATGAGCACACTGAGTAGGGTAGAAAGGGTTTTTTTTTGTGGTTTTATTCATTAAGGAATTTAAAGTAATGGTTGATGGGGGAAAGTGAGTGCATTTGTGCTTTGTTATCAATATTCTAGAAGGAATATCAATATATCAATATAGATATATATTATATTATATATATATTCTAGAAGGAATATCAATCTTCTATCAATGTAGAAGGAAACGAGCAGCAGGGTCAGAGGAAAGCCCAGTCTGCCATCGACTTTCCTCTGACCCTGCTGCTCGTTTCCTTCTATATTTTCCTCTGTCAATTAGGCTAAAATATGAGAAAAAAAGGCAGGAGAAGGGCTCTTGTCAAGTGGTTCTTCCAGGGTTGTGCACACAGGTGTTAAAAACTGCATGATTATATCTCCCTCTCAAGGCCTTTCAGGATATTTCTAATTTAACTGTTTTGCATCATACCCTTCCAATTTTAATTTCTTCTGGAGGTGAGATGCAGCTACATTTGCTAAATATAATTTCATTTTATGTGTTGAAACAACCACAGGAAAGCACAAGAAAGTTGCCCATGAACTCCTTCCATAGGAATGCGAAGGTCAATTCACCAGGCAGGCGAGTGGCAGCGCTGTGCTGTGGCAGCCGGAGCGCTGTGCACACCGGCCCGGTGCTCGGCACCGTCGTTCTTCGCTTCTTGCCCGCCGCGCTCTCTGTCTCGGGGAGGCGAAGCAGCGGCT
>WBNO01033079.1:0-89740 GCA_013400575.1 Peucedramus taeniatus
AAAAAAAAAATTGGACTACATTAACATTAATCCAGGTTTTGGAAGAGGTACTCCAGCTGTCAAAAGTAGATTTTTTAAAGTAAAATCTACTGGTCCAGAGGTCAGACAATGCATTTGCCAGGTAAATTGGAGCCAAACTGATGCAGATTATATTGGAATTATTATTCTTACTTACAGAATTAATAAAAAACTTTAAGTATATGCAAATCATCAGGTTGTGTTTAAATTGAAATTTTGGGGTTTTTTTTGAGTTTGTTGAAATGTGCTGGAAGAACCCAGCAGTCTTTCTTGATTACCACTGTTCCTGGCAGCTGAATGAATCCTGAAAGTTTGCAACAGTCTCAGCTCCTGCTTCACATGTCAAGAAAATCTCCTGGAGTATAAAAAATCACCAGCTGGACATTGTGCCCACACCCTTGTTTGACTGAGAAGATGTCATTTGTTTTCTGTTACAGAAGGCTCATTTATTGATGGATGATTGAACATTGAATTCCATTTGGCAAGAATCAGTTTCCAAAACTGAATTGCTTTGTAAGTTTTAAGGTTTTTTTTCTACAGATAAGTGGACTCCTCAGCTCACAATGACTTGACAATCCATGGCAAGTCCTTTACAAAAAATATTTTCTTAGTTCCATGAGGTGAAAGAATGATTTTAATTTATTTTTTTCCCATGGCTCCTGTTGAAGCTACTGACTCAGAATTTTGCAGTCATTTCATAGATTAGGAATGAGCATTTTGTATTTAATTGCCTTTTTCCTGTTCTACTGGCCAAAAAGTGGCATAAATCAAATTAATAGACTTCTGAAACAGTCTGTGCTCAAAGAAAAGGGTGACACCTACAAAGCACAAAAGTATTGTAAGGTTCCTCTCCATTTCAAAACCTAAACATGGACAAACAATTTTAATGTTATTTTAATGTTCTTGGATAACATGATTATTTATCAATTCTTGCAAGCAGAAGTGCAAAGGAGAAAATTCCCTGCAGATGTTTTCCAGTGTCTTTTAGTGGTGTTTATTAAATTTGGTCACTTACTGGTTTTCTTCAAAATCAAGACCATTTTGTGTGATTTCATTTTCCCATCTGAGATAACATCATGCATAACAATGTAGTGACACTTGATTGCCACTCTCATTGTGAAACATATTTTAAATACATGGAGAGAAAAAATGTCTCCAGCTTCCCTTGCTATGTGTATTTATTCCTGCCATTTAAAACATCTTTGGAATGCTGTGAAAATATTTTGGGTTTAGCTTAACTGTAAAAAAAAAATGAAAACAGAAACTAAGAATGAATCATCAAATACCCAAACAAATTTTTTCCCCTCCCTCTGCCATGCACAACAGCCTCAGCATTTTCTCATACTGATTTTTTCATCATTAATTTCTTTCTGCAGCTCCAAACAAAATTGTTTGGATAATAGTGTTCTAATAAAATCCGACCAATCCAACATCTTTCATTCTGCAGCAACATCCTTCTGATTTCCCTGTTTTCTCCTTTTATCTCTCTAGAAATCTCAATGAAAGAAAAAACTTAATGTATCTAAATATTGTAGGCTTTTCAAGTACAGTTATTTCTTGCCTGAATAAACAAACAAGTTTACACTATCCAGCAATGTGGATGTGTGGTCAAACCATTGAAATAATTCTCAAATTATTCAATGATCAAAATAAATCATCCAGGATTCTCTGAAACACATAAATGTGTCTTCTGCTGCAGACACGTGACAGATAATGCAAAGGCTTGTTGGGTTTAAGAAAATATCAAATTTAGGCTTGTGCTTGCCCATCTCAGACCCAGGGAATTCTGTTCCATGGTTTCCAGGTAGATAAGTGCTTGTTTTAGGCTGAGAACACAGGGAAGGGTTTCATTGATATTTGGTCTCTATTAAACCCCTCTTTGTACCCCTGACTATCAGGAGATCTTCCCTGAAACCACAGCAAAGTGGCCAGGCCAGGTTCAGCAGCTGCTCAGGAAGGTGGTGGCTGATTTTGGTGTAATTTGAGATATCCTGTGTCTAGATTTGATCATGAGTTTATTGAGGAATGTATGTGAAACACAATCTGACTGAATTTGATCAAATTCTGTCCAAAAGTGCCATTCATCCCTTTAAAAAAAAACTGTATGAGATTGCAAGTGTGGGAGCTCTCAGGTGGTTCCTTAGACTAACAAGTGAATTTTTAATAAGTTTTGAGAAGTACAGAAGTGCTGATAATCCACACTGAATATATGGAGCTATGAAAACTTACATTGCTTATGTTGCTAAGGCAGTAATTTGTTTTCCTGTCAGAATATAAGTTATCAGTATTAAATTAAATACCATTTAGTAGATGTTGCTTAAATCCATCAATACCTTTTCAAGGACTCCTTACCTGTTGTTTCAGACAGTTTTATGAAGTGATGCTTTCTGGCAGATTACAGCTCAAAAAGCTGTTTTTTCATCAAGGTGGGCAGCTACAAACAAAAGAAAGCAGCATTTTTTTCTGTTGGAGGGATATAAAATGATGAATATCTTTGAATTTTGTCAGACAAACTGGAGAAGAAGTTGGGAGAGTTCTTAATGCTGCTAGTGAGCCATTGTGGATAAAACAGACCAAAGGGAGAGGGAATTCTGAAGAGACATGAGTGGTAACTGGTGACAAATATATAAATATATAATCTTACAGAGAGATAGTGAAATGAGGCTCTGGGTTGGAACCAGTCTTCTGATTGTGTGGTGTTTGTGACCATTTGGGAAAAGTGAAATGAGAGGAGTCTGCCTGAGTTTATGTGGCATTTTTGACATTGCCCTTCTAGTGAAGAATTTGTCTGGTGGTAAACTGCAGTGAAAGCTCAGGGGACAAAACTCTTCCCAAGCATCAGGATAAAGTGCTTAAACTGGAAAATGTGTGGATTTGCATGGGGAGCAGGGGGGGTGTTGCAGCATGATTAATATGAATAAATACATATGCTGTAGTGGTATAAACCATATGAATTTGCTGATTCCCTAATCCTTAGCTCAGATTATATTCCTTTTGAACATCAGCCCAGACCACTGGCTCATTGATACTCAGCCACTGCCTCAGCAATTCTGGAGTTTACAGTCTGGCTCCAGTGGCCAGCTGCAATCCAAAGGTTAAATATAAACTTGAACTCTGCTTAAGATTCCACTGTCTCTTCTCCCTCAGCCATTGCTGGCATAGAGATATTCTGGCACAATTCTTTCTAGAGCACTTTATCATATCTTAAAGCAGATTCTTTTTGCCTTTTCAGTAGGGTAACTGAGTTACAGAGAGGCAAAAACCCCCAAACAACAAAAAAACCAAAACCAAACAAACAAAAACAACAACAACAACAACAAAATCCTGAAAAATAACACAACAAGAGAAAGGGAAGAGTTCTTTTGATTTAACAGAATGCTTCAGGTTTACAGCTAAATGCATGAAAGCTGACCAAGATCTGGGTGACATGAGAAAGCATCTCAGCTCAGTAATAAGAAAACAATAGCTCTTTCTGTTTGGATTTCTTTTTTTTTTTTTCCATAGAATTCAAATCTTGGTTCAGCTAAGACACCCTCCAGGGAATGCTCCAAAAGTAAACTTGAAAATGTAAGGGCAAGCACAGCTATCAAAATGACTGATAAGAAAGCTAAGCAGCTTGCTGATGACAGTGGATGGGGGAAGGCAGTAAGAAATGCATGATACCATGCTCAAGTTGCATTTCCAGTGCAAGCCAAAATATATCTTTGCTCAGGGTTTAGGCTACAAAAAGATACCGAGCGCTACTTTCTCAGGCATTTGTCTGGTTTGGGATTTATTTCAATCCACTAAGCCTTGAAAGCATTTCCTTAAAATGTTAATGTCACTTTGACAATACAGAATCGACTTCCTACAAGCTGCCTGTTCCTGTAAGATTTCAATTGATGTCTTTATATATTTGAACTTACAAGAATGCATAATGAACGGAAAATCCTGTGGGAAAGTTGGATTTCATTTCCCATCCCATTGCCTTAAAGCACCTTTCTTTCCAAGCAGACCAAGTGTGCAGCCAGCTACAGAAACACCTGGCTAGAATTTCCAGAATTCTGCAATTCTCAGGCTGAATTCTGAGCATATGATTGATTTCCTGGTGTAGACAGGGAAAATCACAGCCTGTGCTGTCACTTCTTTGTGGCTGAACATCTTCAACAGCAGCTGTGGGACAGAATTTCCTCTGGCAAGAGGTTTTACTTCTAGAAATTTGTATTTCAGAAGGATGGACACTTCTGAAAATGAGGGACAGAAAAGAATCCTATAATGCAGCAGGTATTGACTGAATTTCAAAGAATTAAAAATTTAGAAGAATTTAAAAGAATAAAAATTATTACTTTGGAAAATATTAAGCACAGTTCTCCTTCCCCTCTACCTAACACTTGGATAAAGATAACTCTGATTTCAGGCAGGTAACCAAAGGCAACCTGGAATTTTTTTTTTCATGTACAGCAATAGTTAATGAATTCAAGGGAACTGATTTGTGTCTTGTATTATGCAAAGTCTTGCATGGCATTTAGGAAATTTGGGATCTGTGAATTTATCCAGCCTTGGGTCAGCTTAGCCAGGCTGGGGCTGTAGCAGCAGACATTTAGGTATTTCAGAGATAACCATGCAAAACCACAGAGCTGATGGTGGGTTTAGATGTATTGCATAGCTAAGAGCAAGTATCCTCTCAGAATTCCTATAAACAGGCAGATTTTGGGTTCCATTTGTCCCACTTTCATGTATAAGCAGTAAAAATACAACTTCTAAGCTGTTGCTGTGCTCAGGAACTCTCCATGAGCACGTGAGAAATGTAACACAGTGTTTAGGCCACAAACTCCCAGAACTGTAGATGGGGGCAAATATAATTCATTTTTCCTGTAAGAAGAGCAGATATTTGTTCTGTGAGGAGCAGCTGTCATAACACCTCCCTGCCTCACTCATATTTTCTACATCATCATCTGTCTGTTGTGCTTTTGGTAGTTTACAAGTACAAAGGTACTTTTATCCCAGATATTAAATATTCCTCAGGTTAAGTCTTTCTGTGTTGGCAACATCTGGTTTTGTGTTACTTTGTCATCAAAACAGGGATAAAAACAATGTGCTGAACATTGTACAAATGTACTTTTTAGACAGTCTCTTGGAATCCTAATTTATGAGGCAAGGTTAGGTGGAAGTTGACAAAAAGCTGCTTTCTAAGATAGCATTAAGGAAATTGTGCTGGAAATGGCTAAAACTTTGATTCTGAGAATTGATACTTTTTATACTGTTCAATACAATCTCATTTCTCCTCCATTTGCTGCAACTGGAATAACTCTTCTCCCTTTTCTTCTTGCCCAGCTGAAACCTCTGGAAGTGTCCTGCCAGGGAATAAATCAAATATATCAGCCCAAATGGAACAATGAGAGATGTGTTTGTTTAAGAAGAGGTCACCCTTGGCTCTGATAGCAGCAGCATGGCACATGTCATTCACTGAATTCTGCTTTCAAAGCAAACAAGACCAATTTTGGCACACCTGCCAAGAACTATTTTCATTTCATTTTGCAAGACATACCCATACTTTGAAATTCCTTCCTGTTTTCAGATGGAACAAAATATATATTTGAAAGATTGAATGGTATACAAAAAAACTCCCAAGGTTATTCCAAACACCCAAATTTTTAACCCTTGGGACAAATGCAGAGTTTTGTTTTATATGGTCAAAGATAAGAAAATCGACATATTTGAAGTATTCAGATAAAAATATTTTAGTATTTCCTATTTTTTTTTAATGTTCATCTGGAAAGTAAGCAATTATCAAAATATTTTAAGTTTGGTCAGTTGTTATTTTTCTGATTTGTGCTGGAGATTTAAGATAGTGAGATATAATCATAATCTCAATTGCTGCTGAATTTCTGATGTGACTTCAAAGAAAAGCTCTGATATGATGTGGATAAGCAAAGATTTTAATAAGATCTGGATTAATATCTTGTCTCTTGGTTTTGAAAGAGTGAGTTGGTTTTGAATGGTTGGTCTCACTTTTTTATAACTCACTTCATATTTAAGACACATTCAAAAATTAAGAAATGAAAGAGAACTTTTTGGACTGGTCACATTTCAGGGCTTACTATAACTTTAGTTTGCATGAAATAAATAAAAAAATACAAAGCAAAACTTGTTGAAAATCCAATTCAAATTTAAGTTGGGTCTTCGGAATACAAGGATGTAAGAAAACTGTTTAGAGATTTTATTTTTGAGTCATTAAAAAAAGAATATTCTCCAACACTGCTGTGGGTATCTATGGCACAGCAGTTTCTTACTCCAGCAGAAAGGAAAGTAATGAAAGCACAGGATAATTCTGTCCTATCTCTTGGCATGGCATCAGTTATGCTCACTCTTCTATCACAGCTTTGGAAAGCAGGGAGACAGCAGCTATCTGGGTAGGAAACACTAACTCAGCAAGGAAGCTTTCCAATCAAATATTTAATATCTGCACTTGAGACAAGCACCATAAAATTCCCTGCTTTGGAAGTGCAATCCTCACCAGAAAGTCTCTTCTCCCTGAGGTGGTGGGGTTTGCTCTTCACTGCTCCTAATTTACATCTTTTCCTTGTGAAATATGGGAATGATGAAGACCCTTCCTCTCAGACATTCCACACATACCCTTAAGAATAAAAATAACACCATGGAGCCTTTATTTGGGTCCTGCCAGCACCAGGATTAATTTATGGAGTGTTACTGTGTAAGGCACCTGAACGTTTGTTGTGTTGCTGCATCTTTTCCAGAGCCATGAAGGCTGATTCAGCTCTTTTGTACACAAATATCACAGCTCACATATTATTTATGAAGCCTTAGGAGGACTTTTTGGCAAGTGCATTTGGCTTGCAGTTGGGAGATCTGTGGTACAACTGCTTGAATCATATTTGGCTTTATTTGAGTACAGCAACATCACTCCCTGCATTGCCAGGGTCTCCTTCCAGAGCTTCACACGTGGGGCAGTGATATCACCTGGGTTGTGTAACACTTGCACCTCATCTGCTGAATCATCCTGGAATCAGAAATGGAGTTTTAATGTAAAACTCTCAATTGCACATTGTTTGCCTCCCCACATTACCAGGAGGCATCTTCTGGAATGTTTAAAACACCTCACACTGCAGGAGAACAAAGCCATAGCACTTCATCCTCATGGGGCTTTATCATCTAAGAGCATTAATTATTATTTATGTTCTATTTAAGAACAGCTCCACTGGAGGTGAGTTTGAGAGTGATGAGAGTGATCCAAATATTTAGGCTTCTAAACTTATGTTAGCCTGTAATTCTGTTAATTCCTACCTGTGAGGGTGCTGAGGCCCTGGCAAAGGTTTCCCAGAGGAGCTGTGGCTGCCCCTGGATCCCTGGAAGTGCCCAAGGCCAGGTTAGATGGAGCTCTGAGATACCTGGGATAGTGGAAGGTGGATATGTGATATTAAAAGATGATCAACACTGGTGAAAATCTTGGCTGTTGTAAGAGGTTTATGACTTTCAGTGCTCATACACACAAAACTCTGACTAACTGCAAATGTGGTGTGGTCTGTAAAATCCACAGGTCTCACCCTGGTTTTAATTTTAAGGGTGTAACTGAAAGCAATTCTTGGGATTTCAATGGGATTAAGACCAAGACAGAAAGTAAATGAGAACAGACTGTGAGCCATATTGTTACAAATCTGTTGTTTAGTGTCTCACCTGGATCATGTCCAGTGAGTTTCCCTTTCTTTGGAAAAAAGAATAGGGAAAGGGAAGGTTGAAGGCAGGAGTGATGGGATCAGCATCAAAGGCTTGCCAGGGTCAATGAATCCTGGTAATATTAATTAATTGTTTGGTTACAACCAATATTTAAACCTCTTATTTATTTAAAAAGAAAAAAGTGGCTTATCTTCTTTCACTTTAATTTAACACCAGCAGCAGTAATACAAATATTTGATGTGAGATATTTTGTAAGTTTTCCTCCCTTCATGTGTATTATTTGTTGTTTCTTTATTTCTGGAGGTGTTGTGTTTTTAAGTAAGGACCTTCAGACCGACTGTTCTGCTCTTCCACTGAATTTTTAATCATAGAAAAAGCAGCAATTCAGGCCTGTCAACACTTTTGTAGTTCTCCAGCATAAGCTTATAAATATGATAGCTGTTGCTGATTACAGGTCCATAGGCAGATAAGATATCAGACTCTTCTGTGACATCACCCTGTGGTTACACTTAAAAACAGAACACTCCACATTGTGGTTTGCTTTCATTTTTGCAATGAACACTCCATTGTGCATTGTGAACTCTTCATTTTCACATTAGCTTGGTTACTATGAAACTCTCAGCAAATAATAATAATAAATGTGCTAATAATAAAACCTTAGTGCAGCTGACAAGGTTATGTCCTTTTTTTCACTAATCTAGGTCTAGACAACTGACTAGCACTAAGACACTTTCCAGTGGACTGTCACAGTCTTCATTTGATCCAATAGCTTAAGGGTTTGGTGCAGATAAGAATAATGTTTTATATTTGTGAAATATTTGCTGATACAGTTATATTTCTTTGGTTTCTTTCCTTATGCAAGGAAATCATAACTCCACTCCATTAGTTCCTCCTTCCTTTGTATTTTCTCTGAGCTGCAGAGATAATATTATGGCAAAAAAAAATCCAAATATATGTGGAGCTAAAGCTTATTGGTGATTGTTTTGGTAACAAACTCATGATTTCAAGCTTGCCAACCTGATGAGAACAGAAGTTAGTAGAATTTGTAAGTGAAAATATTCCACTTTTGCCACTAATGTTTGTCAGATCAGTGGGACACACTTCCATATATTTTTCTCATTCTGGAAGGCCCAATAAAACACTCTTGCCCACTATTTTTCCTTCAGAACTATGAAATATTTAGTATAATATTTAGAAGTAGATAAGCTAAACATTAAAATACAAACCTGAACTGAAAGCAAAGTCCAGTTCTTCTGTCTCTAAGCACAATAGTAAATGTGTTTCTAGTGGCTTGTTTACTGTCTGGAATAGCCATAGTCACACTCATCCTCTGAATTCAGCTCTGCCAAGGGAATATTTAAAAATGTACCTCCCAGCTAAACTCTCAGAATGGGAGTATGGGAGGTCTTCCTTGGTATAAAGGCTCTGCATCATGGATTGAACTGGCAATCCAAATATCAGTTATTATTTTCACACTGGTTCTATGGTAGATGTGAGGAACAAAGTAAATTCAACAGCATTCAAGTGGATTTTCATATTGCTTCTTGTTTTTTTAAATTTTTCACAATAATGTCTCACTTCAGTCAGGGAACACTATGGTTGGATTTTATTTTTTCTTAGAAAATATATTTATTAATTTTGCCATTGAAAGTGAAAGGAGGGAAGCAGCTATTGGAGAAAAATGACAGGTAAACTCTGATCTTTTTTGTAAGTCTGTCTTTGTAGAAGAAATATCATGAGGGGAAACTACAAAGTCAGCCAGGATGAACTGGATTGGGCAAGTTCCAGTGGAACAATCTGGGAGAAAAAAAAAGGCAACACAGGCAAGAATGTGTTTAATCTGGATGTACCCCAGGTTTACGTAAGCACACAGAGAACTGCTGGATGTGAGCAAAATTGATGTCACGGTGATACAGAGAACATCCTTGAATTTCTGCAGGTTTAGCTGTGTTTCCCCCAGTTATCTTGCAGTGAAACAAATCTTGCAGTTGTCTTTTCATGAAACAAATGCAAATCCCTGCAAGCAAATGTCGGTCTGTCCTCAGCTCAGGGCTTTCGACAACCAAAAACCTTCTGGAAAGATCCTAGCACCAATCTATTGATGTGACAAGCCAAAGTGTTCTAGAGGTGCATGAATCTTGCATTGAAAAAAGAAAATAGAGTCTCCCCAGAGCTTTTGGAAGCCAAAGAAATTTGCCTGGACCTATTCAGTTGTTGTGGTCACAGCCATGGTTGATGCAGTGACAGCTCGGTTTATCCTGGAGTCTGGTGCTGTAGTCAGAGGAGGACAGAGGGATATTTTCACTGGATAGGGTCTCTCACAGAATGCAAGAGGATTTTTTCCCCTCTAGAAGGTGCCTCCAAAGGGCTGGTCTAGACTGCAGAGTCTGGGTTTCTCTATCTGCAAACACACAGAGCACACAGGAGGCTGAGAGGCCAAATTCTGCCATGCCCTGGGAGCCCTTCCAGCAACCACAACCACTGGGATTTATAATTTATAATCCTGGAGACTGCTGAGTTGTAGGACAGATCTAATCGTGCATCAATGTGACCAAAACACTGCAAATGGTAAATTCCAGAGCTCCCTGTCAGACTGCTAAGCCTCTAATCTTGATCTTATCTTGAACCTAGGCCTGTGTTTGGTAAATATGAGCTGTTGGCCACTTTCACAGACTCTTTTTCCTGATCATCTCTGCGCCTTTCGTGACAATGGGAATGTGGGGGGGGGGGAAGAAAACAAGATATTGTCACTCTCAGCAAAAAATCCAAACTGTTCTCATCATATCTGCCAAGATAGGAAAGAGAGAACTTGAATGTCACCTCCCATCTCCAAGTCCAGGCCTTGAAATTGTTTCAGGTATAACTTCCATGGTGGGGTAATTATAAGAATAAACCCAGAGATAAGTTGTTGTTTCCCAGAGTGTTCTGATCAAGTTTTTCTTGTCCTTACTGCAGTGTTTTGCCACTTGGAGTGAAATTGATGTTCTACAATAAAATACAGCTTTGACATAGGATCTTTGTGCAAAGACTGTTGGAAGGACAGAAGTCCTACACTGCTTTCACCTACTGCAAAAATGTCTGCCTATAAATAGGATTATAGCTAAAGTTCAAGCTTTGATGTTAAGAAATTTTGAGTCTGTTCAATTTAGACCCCTGAGACATTTGGAAAATAGGACCACTTTGATTCAGATATTCCAGTTATTTTCAGTTGATTATCTTTCAGTGGAGGAGAACAACTTTTTTACTGTATTCGTAGAATTTTTTGCTGTGGACTTCTGATGTTGGAGCAGCTGACTTTTCATGGTGAGAAAAATGAATTATTAAGGTAAAGATGTGGAGTCCTACCCCTCTCTGTAAAGCAAGGCATGTATTTATTTTCTTTATTTTTCCTCTTAAAAATTGATGAGTGACATTTTATTACATAAAGTAATTTCACCTAAGATGCTTTTCTAGACAGAACATGACTTGTCCTACCTCCTTTCCTGCAGCTGCAGGAGGATTTTTTATACTAGAGAATACAGCAATAACAAGGATGCTCTGATGGAATATTGTTATTTCTTTCTGGACTCTAAAAATGTGAATCAAATGTCTTTTTTTCCAAATCCTCAACATCAGAAAGATGAAACAATTCACAGGACGTGACAATTCACAGCCAAAACCCAACTTTTTTCTAGGCCTGTATGAAACATTTGTTTGGTCAGAGGGATGCATTCATAGCATGATGGAGGTGAGGACATTTCTGTGGAACAATGCTGGATGTGCAGGGTGTGTGTTTATTCCATGAATCCAGCTGACAGCTCTGTATAATTTCATAATTCAGTTGACAGAGCTAAAGACTTCAGCCAAAGGAGGGGGAGGGAATGTCTGGCTCCTCCAGCAGCAGATTAATGTGTCAAAGGGGGAGGAAGCAAATATTGAAAAGATCAGGGGCACTGCTGAGCTGAGTGTGCCAGAGGGGGGCCCTGCCCCATCTGTCCCAGGACCAGCATTATTGCATCAGTGCTCACAGGTCAGCTCTGCACTTAAAACTCCCCAAATTGAGGCAGCATTTGGGAAGGTCTGGGCCATACACCCTGACATAAATGCACCCACCCACCCAGAGTCTCACAGCTCAGGGTGACATCAGCTGAAGGTTTACACAGTCATGGCTTGGGCTGGAAGGGTCCCTAAAGCTCATCCAGTGCCACCCCTGCCATGACAGGGACACCTTCCACTGTCCCAGGCTGCTCCAAGCTCTGTCCAGCCTTGCCTGGGACACTTGCAGGGACACTTCCAGCTTCTCTGGGAACCTGTGCCAGGGCCTGCCCACCCTCACATGGAAGAATTTCTTCCCAAAATCCCATCTAAACCTCCTCTCTGACAGTTTGAAGCCATTCCCTCGTGCCCTGTCACAAGCTGTTGTAAATTGTCTCTCTCCATCTTTCTTCCAGTTGAGAAGATGGGCAGAAGTTCTCTACAGCAATCCAATGAAACTCTACTCTGTTAGATTTAGAGGTATTCTACTTATTTTTTGGTTTTGTTAAATTGAGCAGATAAACAGCCCAAATTCTTATAAACAATATGGTTTTCTGATATATTTTTTGTTCATTGTCTAATTGACCAAAATAACACTTATAAAAATACTTTTCCTTCTGGCAAAACCTGATATTTCCTATGGAAACATGACTCTTCAGGAATCATTCATTTTCCAGAATAGCAAGGTTTTCTTGTATTAGATATTCTCTTTCTACATGTTACAGAATTGAAAACATTTACAGAGGAATAGAAAAAGATTACTTCTCACAGTATTTTCTTTTGAAACAAGACCTAAAATTCCTGCTAATTCAGATGTTTCTGCTGTAGCTGTAACAAATAACAATTGAATATAAACACTTTTTGGAAGTAAATTTTGCTTCAGCTCAGTCAGTAACCCTTGACTGTAACATCTTTTTACAAGCATTCTGAAAAAATAGCTTAATTAGGAAATTTGAAGCAATGCTAATTTGTTGATGATTAAATGCACTATCTGCAGCAATTGTTAACAAAATCTAAGTGCTAATTTGCAGCAGAAATTCAACACAAAAATATTACTTAATTTAATCTTCTCAACAAGAGCGTGTATGTCTGAATCTACCCCATGCTAAAGATGGAAAAATGCCTTCAGTGAGAATGGAATCAGAAACATAAATAATTTCTGCCTGAGATCTGTATAATTGGAAAATTTAAACATGATATTGTCTCTAAAACAGACAGCACAAATAGGGAATGTCATTAGATACAGCTGATTCTGATCCTGGTATTAAAAACACACTCGTGGTAACTTGAGGACACAGTTATTGGATTATTTAGGTGTAAACTGACTTGCTTAAAACAACTGAACAAAAGCTCCTTCCTGGCAAACCTCTTCCTGAGATTTCTGACCACCAGCAGTATCTGGGTTCTTGGAGGATGGTAGAACCTCATCCAGAGCACCCTGAGTGCTGCAGTTTTCCTTTAAGATACAAAAGCACCTTTTCTTTCCTCTTCACAGACAGTCAGATCCTTTGGCAGGTGTCTTATACCTTGTCCATTTATTTCTTTTATAAATAAATGCCACTAAACTCTGCTCCAATGACCCTGGGTCAGCTGGGAAGGAATAATAAAAACAAAGAGGATACACTTGGCTCTTTTCCTGCCAAATTTCCTTGGTAACATTGCTTCCAAGGTTTAATTGATAATTTTGTTTCACCTTGCTGTAAGATCCTCACACTCTTTTCTGCCTCCCAGGAGAGTTCTTTTCCCCATCTTCTTCACAGTCTCTAAAATCCAGTGGGTGCTCCCTCCTCCTTTCAGCAATCAACAGAATTTGAGACTTTTCCTTTACATTCCTTTTAACTTTGAGTTCCCTCTGCCTTTCTTAAGACATGTTTATTTCTCCAGGACAAGGCCCAATCTTTGTGCAAAAAAAGACCCTACCTGCTCTACTCTAACCTCTTTTAAGTTTGAGAAAAAGAAAAAAATTAGGCAATTCATTACAAATCAAAAATTTTATCAAAATCTGTCTGTTTTCTGTGGGTCAGATTTTCAAGTCAATGTAAATTCATGAAGTGAGAAAATCTTGCTAAAAGCTGTGATCCTATTCAATAACTTCTAAATGTCCCAACTGGAGTACTTTTAAACTTTAATGATCCATCTGGTAGGATCAGGATAACTTAGTGTTATTGCACAACTAAAAAAAACTTTAAAAAATTATTTCATAACTGTGATTGTTCTAGTTTTGCATCTTTTTTTTCTAAGTGAAAAGTGGTTTTCCATTCTAGGTTTGAAACAAAGAAGTTGTGTACAGCTATATGAAATATCTTGAAGTTGCCACTTTAATACGGTCTTTAAAAAACTGATCTTCCTTTGACTTATTTTGCAATGTCAGTATGGCCCTTTTCTTTACTAATTCACTCACTGTCTTCTAAATTGCTCTGAAACTTTAATTTCCTTTCTTGTTTTCTGGTTCCTAAAGTTATACCAAAGATCCTGAATCCAATGACATGGATGTATCAAATTTTCTCTACCACTTTCAACATCAGTTGAATTTGCCATACTTTTAATGAAATGAATGGAAGTACAAAATAAGTACTTTGTGCTTACATAACTGCTATTTTTATTTCTATCAAATAAAGAATAGGAGAATGAATTCATAGTGTTAAAGAAATCTTAATTCAGAAGCATCTATTATTTAACCAACTTTTTATTAAACAGGCTGTCTCTTCACAATACTGCTTGTGCAGGCTATTTGTTAAACGGATTTTTAAGGAACATCTTGTTTTGCTGCACATTTTTTGGACACAGACTGGGAGATCCCTGGGGCTTTAGTATCTACACACACTGAGTAGCTTTGAAAATAATATTTGTGAAGAGAATTCAGGCTTGTAAGTGACACCATGTGTTTTATAATGCAACTGAAGTAATGAGTGTCTTGAAATTATCCCTAGAATAATTCTGGTGCATTGGTGGAGGGGGAAAAGGAGAGAAGGAATGTCATAGGTGTCTTTATGTAAAACACAGCTTTTATTCCCTTCCCTGTTCCTTTGGATTTCCAGCCTTTTCCAACAACTTCGAAGAATATTGGCTTATACCAGAAATATGCTTTGTGTTAATATGTGAGGAATTTAGGTCACTGAGCATTGTTCATTTTTGTCTGGCCCTTGAATGACATGAGGTTTCCAATAGCCACTGCAGCTAATGAAAGTTGTTTCTGTTTTCATACCAACTTGCAGACAAACAAATGCCAGGGAGAATCTGCAGGGCTGCTGCTTTGCCAGGCCTAGGAGGAAAATGTGCTGCTATCTGATAGCAGGAGTTGTGTTCTACAGAGAAATTAAATTAGGATTGATTGATTGATTGATTGATTGATTGATTGATTTGGAATACATTCTTCTCTCCACAAAACAGATGTGGTAGAATTCTTCATGTTCATTGCTTTGTAGATGTTAAAGTAGGAAAATGGAGTCTAGCAAAGCTGCAAAGTTGTTTAACAAAGTTCTTCAGTTTTTGGCTGAAACTGGCAGGAACCGTGGAGAAAATGTTGATTTATTGGAATAGGTGTATTGAACTAAGAGGGTGGCCTTGAAGCAGTTGTGTTAGGAGAATATTAGCTCAGATTGATAATTTCTGGAAGTAACTGCTTCTTCTTTATTTTTTTAACCATTTACAAAGGTCTTCTTTCACAATTGGCACTGCTTCTAATGCTGGACACATAAACAAAATCAATACAGTGCCCATGTTAAAAAAAAAAAGCTTCAAAAGACCCTCGTAGTGTATTTTACACCCAGGTGCCAGAAACTGGGGTGACTGGGGCCAGAAATCTTCTACAACATTGTTGAAAGGAAAAATTTGATGTGCTGAGGTGGTTGCATCTGCCCATAGGAGATGAATTCCAACATTAAATACGAGCAGTTGGGAGCTTCTTCCCCTAAAATGGTGCTGTTGGCAACTAATAGGAAAAGGACAAAATGTAAAGTCAAGGTAGGAAACCTAGAAGCTGAAGTTTCCCCCATGAATCCAGTTTCTACCTCTTGTGCACGGGCTCTAGGGGAGTTGTTTTAGTTGTTTTCCTCTCTTCCCCTCACAGGATTTCTGCACCATTCTGTGCACAGACCAGACAGATTGGGATGGCTCCTCTTGGTTTAATTAGCAACTCCTCAATAATTCTTCCTTCTGCTCATTGTGTGGCCCTTTTACTGCCTGCTGGTCAGAGCCACATCTGAAAACAATGCCATCCATTTGCTCCTGAGATTTATTAAGGGATATGTCAGTGGAGAAGAACCACTTCACAAACATTTCATTTTCACAGTGCAGTGTTCTAGTCATTCCCACAGTGAAAATTGCAAACCACAGGACAGACACAGAGATTGACTAGCCACTCACTTTTGGTGCCAAATTTAAGACAGGCAGGATCAGGATTTTTTTTAATTATTTTTTTCCAAATATTTAGACAGATGTGGAACACTCCCAGTAAAATCCCTGCCACCTTCAGCTGTCACCATGAGAGTGCAGTTGTTCTGTGGGTCACATCCAGGAACGCCAGTCTAGACAAACAAAATGCAGACCAGCCCATCAGCAGCTGACCTGGGAAAAGTTCAGCTTCAGGGAGTTGTCCAGCACCACTCTGAAAGTCTGGAGCAAGTTATTGTCTCATCCCTTTCCCCAAGGCAGGATTCAGCTGCACAAGTCATGAGACCAGAACTTGGAGAAACTTTTGAAATCAAAAGGCTTCTTAAGATTTTATCTTTATTTTCTCCAAAGTCTCTGCTCAGAACATGGGGTAAAAACAGATTAGAGTTTCAGCATTTAGCAGCAAGTTTGTTGTGTTTGTTGTGTTTGGATTTAAGTATTTTGATTTTTGTATTTATTATTTTTGTAGTAAAGTGTTTCCCACCCAACACATCTTCCATCCTCTTTGAACAATATCTACCTGAATAGAAAGGGCAAAGAAGTTGTCACTGTCTTCTGTCAAATGAAGAATATTGTGAAATTTTTTAAATCAGAACTGCAGAAAACCAAGAAGACTATCAGGTTTCAAGGGAATTGAACTTTTCTTTACTGATCTTGGCTTTTCTAACCAGTTTTCCTGAGGTTTTGCCTCATTTGCCTTTTCATCTCTGTAGGTAACACTGCCATCATGTCATGACTCTCATTCTTTCCCAGAGAGGGCCCATTCTTTGTTGAAAATGACACAGCACTTTTAGGAACTGTACCCTAAAATTTGTGCACAAAAGCCTGAATTAAGATTACGTGGGAAACGATAATTGCAGCATTTCCCAGCTTTCATCTGCATGCCTTGTCAGATCTAATTTTACCCTGTGTGTGTGTGTGTGTGCGTGTGTGTGCATGAGGGAGAGAAAATAGCCACCAAATAAGAGAGGGAGGCCCTCCAGAAGTTATGTGCAAGTGCTTCTGGTCCGTGGGCATCTGATGGCAGCAAAGGAAACCTCTGGGAGCAGCATGGAGCTGCAAAATCCAGAGCTCAGAGCTCTGCTGCTCGCTCTGGAGGCAGAGGTGGGAGCCTTGAGCAGGGAGATGTCTGCTCTGCAGGGACCAGAGCCACTGGGGGACTTTCCTGGCTGGATGAGCAGCAATTTATATCTATATTTATAAATATAAATAATATATAAATATATCTGTAATTTAAGGGGTCTTGCAAGTTCTGGGAAGGAAATGTGACATTCAAGTGTGGGATTTCTGCTCCCACACCTGACCTTTAATCCGCAGTCTCCAACAGACCTTTTTCTTTTCCTGACTCATTTATCCCAGCTTTTTCACTCCTCAACTCACTCCTTCAGACTTAATTTTCTCCTCCCTGCCCCAGTCTGCTTGCTTAGGCAGTACCTGTTCTTCCTGACTCATAATCCATTTTTTCCCCTGATTTATTTGTTAGTGGTCACCCAAACAGCCACCTTGATGCCTTGAGAAGGCTGACCTAGAACAGAGGCTGGACTGAGTTAAAGAATAAAGTAGGGATTTATTGAAAGGATATCCTCAATGGATCCACCTTGGGCAGCACAAGAGCCCAGCCAGGGCTGCACCCAAGATGAACCAAAATGGTCCCAAAATGCACTCCTGGGCACGGGGTCTCTCCCTTGGATCAGCTCTGCTCCATTTGCACCTTGGAGTTCATTGTCCCATCCCAGCTTTAGCCCATGCAGTCCCATCCTTCCTGTTTTTCTCTCTCCAGCCCACGTTGTTTGTGCTCTTGGGCTGAGATTTGGATCATTCGTCCTTGGTTCCCAGCTGGAGCAGAAATTGTTTTGTCTCCCTACTCTGTGGAGAGAGCTCACCATCCCTGATATGAAGCTCAGAACTGCACACTAAAGCAGCACAGAATCTGAAAAATAGAAAAGCTAAACCTGAGGCATCAACCTGAGCACTCTGCATTCCCAGTGGCTCCTTGTTTGATACTCATGTCCCATCCTTGTCCAGCTCCAGTTCACAACAACCCAAAGATCTTTCAGTTTTATGCAACTCCAAGCTTTTCATAGGCAGGACAGATGGGATGTTCACAGAGTCTGAAGTGCTCTTTTGCTGAGAGGAAAAGTCTCTTTTCCAGTGCAGGAATTTGAAAAGTTTCTTTTCCTGGAAAAGTCTCTTTCTTTTCACTGGAAAAGTCTCTTTTCCAGTGCAGGAATTTGATGCTGGTCATGTTGAGCTGTATTTGTGATTTTTTAAACTTGGTTAAATCTGGCTGCATCTTATTGGGAATGATCAGGACAGGCACATCTGGCCTTCAGTGATATCATTGTGAAATTGCTTTTCAATAGTGCCAGGTCTTTTCAGCTGTTTTGTTTTCTTTTTTCCTCAATCATCATTATTATTATTAATATTATTGTTGGAATTTATGTGGGTGAAGCAGCACATTTTCTCCTCTCTTGTTCTCAGAAATGGCTGGAATGTAAAACAATAAATCAACCCTGGAGCAGCATAAAAAATACCAGCCTACATCTGACAGTAAAGTTTAAGGATGGGAAAATGGATTTTTCTAACAGCAGTGTCAGGCAATTTCCATAAGCAGTCACAAGTCACCATGTCATGCATTAGCAGAATTAATTCTGGGTTATTTCCTTCTATCCAGAAGAATAAAGCAAAACATAAAGGCCCTTAACATGCAAAGTGTCAAATCCCAGGATCTGAACATGTGGCAATTTCACAAAATGGAATGAGATGTAATTAGTTTTTATGTGCCCATAACACCCACGGTTAACAATTTATTTTATTTTCATTACTTTTATGGAGCAATACCTTTGGTGAGTGCAGGGCACTGCTATGCAAATAACCAACACACAGTAGCATGCTGGAAAGTGTCAAACAGTTGGGAAAGCTTTCTTCTTCCTCCTCTGCCCCTCTTCTTCTTTTTTTTTTTTTTTAATTTACCTTGGCCTGGTTTCAAGAAATTTGGAATTTTGAGGGTTTAACCCGTTTATGAGCTTTGGAAACACATTTCCACAAATTCCATTTGGCTGTCATGTTTCTCAAGAATGCTGGAGTTTTGTTAGGCGGTGACAAATGCTTTCTTACTCTGGGAACACAGCAAGGAAGAAAATTGCATTTCATAGCTTTTCTTTTCAAAACTCTTCAAATAATTTGAGCTACAAGCCTCTCTTTTTATCTTTCATTTTTATAAAAAGTATGGTTGTGTTGAGGACAATTTTACACTCAGGGGTTTTCTTTTAATGACAAAGAGACATCTTAAAGCTAAAACACACACCATTGTAAACCATCATTCCCAGTTTTACAAATCCTGTTGAGTAAAATCTTTACTAAAATGCCATTATGGCTTTAAACATCTGCTTTAAACCTTTACATGGGTATTAAGGCTAAGACTAAATGGGGGAGCTCTGGTTTTGTTGTAAGCTTGGGGTCCTTAAAATTTACTTTTTCACAGGATATTTCCCTTCCCCTCTACTCTTATGTTCCAAACCATCCAAAGTGAATTCATCCTTCCTTTGTGTTCCTTGTGGCAATGAGAAGACATGGGGACAGTTTTAAAACTTCTGAGTGAACATCTGGGAAATTAATTTGAGGGTTTCTGCAATCCTATATGAAGTCAGTGGCATCTTGGAGATCTACTTGTTGTTGGCAGTTTCCAACACTTTTATTTTCTGGCAACAAAGAACCAAAAAACTGACTAAACATTAAAAAAAAGAAAAAGAAGGTAAGTAGCAGAAGTCTGGAGGAAAATTTTTAGTAGAATATTTTTTGTTTTCACATTAAAAGCTAAAAATTCCATGTGAACTGCTTGATTTTTCCAAGAAGTAAAAATGTGTGTTTTATGAAAACATTTGGTAATCTCCTGAACGTGACTGAAAATCAGTCACTCTTTTATCCAGGGAGTAGTTTAGTTTCCAGATTTTGTGTGTCTCACTGGAGAGGAAAGATACACCAACAATTTGCTTGACCAACTACTGAGAAAATGAGTAATGCATATAATTAAATATCGTTTGTTAACTTTTGTATCATATTATAAAAGTAGATTCTATTCTCATAATCTATTATAATGGATAATTTTCTTAATTTCCTTTTAGTCTCCTCAGTCATTTGACATCAGCTCCTTTTTCTCCTTGAAAAGGCCTTATTGAAATTATCTTTTGGTATCTTTATTTGTAAGAACTTACTACCAGGCTTTATTCCTAACATGCTCTGAGGTTCAAAGTAGTGTAATAGGGAATTATTATTATTAAAATAACTTTAAACTGCTCCTTCTTCAATTTTGTTCCACTGCTCTGTTGTAATGCGTAGCTAAAAAAATTAATTTTTTGAACCAAAAATAGATTTTCTTTATAGAATTCAACCTTGCCTTTTCCAGTGCACAAAGATGGCTCAATGAAAATATTTACTGCAGAATCCAAATTGAAATAAACCTGATAAAAACCAATAAATTTAATGTGGTTTAGGAAGGAGAAGGCACAGGGAGTTTGGCAATGAGTGACTTCTGCAAGTGCTTTGTTATTCATATTTTATATATATCTAGAATTGAAGATGAACTTAGATGCAAAAGAAGCTCAGAGAAGTAAATAATGTCACAGCATCCAGCAGTCACAATTTTACAGCATTAGGCACAGGTTTCTCTACATTTATTTTTCCCATGAAGTTGAGCTTACAAGTGCCAGTGATTTCTTTTTTCCCATTTCATGCGTTCAGGTCCATGAAAGAAAAAAAAAAGCATTTAATAGTCCTGCTCTGAGTGACTTACCTACCTTTTTTGGGAAAATTCTGTGTAAGACAGGAGCTGTGAATGGCAAAAATTTATCATCCATCCTCACAGAAATGACTCTCATACCATTTTCTGGACTGGAGAGGATATGATGGAAATACAGGTTTCATTTATGAACAGCCACCAGATCTGTGGTATCTCTGTTATAAAGGATAAAAAATTCAACAGAATGTCTAAAAGATGGGTTTCCTTCCTCATTAAGAAAAATTATTTCTAAATCTCTGCTACCCCATAACAGATTTTTGATGGAGGGTAATAATTTTGCCTGTTATGTAGCAAGTTTTGTATAAGATCTCCTTCATAAGTTTGTATTAATGGTGCTGAACTCCTTCAAAATGTATTTTTTTTTATTTTTTTGTGCTGTTGCTGTTATTGCAGGGGAAAAAAGAGATCTCACATGCTTGGAACAGAGAGGTTTGGTGTGATAGTTGTAAATATCTCAGCAAAAGCAGACTGAAGAGCTGAACTGTTCCTCTGATAACACTGATAAATCCAGAATCAACATGGCCATGGGTCACTCTGATGGTTTGAGAAAGACTCAGCCTGTTTGTACCCATGGACACAGAGAAAAATGTGTCAGCCCTAGCAAAATTAGATTGAAGGCATATGCCAAGGCAGGAGAAAAACCACTCATATTTATATAAAATTTACCCATATTAATTTTAATTATAAAGGACAGAGTAAATTTTTGAACACTGTTTTCTGAGGCACTGGGAAATGGCAAAAAGAGGAAGCAGATTTGTAGAATTAAGTGTGACATGTGCTGTTGCTTTTCCCAGCTTCAAGAGTGGGGGGAAATGCAAAATAAACAGATAAGCAGAGGGCTAAATTATAGGAATTTTTATCTAAAAATTTGGCAGGCAGATAGGAGGAATTGGTGAAAAATTCTCCAGAGCAAACTATTGAGCCTTGTGTCTTAGCAGTTTCAAGTAGTGGTCCCATGTGTTTGTATGCTAAAAGTATTTAAAAAGTGCCAGGAAAGTGAAAAGCAGTTTAATGAAAAATATTTCATGGCCTGCTTTACTAAAAACATTTATTTGTCTCTATCTGGTTCACCAATTTCAAGGTATTTGGAAAGTTGTGTTTTTCTTATTTTATTGATGTATTTTTGCCTTGTATGAGGGCATCCACAGATTTTTGCCTTTGGAAAGTCATTCTCTTTGTTGGGCATGGATTATTTTATAATATTCTGTTCTCTGCATTAAAAATGCCCCTCAGAGAGGGTTTTAACCTGTCCTTGAGCATGAGATAATCCTTATCTCAAACATGGTGAAGTCCTACCATGATTGCAGCTGTAGCTGTTTGGGCTGATATTAATAAATATTGCCAAAATTTATTTCTCTCATTTTATTCAGTCTGGGCCATCAGTTCCAAGCTTGCCTTCAACAGATTTGTCATTGTCATGAACTTTGTGACTTCTCTGCTGCCTCAGGAGCTGTTGGAATTCAGCAGGCAGCTGGATGGAGATATCCTGATGAAGGAAATTGTCTTTTGCAGCCTCTGTTTATTTGCTCAGCACTGTGCATGAGCAGAGGGCAAGTTCAAGGCCAATATCTTTGGAAACATGGAAATGAGCACAGGGGACTAATAAATAAAGTCACCAGGGAAAGGAAAGGCCTGCTGTGTGTATATCAAGTGCTGTATTTATATAAACAAAACAACAACAAAAGCTCTTTGGGAATGGTTTCTTTTGCCAGTTAAATCTTTCTAAAATCAGGTTTTTATGCCTTTCATGGTCTATAGGCGCATATATTGAATATTCCCTTTGCAGGGTGGCTCAGAGGTCAAACAGACAAGGTTGAATAGAAAAGATGGGAGATTTTATCAGTAGCTGGGTATTTATTCCTGGCATTTGCTCCTCAGGCTGGTGGTGTGAAAGGCCCCTCAGTCAGGTTGTTTAAAAGCTGGGAAAGTTCTGCTCAGCTCTAGGTTTATGAGGGCCAAAGTTTCAAGTGTTTTTCTTAAATGCAAACACTTCCACCAAAATGATGCTCATCTTTTAGTCCTTCAGCTTTTTTAACAATAAAAAAATATGTTGTCAACCTCTGATGAAAGAGCACATGTTTTTGAGGCAGTGTGAGCTCTGTTGTTCACAGCTCAGGATGCTCAGTCAGTGGCACCTTGATGTTTCCCATTTTTTTGTCAGAAATGAACCATTCCTCTCTTTCTGTTTACCAGAAGAATTCTGTAGTCTCTCTATGACCTTGTCGAACAAAAGGAGAAACCAAAATTTTGATCGGTGTTAAAGCTACATAACCCTTGAATCTGCGCATGACACGTGGGCACCCCAAAGTCAGTGACTTCAGCAGAGTTTTTCAAGGCTGAAACTTGTGTGCTTTGTTAAAAGGATGAACCACCACATATTGTCAAGGCTGTTGTAAGTAAAAATGACACTGGGAGCATTTTAGCAGCATGGTTTTTGTTGTCTTTTTTCTTTAAAAGCTGTTTGAATGTTCAGCCTCATGGCTTCTAACACGTACACATGTCTAGCAGAAGTTGCCCTCTGCTGCATCCCACTTCATTATCCAGCCTGTCAAAGGAACACCATCCCCAGAGTGAGGGGAAAGCCACACACAGCATCTACTGTATGTTATTGTTGGCATCCTGAGCTGGCAGGGCTGCCACAATTAAACAGCAGCTCCAAAATGTTCCCAACCAGTGCTCTTTGTCAAGGCTTTGACACTGGGAAGGGGAAAGCACGCACACGAGGCAGAGGGAAATAATGCTCTGAGTGCTGCAGGGATAGATTGAGAGGGAAGAGAACAAAGGGGAAAGAACATTTTAGATGGAAAAAAAAATATAGCAGAGTTAGATTTGCTGGTAGTGAAGTATGAGGTGAAACTGGAAGGAAAAGTTGAATTTGAAATGGCAGCGGAATGATCTTGCAGATGTCACCATTTTCCAAAAAGTTTCTTTCATTCACAATTTCATGATAGTTCCATAGGTGCCAGGAAGGTTTTTTTCACTCCTAGAAAGAAAATATTTATGAACAAATTTTCACAGTTTAAGAACATTGTTTCCAAAAGGCCTCAGGAATTCTTTCTTCTCCATTGTGTGATGCACATCTTTTAATCCTTCAGCTTTTTAATAGCAAAAAAAAAAAGTTGTTAACCTCTGCTGAAGGAGCACATCTTATTGAGGCAGTGTGAGCTCTGTTGTTCACAGCTCAGGATGCTCAGTCCCTGCTGCTGGTCAGTGGCACCTTGCTGTTTCCCATTTTTTTGTCAGAAATGAACCATTCCTCTCTTTCAGGTTACCAGAAGAATTCCGTAATTTCTCTCTGACCTTGTTGAACATTCTATCATTTTTCTGTCTTTCTAAATACACACATCATCATCAGGTAAAGAGATACTATTCTAAATAAGCCATCTTCACCCTATAATCACAATCTTTTTACTGTGTTAGAGAGCCATAACAAAAAGGGAATGTTTGAGAGCTGTTCCATTCTCCATGAGGTTTAACTTCCACAAGGTTTTTCTAGATTGTGGTCCAATACTGAAGTGTCACTTGAAGTAACTTTGAGTTCAGAGAGCCAAAATTTGGTATTGTCATCAGCTCTCTCATGTCTGGCTCAGAAGCAGCACAAGGTGGTGAATCTTAATTGGAATCAAATAATGTAGAGTTTGGTTTTTAACAAGAATATCACTAAGAATGTGCCAAGAATATGTTTGTTGACAGTGGTATTTGGATAACAAGGAATTGTCTTCAGTCTCCTCTTTGTTCTCAGGCTTTTTGAGGAATTCTGAAGAATGTTTTTTAAAAATAAATATTTTAAAAGCTAAACCAACTCTTCTCTTCAGTTTTCCTCTCTGAAAATCCAAAAGATCCAGAGCAATAAGCATTAGAAGACCAAGAGACTGCTCCATTTCCTAGATACAGATATTTAGAGGTGGGTACAATACCTGCTGCCATTCCTGCCATTTCCCACAGCAGCCTAGAGGAACCTCATTTCTACACATTTCTCCTCTTCATTCTGTCTTTGGAGTGACATTTCTGTTACTATTCTCTAAATCCTCTCTATTCAACATTGGGAAAAATTATGAAGCCAGGTCTGTCCTGAAGTCATCAGGACTAGAGAGAAGACTCTTTATGTGAATGAATATTTGTTCAAGTTGAACAAGGAGGGAGTTCCAGCAGCAATTTTCATCACTTAATCAATTAATTAAATGAGACACAGCAGGAAATATTAAAAAGTGCCTACAGGCCATCTAAAATTATGTTTACAATCCTAAATCTTCCTGTGAATGTACACAGCTTAAGCTTCTTTTAACAAATGTGTTGAGCCTAAGGCCTCTTCAAGTCTTCAGACACTTTGATTTTATCTAACTATAACTGACTGAATGCATTTGTGCTGTTTAATTTCTTTTTAACCCTGATGTCTCTGTAAGACCTAAGTATCAGTGCCTGACAAATTTGAAAGGAAGTATAATTATCAATTAACAAACAGCACTCTGCAGGATATCCCAGCACAAAGGAAACCAGCTTGATCTACAAAAATGACCTTTGCCACCACAGCAATAGGCAAGTCAGGATTCTTTCAAGATAACAAAGAACTGGAACAAGGCCATGGCTGAGGAATTTGCAGATATGAGGAGCTGGTTATCTCCTCCTGTGCCTCTGCTGTGTGTACACCCCAAATACTTGCCATCAGTGATGTGATGGAATGTAGAGATTACACTGAAATTCACAGTACAAGGATCTTCCTAGGCAAGGAAAATGGCCTGACCTTCCCATGGTCTCAATAAACTGCTTTGCCTCACAAGGAATTTTTTCTTGGCGTTGATTGCACTATCTGAAAAAAAAATTAAAATATTCCTCCTCCTGGAAACATGACAAAGGGCAGGTTGGGATGCTGTAATTGTAGGATATTCATTTATTTATTTCAAAATGAAGACAGAATGATCAGAATTTGTCTGAGTATGGCATGAGGTCATGAGCTGTGTGTGTCCCCTGAGTGAGCATTCCCTGAAAGGGGATCCCAAATGGGCACTGCCTTCCAGGAAAATTCCCCACTGTTAACTCCCAGCAGGGTGGAACAACAAAAGTCCTGCCTGTAAAACAAGTTTATATAATATATCATTGGCTGTGTTGAGTGAATATGGCACAAAAAGATTCTGCAAACAAGAAAATATAAAATATTTGTTAAGCACAAGACTTCTCTCTCAACGTGCAATTTGAAGAGGCACAGTAGAACATTTTCATTCCATATGTTGTAAATTTTAAGAAGTGTAGCAGATGAAATAAGACAGAAGCCAACATCAGAAAATTAATTGAGGTATAAAGCAGATAATCATGCTTCATGTTTTTGAGAAGGTATGAATATATTTTAATAATTTATTGCTAGATTGTAGTAAGAAATAGTCCATGAGCTTAAACAATGTAAATGGAAAAATGAATTATTTGGCAAAAGTGGCTTACAGAGGAAATCCTGAAATCAATGCATATGTCCAGGCACAGTTTACTTCATAAATATTGCCTCTACTATTTTTTCATTATGTGAATTTTGTGGCAGTCTCTAAAATCTCATGTATGCCTGATGCAGACAGCATTTTTAGAAAAGTAAGAGGAAACTGGCAAAAATATCTTGGAAGATTTTACAGTCACATTAACCAATGCTGTGCTGTTTCATATTCATCTAAACTCATCTGAGATTAAAAGCAATGATTTTAAATTATCTTAAACCTTTCTGAATACCAGGAGAGCACCATTGATGTGAGAAGTCTGTTTAATGTGGAGTATCTGACACAAAAATATTTCTCCCCATTTAAAAGGGGAGGGTGAAGTGAGAGATTTTTTTTCATTTTAAAGGAACTAAAACACATAAAATTATCTGCCTCAAATGTCCAAGCAATGTTTGACTCCCCAAAGTTCCACTCAATTTTTCTTGTGCTCCTAATCTACCTTCTATGAGGGTCTTCACAAGAATGATTTATAAACTTAGATTTTTAATTTTAAAAAAATATGAAGAACAAATTTAGCCTTTTTTTTTTTTTTCAGCTATCAGGGAATCTGAGAGGGAATTAAGGTTAAGATTCACTTCCTAAAGAAAAGTAGGAGTTTTGTTCACCTAAAAATACTTTAAAACATCCAGTTCAGGTCTGTTCTTCTATCAGTGAGGAAACAGCTGGGGAGGGACTTGCAGTCTGCTCTGATAATGAAATTTTCTACCTCCCTACCCTTCAATGAATAGGATCAAATGCCTACATGAATAAATCCAAATTTTTTGTCTTTAAACACCCTCAGGTAGCACAGTGGCTCTTGTGGGGTGCAGCTGTTTGTTTTGATTGTCCAAGGCCAAAGTTTGTGACCAGACACAGAACCTCAATAGCCAAACCAAGCCCTTGTACCTTGAGATTTGTCTGTGGGACAGG
Organism: Peucedramus taeniatus; assembly: GCA_013400575.1. Taxonomy (NCBI): domain Eukaryota; kingdom Metazoa; phylum Chordata; class Aves; order Passeriformes; family Fringillidae; genus Peucedramus; species Peucedramus taeniatus. The sequence goes on from WBNO01033079.1 coordinate 27,283, forward strand.
TGGCAGAAAACAGTCCCAGATTTATGTATTTATTTATTTGTCTCTTTATTTATTTCTATTTGTTTGCATTGTGCAAGCAGCATGAAAGATACAGCCAAATTCTTAGTAGTTCCAGTAGTAATTGGCTAAACAAAAGCTGATTTCCAAAAGTATTGATCTTTCCTGATGGCTTTCAGGCTGTGAGCAGAAAAATCTCTCTGCACTGTCTTTAGTTCTCATGAGCTGCTAACAAGTTTGGCAAAACATTCTGGTGGCCTCAAGAGCTGAATAAAGACCATTTTCCTAAGGTTGCTTACTTTGACTCTTCCAAATTTAATGATTTTTCTAAAATTAACAAAAACTTTTATATAACTTATATATTTAAGAGGATAATTTTGGTTATTCCTCAGTCATTGCCTCAGCTTTTGTGATAATTAAATTTAGATTTGCTACCTGTGCTGAAGGTAAGAGCAGAATGTCCCTCAATTAATTCTATTTTGTGTAATCCTGACAAGGGCTTGCAAGGGCTCCTGGCTTCTTGCAAGTCAGTGGCAGAGCTTCACCCACTCCCCTTCAGCCAGGATTTCATTAAATGAATATTTGGGGTAATTAAGGACCAATCATGAGACTCCTGTTTTTCATTCCTAATGATCACAAATAGGATCCATGAGATGCCTGCTGGAGTTAATTGGAAGACCAAAGTTGCTTTCAATGGACTTCAGTTTGGGCTTTTTATCTTGCACACAGGCACTTGTATAATTTCTTTTTTCAGCTTTTTTTTTTTAAAAAGGCTTTTGAATTCACCATGGCACTTCCCTCTTCCCAGAGTTCCCACTCTGTCCCATATTCCTGCGTGGACACTGTTGGGTCACTCGTGTCCCTTCCCTGACGTCAGTCCTCGTGTCATGGTCACTGCTGGTCACCATCCCTGCTTCAGAACAAGGGAGGGGATTGTCCTCTCATGCAAATTCCCCTCCTCCAGATCAGCTGAGTGATTTGGACCAAAATTTCCTCCTCTCCTATTACCCAAAATTTAATTTGGTTGTATCTTCTGCATTTCTCATAATTCCTTGCTTACAGCACAAACTGGGTACATTCCTCTTGCAATTTTAATTTATATTTATATTTATTTAAATTAATTATAATTTTATTATAGTAAATATTTTAATCATTATGTTTTATTAATTATAATAATATTTATTTTAATTAATTATCATTTATCCACTGCTTTCATTATAGGTCAATTAATGTAATAACACAGAGAGAAAAAGTAGCTGAGCCACCTGAACATCTCTTTTCTGTTTGATATAGAAGCATAAAATTTCTGAAAATAAAGTATTTTCCAGGATGCAATTTAGGACAGATCTTCACATTTGGGTTAAAATGGCATCGGGTTTTTTAGGAATTAAAGTTAGAGAAATTGGACAGCACTGTATGGCTGTGGTCTCTCAGTGTTATTAGCATGGAATAATAATTCTTCAGCCTGAAGAACTTGGTCTCTGGATAAGAATTTGCTTTCTTTCAAAACCAGAAAGAAAGTTATGCAAGAAAATATGAAAGAGCAGAGAGGAAGCAGGGAAAAGTCAATTTATGTTGAACTGCTGAGGAAGACTTGTGATTTTTTTTTTCCCCTCTTTTGAGTTGTTTCTTCAAATTACTTCAATTATTTCAGTTCTTCCTTCTTACTTTAATTCTCCTCCTTTGGAGGGAAGGGAAGGGAAGGGAAGGGAAGGGAAGGGAAGGAAAAAGGATTATGTATGGATTATCTTTATATTTGAGCTTCTTTGCTCATTTGCTAGCATCATAAATATCAAAAATAAACTACTAATTAACATTTTCTTAATATGATTAAGGGCTCGCTGTCAAGTGATGCCAAACACTGACTTTGAAAACAGCATGAAATAATATGGAGCTGAATTTTTTTTTTCTTTTGGAAAGCAGAGATAATTAGAGAGTTTGTGTTAATATCAGTGATCCACAGGCATCAGTGATCCTAATCTTTTGGCTGAACTTTTACTTCTAATATCATGAGCTCCTTGAGCTGATAACTGTATTTTAAAGAACGTTTAATATCCTCCCACAAAAAATACCTTTGCACATTATTTGATAACACCACAAGATTACTACTAGAAAGAATCAGACTAAATCCTGAATATCTGATATAATCCATATTCTTCTGTCTTAAATTAAGTTGGGGAAGAAAGGTGAAAGTGTTCAGGAGGGCAAAGAGCATGGAAAAATTTTTGTTTCCCAATGGCTTCAAGAATTTCTTCATTTTTCTCCAGTCCTCAGAAAGCTCCTCAACTGGCTGTGATTTGTCACTGATGGGAGAGAGGGGAATATTGTAACAGCATTTGCCACATGTTTTTTTTCATGAATCTCATCAGTCCCATGCATTTGTTCAGTTTTATTTCTGATTTGACAGTGCAGATGCAGATCCTGCACAAGTGGGAGCATCTAGACAGTGGTGAGCCAGAATGGCACTTAAGGCTTGATCTGAAGTGATGAACTCCTTATAAAAATTGCTTTTTAGGTCACCTCCTAAAATTGTTTAGCAAGCCTCTCTCTTTTTGGGTGAGCAGACTTCTACAGATGTGTCATGCAGAGATTTATGAATTCTTCCTCCTAGAAGAGATGCAAGGAAAGGAAACTCAGTCTGAAATTTATGTGAACACCTGGACCATGTCTGGTATTTTACATTCTTGTTTTCTCAAACATTTGAGCATTAATATTAATGGTCTCCTTTTTGCAACCGAAAGAAATATCAGAAAACTATGTCAAACATCCTAAACTTTTCATTCAAGGGTCTTTATATGGGCAACTTTAATGAAAAGCTGCTATTAACCTCTGGTAAACCAAAATCCTTGGTTGTAGAGCCAAGTTAAACTTGGCATTTGAAGCCAAAATATAAACTGAGCCACTGGAGCTGACTGCACACATACGAAAAGGAAAATAACTAATACTCATCTACAGAATTTTTGTGGCCAAATATTTTATGTCCTGCCTATTCTCAGCTTCTTCATATGTTCCTAGCCAGGACTGTGAAAACAAAAACTTGAAATGTGCAAACAACCTGCCATATTCAAGGTACAAATCAGCAAAAATACCACAGAGTGTAGTTCCCTGAAATACCCATGTTGCCAGTCAGTTCTGTCAAAGTGGGATCTGGGATATTTTCAATCCCAATTATCCTGGCAGATGTCACTGGTTCTCCATCTGCTTTTCCACATGTCACTCTGCTCCATTGCTCATCCCCTCCTCTGCAAAGCATGCTTTTCCCAGTGTATATAAATATAGAAATATAAATAATAAAAACATAAAATGATATAAACAAGATAAATATATGTACAAGCACACAAATCAGAGAGGTTGTTCAGTGTCCTGAGGCACTGAGAACTGAATTGCTGAAGGAATTATGCCTGGAAGGAGGTGGCTGTGGCAATGTAAAGGGCAGGAGCAAGGAGAGAGCTTTCTTGGGTTCTTCCCTTCTTTTTCCTACCATTCTTCATCCTGAAATTCCTTGCAGCAATGTCCCATGCCCAGCATTGTCACCTGTGACACCCCATTGGAGAGGGTCTGCATTTGCTGCAACACCTTTGTGATTTATGTTATATGTTTTATTATACTGTATATACAAATATTCCCTTCAAAGAATTCCTGCTGAAGTTGTTTATTTGGTTGGAAATATTTGAGTTTCTACATGAGAAAGCCATCAACAAGTAACATCAAAAAGAAGAGGGAATGTGATCGAGGAAGAATAGAATCCTGAAAAAAAAACCTCAACACAATTTTCCTTAAATAAATCTGACAGCATTTTATTTTCTAATATTTCTGGTTAACCAGAGCTAGAAAAATAATGGTCTGCTGTTGATAGCAGACATCCTCCTGAACTTCAGTGGGATCTGGAATTTGCCTTTCAGGCCTTGTACCTAATAATTAAAGATGAAGAGGGTTGGCTTTCCTTCATATCTGGTTTTTGGTTTGTGTTTTGTTTCAGGGTTTTGTTTGTTTGTTTGTTGGTTTGAGGTTGTTTTTGGGTTTTTTTTTCTCTCCTTTCCAGCTTAATGTGCAAGTTTTTTGTATGTTAGGGAGTGACTGATGGCAAAGATTTCCATCTCCCATAAAGGTTCAACCTCTCCCTGATTTGGGATCCTGATCTCCACTCACTTTTTCCAAGGGAACAGCTCAGTTTCAGATTTCTGTCACACTGAGAAAAGACAGGAGCAGCAGCATGATAAACCATGTAGTAACTCAAGGAAGTAAGCAGAGAGAATTTTTTTTTAGTCAGGGAATTTTTCAATCAACTTTAAACATTAAAAATTGGCAAAAATATAAAATTTAATTATTATTGCTGGATGGAAAGTGTGGAGAGACCACAGTCCCTTTTGGGAAGGGATTTTTAATAATTTTTGAAGGAAAAATAAGTTCTGTCTTTAAGGCTTTATGTAAAACTGTATCATGTATATTATAGGAGTGCAGGAAAGAGCTCAGTGAGTCTTGGTGATGGATTGTTTCCTGTTCTATCATTCCTAATATCTTCTTATCAGAAATAACATGCCTTTATGCCTGAAATGTCTCCATTTAGAATTATGTAGCTAGCTGGAACTTTCAATATCTTTAAAGATTTTTGATGCCATAGAATTTTTCAACACAGGGAGAGATCAGGTCATGGGAGAAATTTATGTGCTCAAAGATCTATTCAGGATTATTCTGTGTATATATGCTGTGTATACAGAGTCTATGCATGAAAATCCAGCATTTTTGTCATGGGAAAAATGCTTGGAATGCACTTTGCTTCATAAGGAAATTCTCACTACAATCCATCAATCTCTTTTTACTCTTGGAAAGCAAATGTCTTTTGTGTTACATGGTGCAGGAGTTCATAAGCCAAAGAAAAGCAGAATCACCATGAAGAGGGATGTTCCAAATCTTTGCAGTCAGAGAAAGATTATTTAATGGAGAAAAAGAAAATAAATTAAAGGACCAAAGTTATTTTAATGTACGAGGACAGTAAAAGAAGAGTTGTGAATGGGCAGGAGTAGGGTCATGCTCAGGGAACAGAAAAGTTGCTGACTTATTACCTTAATTTAATTTAATTTACCCTCTACAAAGGGAGAAACTTCCCAAAAGAATCTTTTTTTTTAAATTTCAAGTCTTCTTTCAAGATTGCAGCTTAGGAAGGCATTGTTCCTAGAAACATGGATTTACATGTTGCTCTCAAAAACAGATCTGTAATTTTGTTATTTTTCTTTCGTATTAGAATGGATTTAGACTCATAAGAGTTCAAGAAGGGATGGCAGTGGATAGAAAGCTTTGGGGGTTTTGTTTAGTCATAGTTCTACAGTTGAGATATAAATGTATTGATTCACTTAGGCATTTCTTTTTCTTCTATGAAGAATAAATCAGATGCAAATAATATCAGTGTGTTCTCTGAAAAGGGGTCCACAATCATCCTACATTCAAGTACTTTCTTTAGGAACAGAAAGCTAAAAATAATATAAAAGAGGAAAAGCAAGTCATTGTTAAAACTAATATTTAGATCAGGATCTGAATTGAAACAATCTAAAAATTTCCATTGTGAAAGTTGGAAAATCAAAATGACAATTATGAAATCTGACCACTCTTGCCATACCTGAAATTTATTGAAAAGCTGCTTTTAGCATTCCTCAGAAACAATATTCTAGGAAGTCTAGAGGTACAGGATCCAGCCCTTTTCCTGTTCATTTTACAGTAGTATTTCCTGGCAAGGAGCCAGCATCATTAACTAATTTGCTGTAGTATTTCCATGTTCTGTGACCCCCAGGTTCAAATAACCTTCAAAACAAATAGTTTCCCCTTCAAACTTAGTTCTATACTAAAAAAAAATTAAATATTTCACTAAGTCCTTCCTTTATCAAGTGCATATATAAGAGAGAAGTACACATTTTAAGATATGGGTCAGTGGAGTAAAAATGTTAAAGATTAAACTGGAAAAGGTCTTCAAATTCTCTGTAGCAGATATTCATTCATGGATTCATGATCACCCTCTGTTCTAATTTCCTTTAAGCTACAAAATTTTTCTATGGATTACAAGACAACAAATAGTGAGGAATTGCAATGATCACTTTTTGGAATTACAGGAAATTAATTATCTGTTAAATGGCTAAAAAGTTGGGAATATCTTTGTTTCTTTTTATCTTTGTTTCTTTGTTCTTTTTTTCTTTATGTCTTTACATTTCCCTTTATACCTAAATACCTCAAACTGAATTGATGGAGCTTTCCTAAGTTTCTCAACAATCAGAGAAAGATTTATTTTTATTAATTTTTTTAGTTTTTCCTTCAGTTAAGAAAATAATTCCTCCATGCCGTAGTTGATCCGATTTCTGAAAGAAGATTGTGAGTGTATCTGGCCCTGTGTGATTTCAACCTTTGGATTTATTATTACCTCCTTTGAAATCAAACATAATATAAAATCAATACATAACCCTTAATATTCATTACTCAACGTTGCCCAACTTCAATATACAAGTAGCTCAGTGAGACCTTCATCTAATCTCCAAAATCTTATTGGATCACTGCTCTATTCATCCAGGTTTATTTGTTTTCCCTGCTTTCAGTAACAGAAAACTCTCTTTGGGTTGAGTGACAGCAGAGATAAACTCTTTATAAAGGTTCATTCCTCTTTTACCCCTCGTATATAAAAGATAAAACTGTAAATTATTGCTTGGATTAAATCTTTAGGATTTGTGACAGACAACTATGAGTTATTGTAAATATCCATCATAACAATAAATGCATTCTAAGTTGATAAATACTCTTCAGTATCAAAGTTATCTTCTTGAAGCTTTTCTGTCAATAAATTTTATTGTTAAAATTAAAAGCAAAAGTAAAGAAGACATTAAGAAAACCCCCACAATTCAAAACACTCTATTTTGTTCAGTAATATTGCAGAAATATCAGACACACCGGTAGCCCATAGCTACATCAGAAATTCTCACAGATAAAAACCTAGCAATGAGTTCTTCACTAAAATATTCATAGAATCAAGGGACAAAAGGCCCTAACTTGGCCTCTATTCCAGGACAGTGAGTTATTTTCAGAACAGGATATTGATCACATTGCCCAAAGGTCAGCTAGTCCTTACTTCTTTCCTAAATCGACCGCAGAACTTCCTTATTCAAACTGGAAGAATTCTCATCTTTTTCTTGGGGCCTGATTGAGTAAAAAGCTTTTAAAAGCATTTAAGAAATACTTAAAATGTAGGGAAAAAAAAACCCACAGACAAAATTGCTCTCTATTTATCTAACATTGCTATAGGTTGTGTAAAGGTAATTGCCTGTGGCACTGCTGGTATCTGTAAATAAACAACTGAGGATGGAGATCTGGGCCATATAAACATAACAGAGGTATTTGGCAGGAAAAGACACTTTCAGTTAAGCTGTAAAGGATAAATCTTGTTTGACCTTCCTCGAGTCTCTGGTGGGTAGCTCTGAGTCACTGGGAGAACGAGGCTGGAATTTAATTTTGATGGACAAGTGGCCTCCCACTGAGGGAACCCTGCAAAGGGCTGAGGGGGGAACACCCCGTGTGACCAGCTGGGCTTGCTTGTGGCAATCAGGATAACCAAAAAAGCACATTAGAAGGGTGCACAAGTTCTCCAGACACTCAGGTCAGTGTCCCAAAACATCCTCTGCCTGCTTCTGAGGGGCATTCAGGCATTGAGGTTTTGCTGGAGCCATCAGGTGTTTGACAGCAGGAGGGGTGGAAAAGGCTGAGATCAGTTTGAAGGTTTGAAACCCCAGCAATTTCTCTGTCCCTCACGTCCCCCTGAGCTCAGTTTGAAGGATCCCAAACACAGCAGTTTGTCTGTCCATGCCTGGAATGCTGCTGATGCTCAGTGTGACCTCCAGCAGGTGTGAAAGAGCGGAGGAGCGATGCTGACGTGGGTTTAGCACTGGGGGAAAGGAGTTTATCTGCAGAAGTGAGTGTGCATTTCTCACTGGGGGGAAAAAAACCTCGTGCCCACGTGTCTCACACAATGTGGGGAGCTTCATTTTGGCAGGGCAGCTTCCAGGAATTATCCACCTGCTGTCATTCCCCCCCTCTATGGAATGTGCTGAAGCCAGGGATCATATCCCAGGAGAGTTTCCTGTGAGCATGTGAGTTTGTAACAGAAATTAATTCCTCTATTGCAAGATAGTTTGGACAGGAACAATGCTGATAATGCCTTTATTTTTGGGCTTGATGTGTTTTCTTACAATGTGAGATTTGATATAGCAAGGGACAATATTTGAGCAATGGAAGGTGTCTGGGAAGGGACTTTTCTGTTGTATTTATTTGAGTGTAGGTTGGTTTGTCTGTGTTTGCAGCTTTGCTATTTTATTTTCCAGGCTTTTTGAGGAGGAAAAAAAACACCTCATTAGGGAATTATGGAAGTCTCTGGGCTTTGCTGGACAGGTTTTCACACAGCAACTTGAGCCCACCTAACTTCAGTCTGTCTTCAACATAAAACCATCCAAAGGGCTTCAGAAAGACATAAGCCATTGAAAATACACAAAGTGCTCTTTTCCCACCAAACTTAAAACATAGCAGCTGTCCTCTGGCTTTTTTTTTTTTTTTTTTTTTAAATTATTCTGTAGATGCAGTGACTTGACAAGTTGCAAAGTTACTTTTTGCACATCTTTTTCCCCACTAAACTGCATAAAGAGAGAGAATGACCAATGACTGTCCATTGTCCATTACATTAATTGTCCTTTCTTTTGTAGGAAACTGAAAAATGTTCTATGTCCATCAGTTTTGAACTTATTTAAGGGGATATTTATATTTAGCAGCAATTTATGTCCAGATTTCTCAGAGAAAACAGAAGTTAGGGACACTATTTATATACATACTAGCATAAAAGTAGTTTCTGTCATTAGTGGCTTTAATGGACATCCAGAACACAGAAGAAGTCAGAATTGACATTTAATTCACCTGATTTCTGTGGAAGCAGTGGGGTTTTTCCTGAACAATTGCAGGGAAGGATTGAGTTGAGTTTAAAGGTGGGTCATTCATCTGTGGGCCCATCACATGGAATGCCAGACATTTCCAGCCAGACTATAGAAGACATTTCCAGTGCAATTCACAGCAGCTAAAATTGCTCCTGTAACAATTCCCTAAGTGCAGGGTGGGCAGCCTGTGCTGCAGCCAAGGAAAGCACACATCCAGGGTTTGGTGGGGTTCCATTTCAGTGGGAATTCCATTTTAGTGGGATCCTTGCTGGCAAAAGGGGCTGTTTGCTTTTAGGGGGAGGTCCCCTCTCCACTGTCTGGATTTCCCACAGCCTCGCTCAGAGCAGATCCTGCAGGGATGTTGGTGAGGAGGATGAGGAGTGTTCCAGCTCTGGGCTCACTTTCAGAGGCAAAAGGGACACAAAAAGCAGGGAGCAGTTAGAGCTGAGCTTATTTCTAGCACCAAAGTACAATAAGCAATGATGTTCTGCCTCCTTCAAGAGATGAAGCTGCAATTCAGTGGCCTGTGTTAGCACAGGAGTGCATTAGCACTCTGAGGTAATTATACATTGCTAAATGCCCAGCTAGGCTTGTATCCCTCCCAGATTTTTTAACTCAGTGGAAAATAGATTAATTATATTTCACACCATTGGTGTACATGGGTTTTGGTGCAGCTATGGAAAATCCAGACGTTCAGTAGAATTTAAAGGTGTTGCTGATGCTGTTTGATCTCTCCCTGAGAAACAAAGCTGGGAAGATTTGGAGAAGCAGCCCTTACAGACATCCTCAAGAACACACTCCTGTATCAAACCTGGGGCTTCAGCTTTGGTTAGGATCAGATAAAAGGCAGGAATCCTTCCCTGTGAGGGTGGGCAGGCCCTGGCACAGGGTGCCCAGAGCAGCTGTGGCTGCCCCTGGATCCCTGGCAGTGCCCAAGGCCAGGCTGGACAGGGCTTGGAGCAGCCTGGGACAGTGGAAGGTGTCCCTGCCATGGCAGGGGTGGCACTGGTTGAGTTTAAGGTCCCTTCTAGCCCAAACTATTCTATGATTTTGTGAAAGAACACGCTTCTCTAAACTAGGAATTAAAATATTTACCCTTCACAATTAATACATAAACAGGAACAAATCCTTTAGAGTTGGTGCCAGCTCATGAAGCACACCCAGGGAAGTGAGCAGAGCAGTTTTTTGCTGGTTGTGCCTCTCCCCATGGGTAACTCTTGCTGGAATTTCTGGTTTAGTATCTCATCTTTCATAAACCTTGCAGCTATTTCATGCTGTGGTGGTTTTACCCCAGCTGGGAATTAATGTTTATTAATTATTCTTCTCTGATCCAGTGAGGAATTTCATCCCATATCCCCTAGACCGACAAGCAGAGTCATTAAAACCTGGTTGATTAAATGGACCTTTGAGATCTCCCAAATGAGAGCAAGGTGCCTGCACAGCTTTGGGAATTTGGTTTGCCCAGGATGTTCTTTTCAACCTCCTGCCTATTTCAGATACCCACATGGAGATAACATCCCTTGTGGAAGGAATAGATCCCTCCAAGCAAGATCCTGATCCCACAAACCTGCTGATTTCAGCAATGCAGAGGCTCAGATTTATGTGGTGTCTCTGCATAAGGTCAAGCACAAAGCAATTAAAGAACTGAATATAAAGAATGTGCAGTTTTAGGAGGTGGAAAGAAGTTTAATTACTTGGACAAGGCCAAAATTTTTATCCTGAACCCCTTTTCTTGAGCAGTTTGCATCATGAACCACTGGGGGTGGTCTCCTCACTGCCACTGATAAAGGTTTCATCTGCTGGGAATCTGGGACATTTCTATAATATTTTTATTTGCCACTTTCTCTCTTCTAGATTAGGAATTAACACAGTAAGAAGTTTGAGATATTGGGAAATTAGGCTTAAAAATAAAAATCGAAAGAATATGAATTTCTATCATCACTAAAGCTCACAAATTTATTTTGATATTTTGCCTATATTGGGTCATTTATTCAGAGTTCTAAACATGTATTGGCTTTCACTAAATGAATACTGATGTTAATGTCAATGCAAAGCATCTGCATGGATCTTTCCACAATGCAACCTCAATTTTTAATATCAGACCATTCCCACACCAAATTTATTTTCCTTGCCATAAATGACAGCTATTCCCTAAAATCACCAGTGAAATTAAAGAAAATAATTTGCAAGATAAGATATTTAAAATCAAGATTTCTCTACAAATCCACTGCACTTTGAGACAAGCTGATACATTTTCATTATTATCCTTTAGGGGAATGGTTTTTGTTTTTAATCAAAATCTTGGATTATTTTGTACTGATAAAAACTATGATTCCCTGCCCCACTTTAGAGAACACAGCACTTCTTCCAGTGGGTTGTTGTTTGAGTTTTTCCTCCATTTTTAGTGTTATTATAAAAATAAATGTATTTCTAAATTATTTTTTTAAGTCAAAACCTATTTTCAGCCACTCCCGCACTGTCTTTTATTATCTGCCTCCTGTTGCCTTAGGCAACCTATTTTTGTATTTAGATTTAACATCATCATAGATCTTATCTAACTGTTTTCTTAAGGAACTTTTATGTGGCATCTGCTGGGCTGGAATGTCCAAAAAAAAAAAAAAAGAAAACTTCTGCAAGAAGTGCCAACACTTATTCCATGCCTGCAGGGAATCTGTGTCTCTCTCTTTGGGGTGTTTTGGAACACAGCACCTGTGGATGCCATTTCCTGGGGTTTTGCTGTGTTCACTGTGCAGGTGAACTCTTAAATATCTTTTACTCTTTAAAATGTCTCCCACTGCAGTTTCTTTCCTGATAATCCCCTGGGGTCTGATCCAGCTATGCCACCAAGCAGAAACCAAGTTGGACATCAGCTTTATCAAGATATTTGGAAGAGCTGCAGGCTCAAAAGAAATTGGCTGCTAAAATATTTTAAGTAGAACATATTTACACAGCAAATGAAAATAACTGCATTAGGCCAATTTTTTCTTGTTTGGACAACATAACAGAGTATTTTTGGCTCCTTGGATCCAGATTTTGTATAATATTTGTCAATATCAGACAGTCTGGAAACAAAGCAATAAATTACAGAGTGTGATATGGAAAGAAAGAGGCTTTAGCACATTTCCTAATATTAGAAAATACAGTTCTAAATATTGAATTTAAATCAGCTCTAGGCAGCTAAAGTAATATCAGAGGTAATAAATTTAATGAGTCAATGTCTGCTAAAGCCATCAAGGCTGCATAAAAACATAGAGTGTAAAAATATTCACATTTTAGTCTTTCTTATTATATTCTGGCTGACATCATGATGTAGTGCATGGCAGCTGGATTAAGTGCTAATGGAACTTAGTCCAAAAAGAATTCAACAATCTGCTTCTTCCTTAGTAAAGCTCACTCCAATCTATATTAAAGCAATATAAAGATTTGCAGGATGAGATTCCATCTGACAGAGAAAATAGAAAAGAAAGAGGAAGCAAAGAGGACCACAGCCTGAATTTAAAAATATAAAGGAAGTGATTCCCAGTAACACTTTGTGGAAAAGGAATAAAGGAGGAGCCATCCTACTGGAAAATGCCTTAACAAATTCTATCAATCTTCCACATTTTGAGACCCATGCCTAATCAGGATGATTTTGTTTATTTGTTTGTTTCTAATACCTTGTAAAGAATGATTTGCATCCCCTTAAGTTTTCATTCATCAAAGATTACAATATTCATCCCACATAACTTCTCATTTTCAATTGGCTCTTGTTCAAATTTCAATTGTGCATCCAAGTAAAATCCTGACAGAGAAAGAAAAAAGGAAAACAACCTTGTCCATATACTTAGAGATTTAACACAGTTTTGGTGTTAGACAAGATGTTGCATTGCAGTTTTTTTTCCCATTGAATTTTTTTCAAAAATGACCAAGTTAGACCTCTGTCTTTACAGAGCCAGGTCCTCTCCTTGTGGAACCACGTGAATTTATTTTCTATGAATTTGAAATGCTGAATTAGTGTGGGTTCACAAGAGGATACAGAAACAGGTTTTTGCACCGGTTTTGATTCACCTGGATTTTCAACAGGTTTGCATGAGATGCAGGGTTCAAAGCAAATTTGAGTGGTGCCTTCCAAATTTGGTTTGGGTGAGATCCAGACCCATAAATCCTTCATCCTTTGTGGGGATGCTCTGCGAGGTGGGACACTCAGAACTCAGCCCAGCTCTTTGCAGAGCTCCTTTGAAGCAAGGCCAGCATTTAGGGCTGTAATTAAAGCAGAATTGAGGCAGATTTAGCCAGAATTTGCATCCAGTCAAGAGCAGTTTGCAGGATCCTAGGAGGTGGTGTTAGGTCTTGCTGCTTCCTTCATTCCCAGTCTCCAGCAGGAGGAGGAATGAAGGAGGAAATCTCGGTGGTCTCATCCTCCCTGGTAAATGGAAATGGAAATGCACTTTCTCCCAGTGAGTTCAGTCTGACTGAATTTTGTTTACAACAAAGGTCTTACACAGAAACTGATAAAATGGGGTGCATCTGTTTGTGGATTTAATAAGGGATATCAGAATAGAAGATAAAATCCTGGCTGTAAATAAGACATTAAATTACTTTCCTTTTTAATTCCCTAACCTTTTGACGTGGTGCTACAACAAAAAAAACCTCAGTATTTTTCAAAGATATACTTTTGATTTTAGGTCAGGTCGTTGCCCATCTCAGAATTAATATTTTCATTGCTCATGTACTGTGATCTCTTCTTCTGTCACGATTAATAATTTTTTGTACAATTAGAGACAATGAAAAAAGGAGGAACTTTTTCTGTAAAACTGTAGTGTGAATTTCTGCCACTTATTATTGAATTACTTTAACAAATAGGTGTTCTTTTTGGACTAGACCTTCCACTGACATAAATCAGAGTATCATTTCATGTGCCATATTCTTAGTCAGCAAATATCCCCTTTCCTTTCTTTAATTTCAGCACCAGGCGAGCGTGCACGTACCTTTTTGCTGGATTTCATTTGAATTCTGCTCTATCCAGTGGAAGTCAAAAGGTATCCAGTCACTTTTTCCAGGACACTGATCCACGTGCATGTTTTCTGTCTCAGCCTGTTTGAGCTTTCCATCACCAGGAAGCTCCATGGCAACTCAGGATGGAAACACATGTGAGGTCACACAAAGCCTATGGAGTGAAACCCAAAGACAATGGAAAAAATTCTTTCAATACACTCTGGCAATTGGTGCAGCTTCATATATAAAAAGTTTTTAAGTCATTTCTTGCAGAAGTTCACTGCAGTTAAATAGTTATTTATGGTTTTGGTACAGGTTTTTTAGTGTGAAAAAGTAGTGCTTCAGAGTACACCCCTCTCTCTAATCTCCCCTTCTTTTTCCTCCCTCTGGGATTCTAAATTCATTTAAGACCCTTCTAAACCTGATTGAAATTTATTTTAGAGTGGCTTGTTTAGAAAAACTGAAGAGTTGGCTCCAGCAAGTTCCCTTCACTCAAAAAGAAATGAGGAAATGTTTCAGAAGCAGTTCAGTCTTATTGACTATCAAAGAGACAACAGGCCTTAAATCACATAAAGCCCTTTTGTAAAGAAGCTGTGCATTCTTTCATCATGAAAGTACTTTGAAGGCCTCAATGCAAGATCTCTTTCTGTTCAGAATATTCAGAAATTTTTAATGAGTTTTAATGTTACCACTCCTTAAGTCTGTGAGTCACATGTCAGCACCTACTTTACATCCTATGTGGTGGCCAACAAATCTCATTCCCACCTGCAGCAGGATTTAATTTCCTAAAATTTAATTTTTACACAAAGGGAATCTGAGTTTAAATTTAAATTTTAGTATTAGGTGCATTCCTGTGCCTGTATGTTAAATTGCCTGTACAGAAAAAACTAACGTTTGTCTATCTGCAGTATCAACATTAATATCAGTGATTTTATCTTTTTTCTGGGATGCTTTGATATATGATGAGGCTTTTTTTCACCTGAGGTTACAGGTGTGTTTACATAAAATCTTTAGCAACTTCAACAACTTTTAAGCAAAACCAAACACCTGTGTTCTTTAAACCCAACAGTGTGTCAATTTTACGACTGGAGCCTTAGATTTTAGATTCAAACAGGAGTGTTGTAGGTCAATAAAGAAGGAATATTTGAACCTGATTGAAATTTATTTGGACCAAAAACAGCAGGAGAAGGTTTTTTTGCCCAAAAGGGTGCAACAGGCATTGTTATTGAACTTGTAACTGTTCATGTTAGGGACAACCAGCTCCTCTCAAAAGAGACTTCACTGTGAATATCTGACATATTAATGCTTCCAGTCCCTCTGAGGGCCTGCCAGAGCCTCTAAATGTGGTGCTGTCCCCACAAAGGTTTATTTCCTCTTTACTGACATTCCAAAAAGGGGAAATTGTTGTCACACTCCTCGTGGCTGTAAGCAATAATAAAATATTACCATTTCTCATTTTGGAAAGAGGAATGAAGAATTGTCTTGTAAGGCACAGAGGCTTTTACCCCAGGAGTTGTTTTAGGAGGTGGCTGCTTGAAGTCTGCACATCATCTCTAACATCAGTGCAGAAGGGCAGGACTGTAAGGACATCCTTGCATTCCATCATCTCCTAATCCTGAAAAAATGGCAGAAATAAAGGAGTTCCAGTGCTTTGTGTGGGCTGGGATGAGGGGTGTGGAGGCAATGGCAAAGGAGCCGCCCAGCTTTCCACTCCTGTTTGTACAAACTACAGGTAACACTTTGAGAGCCCTCAGAAAAGTCTGGAATTAGAGGAAATTACTGATGTGCAAGGTAAAAACATTTAGAGGAACTGTAACTAATACAGATCAAAGGCAATTACTTAAAACCAGAACAAATAACCCCGTGGTTTAGTTCCTATGGAGTGAGTTGGGGACACTGATTTCTTAGAAACTGTTCTTATATCCCATCTGTATTCAAACAAACTTAAAGGCTGTGAAACAAAAACAAAGACCTGGCAAAAGTGTCTTAGAGAACTTCTCATGCAAGGTTAGGATTCTGCAAAAGTGAGACAAGCAGCCCCTGACTCCTCATCCTAATTTCCCCTGCACAAATAAGGATGAGCCCAGACTGAAATCCCCGTAGCAAGCACAGTGTGAGGTAATGGAAAGGAACAGATAATTCTGTAAAAATGTGAAGCTTCTGTAACAGACCTTAGGCAAGCCCCAGAAAGCTCTGAATTAGCTGCTGGATGTTTCAGAAATTTCCACATGTGCCCAATATTGTCAGGCTCTCATGCTTGTGAATAGACTTCCTAAAGCTGTTGATGCTTTCCATGAATGGCAAACAAATGTGCAGCTCTGTTACCCTGAGATCTGAGGCTGGGCTGAGCTGCTCAAGATGTCCCAAGCAGGCAACTGTGTGGGAAAGTTGTGAAAATCCTGGGAATAGATGGAGGGATTCATTTCCTTGCAGAATAGGCCTCAAAATACGTAAGGGAAATTCAGGATAATTCCTGTTCAGTGTTCAGAAAGGGCTTGGGAAGACACAACTTAGAGAGAATCATCTGCAAAGGACTGGGGGGAAACTAGGGGAAAAAAACCCCACTATATTTATGGAATACATTTCATTAAGTTGCAGTCTTTAAGGAGTGCAGGGAGCTGAGCATTGATTTCTCAGTCCTGGGCCCCAAAAGAGTGAGGAAAACACTGCAGATTTTGTACAGCAAAAATGAAACAGAGCAGTTTAGCTTCTTCAAACTTAGAGTTGCACTCCTTCTTCTCCCTTGTTTTGGAAAGATGCTGTAGACACCCACGTAACTAATGAAGTGCTGTCTGCTACTGAAATTGCCCTTTGCTTCCTCTGTCAAACTCTTTTACATTCATAACTTTGTTGATATTCTGGTGTCAGATGTCCAGGTTTCTATGTAAAATGTTTTGTTTCATGAACTTATGCAGGAATACAAGAAAAAGGTTGGGTCACAGTTGCTAGGAGGATAAAGGAATTATCTCCTGAGATTAAAAAAATGTGCCTGTATAATTTTCATTGAGAAAAAAAGTTGCTTTTTCCTGTTTAAGAATGAAACTCCGAAGTTTTACAAAGATGGACTATCCCTGTGAGAGTGTTTTGGTCTTGGTTTGTTGCTGAAGTTGTTTGTTTTGCTGTGCCATGGGCATGAAAATCCTGTTTCTTGTGATTTTCTTAGATGAAAAGAGAATGTACTTGCTGTCTGTAAATCATTAGACCACCAAAAATAGAGATTTGTGAGTTTGCAGACTCAGGAAGCCCAAGAAAGATGAATTTATACTGATCCTGAACTCATTTTACCAGAAAATAATTGCTAAGCCAGTCAACATGGACAGGTTTCTTGAACCAAAATTGTCAAATACAAATGCAGACTGCCATAAAATGGAAAGTGAAAGCATTCTCAGCATTCTGGAGAGTTTAGCAGTGGCTTTTATTCCTTCATCAGCCTGGTACCAGACAGCACCAAGTGATGTAATGAAGGCTTGAGGGGGGAAAAAAAGAATCAAATCATTGTATAATCTGTACAAGTGTTTAAGCCATTTGCCCACCACAATTCAACAACAGCAACAACAAGAAGAGAAAAGCAGCTACTTGGGATCCATGGAGTGGTGATATTTTCTACTTATTCTCTTTCTGCCACTCTTTCTCTCCCCCTCCAGCACCTCTTTTTCTATTTCTCTCTCTTTCTCAATCTTTCACATTTTACTACTAAAAAAAATCCACACTATTGACTTCATTTGCACCTTAATTCAGGCAGAGGCACCTCTTTAAAAATCTTAATAAGTACACATTTAAATAGTAAAAATTAGCAACACTGATGGCAACCCAAAACCTTTCCCCTCATTTTACTCATGGACAGCCTCTATTGTTTATTTTTCCTGAAGGCTCTTGCTTATACATTGAAAATGGTGGGAAAGAATTGCAATCCTGTTAATGCACATTGCCATGGACTGAGCAGTTCTGGGCTCGAAATGGTGACTCAGACATGCAATATTTATTTGTCCATGTTGACACCAAATATTTGCTCTGGCAGCCAAGAGAGCAAAAGCCCAGAACATCTATTCCCCAACTGTGTGGTTGCTTTTGTTTCTGATTTTTTTTTTTTTTTTTTTTTTTTTTTTTTTTTTTTTTTTTTTTTTTTTCCATGCAAATTTTTTCACAGCTGTTGCTTATAAAGTTGACTTGGATGGTGCTCAATTCAGAGAAATGGTATTTTACAACAATTTATAATTCTTTCATCTTCTGAACACAATAGATTTATTTGTGTTTAGATTGGGCTATTTTATTATTAATCCATGGCTCTGGGCAAAATTAAGATTCCTGGCAGCAACTGTGAGAATTTTCTAATGTATGTATATACACAATTTTCATCTGCTCTGCTTTTCAATACATTACCTAACTATTGGAGGCATCATATTTTCCATGTTCCTGCTTTTCCATTATTTTGTTACCATCTTGCCTAATTCATTCTACCCATGCTAATTGACCCCTGTTACTTTCCATCATCCTAATTCAATATCAATATAATTCTGATTTATGATGCCATGCATGTTAGAATTGTAATTTTATGGCACAGCTTTATGGGTGATACTGTCACACCACTTTTGATTTTTTCATTTTTTTTCCTTTTAAGTTCCCTCAATGTATCAACAGAATCCCCATACCTAGAATTTATCATGAATTTGTAAATAAAAACAACATTGTTTAGGGTGTTAAATACATTTAAATCCTAAAAACAATTTGCTTCATCTTCTTTGCATAAATGCTGTTTATTATTCCTTCTATTTAAAGTCTCTCTTAAACTGCTTTTCTCTTCATGTGTGTTTGAGTTTTGTTGATATTGAGTTAATTAAGATTGTGTCAACAATCAACAAAATGCTTTAGGTAATTTTATTCTGTTATCCACCCTTCAATATTTAAATAAACATCAGCTCTGTTGGTGCAGCAAGAGTTGCTCTGGAGAGAGTTTGGATGTTTTCTGTATCACTTTTCATTTTGTTTCAGTTACAACTGGAACAATGGAAAGCTGTGACTTTAATCCATTTATTCCCTTTGGCTACTCCTCTAAAAGATTCCACACTATAAAAATTGGAGAGAAAATAAGGAAAACTTACTGCATTCTGATGTTTCTTTGCTTTGTTTTCTTTCAATTTTTCTTTTGGCTGGGTTTGTTTCAGAAAAAAAACCCATGGCATGGCAGTGGGCTGTAAATGCTCCAATGAATGTTCACTCTGATTCACAAATTTAGTATTTCAGAACAATTTCACTGCAGAATAACAGGTCAGTGGCATAAACCAATGAGACAGAATCACCTGAGACACTGAAATCTGTGCTCAGGGGTGGTGGCTGGGGACAAAGAGGGCTGGACACATGAAATTTTCTGCAGCCCTGCCCAGTACAAGCACCATTAGCTTGTCTTGTGTGTTAAAAATCCTAAATTTGGGACCCTGGCAGAACCCTAGAAATGTCCCATTTCTGTGTGTTCCATGGGATCCTTGC
The DNA here is from genome assembly GCA_013400575.1 of Peucedramus taeniatus. NCBI lineage: Eukaryota > Metazoa > Chordata > Aves > Passeriformes > Fringillidae > Peucedramus > Peucedramus taeniatus. The sequence continues at coordinate 46,689 of WBNO01033079.1, forward strand.
TATGGGCTGCTGAGAAGAGCTCTGGGGAAGGGAGAGGAGCGAATTTGGAGGTGACAAGTTCTGTGGTGACAGCTTTAGAAGAGACAAGTGTTGTGGTTTAACCCTGACAGTGACTAAAACATCACTATCAACACCATTCTCATCCCAAATTCAAAACAGGCCAGCTACCAGGGAGAAAATTCATTATCTCAGCCAGATCTGGGACACCCACCCAAAGAGTCAGGAAATTCTGTCAGAGGAAGGTGCAATGGCCATCAAGAGTAGAATATATTCACTACTTACATCAGCAAGTAATTCAATAATTCCAGGGAAATCTTGCTGTGTACTGGAAGGATTTTGCTCAGGAATGTTGTATTCACTCTACTTGCTCAAAAGACTAAAGACAGAACAAATAATTTGTGCTTTTAGCAAAGAGATGGCAAATTATGTTACCAATATTTATCTCAAATTCAGATATTTCAGATATTTCCATTCCAATCCCTTTTAGCAGGCATGGATCATTTTATTTTCTCTCAGTATCCAGGGGATTTATAGGACTAAGTTCTCTGACTAATGAAGCTCACACAGAGATCTTTCTCAGTCATCAAAACTTGGCTGGAGCCTAAAACTGCTTGCCAAATGTAGGATATCTGTGCAGTTCAAGGATTAAAATTCTTTATTCCCCTTTTTCTTTCATGATTCTTTTTTTTTTTATCAGATATGTTTACTAGGATAGAATCTCCATAAAAAGGAGTGTTTGTTACTTGAATAATACATTCTCAAAAATCAGTGCCATCAAAGGAAGGCATTTTTAGTTTCATGTCCTCAGACCAAGCATTAATGAACAGGTTTGTTAAAGGTACCAAACATAAATTCCACAATATAGCCAAACCTTCATTACCTTTTGAATTATATCCTTTTTTTTAATTGGAAAACTCAGGGAATCATTTCAAAACCTGTATTAGAAGAGGAAGAGATTTTTATATAACTGTGTCTGTTTAAGAGAGGGAGATTTCCTCCACAAGTCCAGCCTTTCCTGAGACAGTAGAGATTTGATTGATTTATCTGCTAAAGGAAAATGGCTGTAGGGAATATATTGATATGAACTTTTGCTCATGTCAAACATGGTCCTTCCCAGGCTGTTGGATTTGTTTGGTTGTGTTTGGTTGTGCTGTGGGTGCTGGAAGAAAAAAAAATTACTAACAGTTTTGTAGGGAAAAAAATAAGGGTTTTGTAGGAAAAAAAACTTTAAAGTTTTGTAGAAAAAAAAGTAAAATCTGCAATTCTTGCTGGAAATTCTGTCAGTCTGATGTTCCACCTTATGAAAAACTCACATCTAGAAGGACCAAAAGGAACAAAAAGTGGGAGACTTGACACGTGAACTGATCTTATGAAGCAGCAAAGGATGGAGACACATAAAAGGGTTAAATGATGTTACATGATTGTTTGTCTCTTGTTCCAAGCAGCAAACACAGGAGTGGAAGGACGCTGCGTGTCTGGCAGGGTCCCCCCTGCCCTATGATTTTTTTGGCAGGCTAATTGAGGCAGCTGACATCAATGGCAGGTCAGGGACACACAAAAGGAGAGCAGAGAATCTTGGCAGCCCACCCAGCAGCCAGGACAGGGACATTTTGGGTTTAATTAGTGAAATAAAGCAGCAGAGCACTCCTTTTCCCCAGAGAACCTGGGAGCCAGGGCTCTATCAGATCCTTGCTGGAGCTGTGTCATCACCCCCGGTCTGAAAGGCTGCTGATGCTTTTGTGGGCCAGGATCTGCTGCTGGAACCACTGAATTCCCCCAGGAGTGAAAGAGAGCCACTATCTTATGTTTTTAAAGACATTTTGCAGGGAAGTCTTTCTGGAGATTGATTTCTAAAGAAAGCCAAGCAGATAAACAAACAGCTCCCAAACACATGGACACTTCATCCTCCTCCTCTGCCATCCTTCTCTTTGATCAGGAAGAGCTTTTACAGAACCAAGGGCTGGCTAAAACTTTATTATTTTCTCAGTCAATTTCTGCCAAACTGATTTTCAGTGTTCAGTGCCAATGTGACTGATCACAGGAGTTATTTGTGGGCTGAGCAATCCATCAACTGCCTTCAAACTGTCCTCTGCTTTATAAAGCCACATTTCTGACAGTTTGTAGACTGATGTCCATTTTCTTCCTTTTTTCCTCCTGAGAAATGCCTGTATTAGCCCACATACTCGATTTTCTGCACATAACAGAGTCAAAATGATGTCATATTTTCTTTTAGCTGATATTTCCTAGGTATAGAGAGAACCAGCATAGGCCTGTGGGCAAGTATGAAAATAAACCATATCAAAACTCACATGAGAAGTGTACAAATTTTACTACAGAGAAAGAAACGTGGTAAATTATAGCTAATACTTATTAATACTAATACTTACAGCAGATAATAAAATTTCTTTCTATTTAGAAATCAAGGAGGCAAAAGATGGAGCACATTTTTAGAGAAACAGCAAAAACTTCATGGACTGCTGCTGGCAGAAATCATGAAATTTGCACTGCTGATGCAAACAAGTGGATTTTTTCCCCCAAAAAATCATTATGTCATGTTCTTAGAAATATTTTAGTTAAAAATATCATCATTTTTAATAGCATAAAACATTGTATGAGGCTCATGTTTTTATGTGTAATGCAGCCAGAGCTGTTTATTTCCTGGGAATGGCTGTTCTTAGGGAATATCTACAGGAATTCCCCAGGTGGCACCAGGAAACAAATGTGTGCAAAAAATTAAATGTAATCATTTCAGTAACTAGTAATTAAATGTAGTCATTTAATTAACTAGTTATTGGCTCAGTTATTTCTGCACTTTTTCTGCTTTATGCCCAAAGCTGAGAGGGTTGCAGCCCCCCACCTGACAGATATGAAAAAGACATTACCATTCCCCTCCTGCCTGCCCTCCAGCACTGTCCTCTGGGGTTTTTTTAACCAGGAAAGGCAATGTTTTACCAGCAAAGTCATTCCCAGCTTACAGGTCAATGATTTCAGTGTCTCCAAGTCGCTCCCACGGCGATGTGCGTGACTCGCCTGCGTGTCACTTTGGAACCAGAGGTTAAATTTTAATTCAACGCCTCTAACTTGGTGATTGACCTCAAATTGATGAGGTGCTGCTTCTGTGGGAGTAAAGCCAGTGTCTTCTGCAGCTTTATCTTCATTCTTGGTAATTGCTGTGGATAAAGAGAGGTGTTTTTAAATGTTGGTGCTACTATCGCTAAACACTGACAGCTTTCACAGGAGAAGAAAAATCTAAATGTAACTAAAATCATTAATGTTTTACCACCTCTCCCTGCATCCAGTGAGTGGGTGTGGAGGTAGGGGTATAGTTGCAGCAAAAGCACAAACCAGAAATAACCTGGTTAAAGCAACCTGGTTTAGCCTGTTCTGAGTGCATACAGAACTTAGATGTAGAGATCAGACTAAGGAAGGAACACACTGGGCTTCTTTCTATTCTGCTGGTCTGAGGAGAAAAATTTGGCCCTCAATTTCCCATTATTTTTGATTAATGTGGTAAGAATACTCACATTAAATACAGTTTGAATTGGTGGTGGTTTGAGATGCATGTTAAAAAATGGATATAGGCAGCCAAAATGCAGCTCAGCATTCAGGAGCTCCACGGTGTTTGGAACTTTTTCTTGCCAGTAATTCAGCTATGGGGATGCAGTGAAGACACTGTTTAAAATGGTGTTAATAAAAGGAAATATTCTCACTAGGTATTTACATAATATAATATGTATTGGGGCTCATTGCTGTAATATCTGACTGCATTTAGATACAGGAGAACTGGAAGAATTAGAAAAAATACCTCATGATTTTAAGAGATATTTCAGCCCTGCTTTTGACTGCGAAGGCAAATTTGTGCAGAACTAGGTTTCTGTAGTCTGTATATTCTTAATTATTCAAAATTCTTTGTCAGATAACTTGGGGAAAATATATTTTGGTCACCCTCAGAAATGTGAAGGTTTACAACTGGGTATGAATCACTTGTTGCTGTTTCTATTTCTTGATTGGATGGGAGCAATTTTACCATTCAAATTCTCAGAGCCAGCTCCAACAGGTTTAATTTTAAAATTTGAAATTATGATCTATCATTTTGCTAAAAGGTCCAAGGATTAAGTTGTGACTAATGCCAATAGCACAGAACTGTAGGTGGCTTCCTGAAGTTTAACATCTGACCATTAAAATATAACCAGGCTCCCTGACTTCAGTGGGATATTAACCTGATGGAATGACTTTGGGCTAATCTGTTAGGAATTGGTTTGTATGACACCCACAGAGCCTTTTCATCTCTCTTTGCAGTCTGGTGTTTCCTGAAGTCAGGATTTTGTTTCCCTGGCCAAACCAGAGGCGAGGTTTGCAGGACTGCTGCAATATCAGGGCATTGAAACAATTACCCATAGAAACTTCAAATTGTGTTGCACAAATACCACATGATTAGATATTGTGAATTTCTCATTCAGCAGAAACAGTGGTGGTTCAGTGCCCAGACACAATATGGACCAGCAGGTCTAGGAAATTTTTCCTAAGTATGAACAAACTGTCTTTGCCATGATGTGGACAGTATCAGGGGCTAGCAGAATATATATCTTTGACAAGAATGACCCAGAAAAATTTGAATTATGTAGTTTGAGTTCCAAGGCATTTGGAAACATGCTATGGAAACCTCTTTTCAAATGGTCTGGTAAAATTCTTTTTGTGAAAGTTGGGTGGTATTAGGTGACCTTAAAAAGAAGAGAAGCCAGTAGCTGCACCTACAACTGGTCAGAAGAAAGTTTTAATTATGGAGTCTCTCATCATAATTTGTCCTTGATAGAAGGCTCTGGTGGAATTATTACCCTGTAATTTGCAGTAAACATGATCAGCAGCAGAGGAATCTCTGAAACCACCATCACCCTCCACTCATGTAAGAAAACCCAAGCTAGCTAGGAAAAGCAAACATCTGCAAAACAGATTTTCTGCTGTGTCCTCCTAAGCTGTGTTTTGTACCAGCATTAAGCAAACCGCATGAACTTGATGTTATGTAACCTCATAAAAATGCAAGAAATAACACATATCACCCATGTAGAAGTGGTGGCAAGCACCAGTTAAACCTCCCTTAAATGGATGTTTAAATCCTTGTGCTGGCTGTCAAGGATCTGCTCTGTGTCCCATCGTTGACTTACTGACAATAAAGCAAGCTGACTGCAAGGTGACACTTTTAAAGGTTTGTTAGATCATCCTTCAGGGACCTATTTCAGCCTGGTCTTAAATAAATGAATGTTCATCAGGCCAGTGAAACAAATAGGTTTTTCCTCATTGGCCAGCTTCCAGTTTTATATTGCCTTTATCCCTTGAATCTTCTGCAATATGTCTGAGATCTGGAGGAAGATTTTTGTGACAGGATGCCAAGCACAGCTGTGAAGGAACTGTGAAGCAATGGACTGGTTTCAGTGTGGCTACTGAAGGGAAAGGGCAGGGGTCTTTTATTTCCATGCAAAACCAGGGAGCAGGGAGGTTAGGATTAGGGAGAAGTTGTTGGAAATCATCTTAACTGCAATGGAACTTTTCAGGTTTAGCTTCTCTCCCTGAGGTTTGTGATGCACAAATTCTGGGGGTTGTGTCAGCTGGGTTGACTGCAGTCCAAGGATCTGATGCAGGTGCAGGAGGCAACACATTCCCAGCAGCAAGGACTGCAAAGGGGCACTGGGCTGGCTCTGTGGAGCAGATGGCATTTACAAGAATGAAGGGATGGCTGGACTAAATATCTCTGACAAAGTAATTGGGTGAAAAGATGAGATGGAGAGCTTTGGGGAGTACCTAGGAAAAATCAAACACGCAGCCACTCTCCAGGATACATTAATGAGCTCCTGTGCTTGCCAGGGAAATTACCCATGGAGACAAGTTCATGTAAATAGTTGTTATCTTTTTTAATGTTGCCAAAGGCTGGGGGGGAAAAACAACCCTATTTGAGGAGTGCAATTAAAGAGGAACTGCTGGAATTATCATCGCTGAACTTGCTGAGTTTTGGACAGATATCACTCTCACCCCAGGATATTCTGTAATTCTGATCCTAACTGAGTAGATGCATTCCAAACAGTGTCCCTGCAGGATAGAAGGGAACCAGGAGAGCTGGACATGCAGTACCTGTGGAGCAGCACAGATCTTTGGAGTGTCTGAACCCAGCAGCTGCTGGCTCAGAAGTGGTGACAAGGACCCCAAAAGGCACAGAACAGGACGTGCAGAGGGATGGCTGAGTGAATCTGGTCCTCTTGGCCACAGGAGGAAACTCTTCCTCCCCACAAATGAGTTATTTTAAACCCTCCCTCCTCTTTCGTCTCGTTTCTACAGACATCCCTCCATGTCGGGGATTTTCAGGGACCTTGTAAAGGCATTTAAATACCTAAATACTCATTTAAATACCTGACTCTACAGACATTGCTCTTGAATTGCAAATGGGCAAGGATTGTTTGCTTAGCTGCTGGGTAGGAAACAGACATCAGGAGCATTATTTTGTTCAGGATATTGCTTGTAGCTCACTTAAATAGAGAGGTTTAAAAAAAAAAAAAAAAAAAGAGAGGGTAGCTCAGTTTTGAGATAAACAGATGAAAACACACAGCTTCTGTGAGGAATTTTTCCTGGAAATCTTTAATAAGTTGATGTGTTCTAAGCAGTAAAGGGAATTCCCTTCCTTGCCCCAAATGCAGAAGTGTACAGATGTTTAAGGGCTCTGCCCAAAGGACAGAAAGGGGGAATTGTTTAAGCAGACAGATGTTAGAGGGGTAGCAGAGCAGAGAGAACAGAAGGAACGAGAAAGGAGTGAGGACACAAATAGAAAGAGGGAGAAAAAAATATATAAATAAAAAATAAATAAGGAAGATATTTGTAGACAAAACTGTGGCAACAAATAAAATAGGGTAGAACCAGAGTGGTAATAATAATTCTGGGAAAATAATGCATGATGTCCAATCAAAGGAAGAAGAATGACTGAAAGAATTAAAGGTGCATGAAGAGGCAATTTACAATTTCTTGGCTTGAAACATAGGAAAAACCCCTCAGATTTATCACTTTTCTGCAGCAGTAACATGCCTATCAAACTCTATGTGATGATAATGAAAATTCCAAGTGATAAACTTGATTTATATTTTTGTTTTCCTGTACTGCCAGCCAGTTAAGGTCTTCCAGCTTTTTGGCACAACTCAGCTGACTACTCTGTCTCCTGCATAGAGAAATAAAAGTATCTCTGGCCTGAAAACATGAAAAAAAAATTAAAAGAAAAAAAAATACATGGGTATTAAAAAGGAGCAAAAAGGAAGAAAATAATAGAAATTATTTGTGACAACTATGTTTCAGCTACACAGTACTGCACAGTAAACTATGGTGATTGCAATAATGCAATTATTAATTATCAATTAATCAAATATAAAGCATTTAATGTTATGAGTGAGAGGAAGCCATTGCATGATTTCAAATATTTAGCATAAAGAGGGGAACTACTTTGTCCCTTGTTTCTTTTCTCTGGTGCCTGGTATCTAAAATTTTACAATTGGAGATTAAGCAGCTAGGCAGCAGTTCAGGGGATTTTTTAATAGGGATTATCCTATCAACATCATTGTCAAAATTTTGTGACAGCTGGATAATTTCTGATACGCCTGAACTGTGTTTTATATACTAAGCATGAAATGAAACTTTTGTGGAGGAATTCTATTGCAATGTTTGCTTCTCTTTTTTATTATTAAATTCATATTCATTTACATTTTCCAGTTACAGCCAGGTGAGAGGCAGAATTGCCAAAATACATAAAAGTATGGGTTCTTCTGGTATTTTTGGCCTCATTTGTCCTATTTTGGCACTTCAGCTCGGCTGTAATGGATTTACATTTCTGTCCTTTAACATTTCTGTGGTTTTTCTCCCAATTTGCAATTCTTCTCCATTTTGGACCACTTGTTCCTCTCTCAGGGTTTGTCCCTTTCTGATTGGCTTTCCTGCCACAGCATCTCACATTACATACAACACGAACATCTAATAAATACCAATTCACTACAAAAATATATACAGGGGGAGAAAAAAATCATTCCTGCCATAGTTTCCTGCCTTCCCTGCCCCGTGTCCCCTGGGTGACTCTCACCTCCTCCCCAGCAGCTCAGATCTGATGAAGCACTCTCACAGAAGGATTCCTTTTAAACCCCAGCTGTTTGTTTTGGCACATCCCAGGAGCAGGAATCTGGTGCTTGGGAGAGGAAGGAGTAACCACATCACAGGGCTGAGCAGAAGGGCTGCCAGCTGTGCTGCAGGGCAGCCCTGCAAGGCAACCCCTGGCCTTGCCTCCACTTGTGCTTGCAGCTTACCTTGCAAACTCTCCTGGAGGTAAGGCTGAGCAACAACATTAATAAGAGAACCAAAAAACATATATAGAATATCTTCTAAATGTTGCCCTGATGATTTTAGGAAAGATTGGTGAACAGTACTTTTAGAAATTTCAGTATTTAAGTGACCTCAGCTGATAACCAAAAGGCTTTTTAGTCTGGTCTATGCTGAAGCCTTTTGGGTCAGCACTCCACATTCTGTATTTTTCATGTAAAGTAAACAGGGAAAATTATTATTTAATATTATTTTGCTAGTATGGTTTAGAATTTCAAGGCAGAAGCAAAGGGAAGAAGGCTGTGGAAATGTTGGTAATTCTGTTGGTTCAAATTCTCCACATCTTCCATTTTTAGCGTGTTAAAATGTCTATATATCATATACATATATACACACAAAGAATTACTGATGCTGGCTGGGTTACAAAACTGGATTAAAATAAAAGTTGCTTTAGAAGTCTAAATCTGAGAGCAGTCTAGATCCTGAAAATTATACAAAATTATGAGGGACTCAAACCCCTTACAGCATATGATATGTGTCAGATATTCTTGTTTGGATGGGACCAAGGACATCATGAAAATATCTACAAAGACATCACTGGAAATATCTACAAAAATTGCAGTTGATCTTAGAATACAATCTGAAGGGTTTTTAAAAATTATTTCCTTGAGCTACTGCAGTGGTAGTGCCATCTATAATGAAAATTTTCCAAGGTACACAGAAGTTGTACCTTGGAGAGTTGTACCTTGTTGTTACAACCCAAGTTGTACCTTGGGAGTCAGTGCCTTTTTCTCCATTTTCTATACTTCTATATTCCCCTGTTTACAAGCTACTATGGGTTATACTCTCCAAGGTGTAAACATGGAAGTTTGTTGCTCCATTTGCACACAATGACTGGGATATAATCTGGAATTTTTCTCTTTATGGCCTCTGATTTAGAAAATTATATTCTCTGATTTACTCTCGTAAAGATCTGATCTTCTCATGAATATTAGTGTCATTCCTTTGAGTCTTGGCAGCACCATTTCCAACTACATCTTTGCAAAGATAATTTTCAAAAAGAGTTAAGATAATTTCCAATTTGTTGCCCAGCCCAGTTTGCTGCCTTGGGTGAGGTGTAGGATGTTTGATGCCCTCAACCCAGACACGCAGGTTTTGGAAAGAAGCTCTGAGCTCAAGCAGACAAATGCCCTTGTGGCATTTGGATACAGCAAACCAAACCAAACCAACTCAGGGGCACCTTCTGGCAAGTGGGAGGTTTTGTTTGGGAGCTGAACCAAACACTCCTTTTGCTGGATTCTATTCATTTTAAGCAGTGAAGCTGCTTCAGGGTTTATTTAGCAATTTCTGTTATGCTTGTACAACACGTGTTCATGCTGATGTGGAGGCAGCAGGGTTGCATTTCACTTTAATTCACATGTGTTTTTCTAAGCCTTGTTTCAACACACACAGAGTCCTCACACTGCTCAGTGCTGCTCTGCTTCTCAGTGAGCAAAACTGGTTCTTCCAGACTCCCCAGATTATCACATCCAGGCTTATGTCATATCAGGAACAGGCTTTTGAGGATTTTGAACCCAGAGGGAAACCTGAATTTTTGGTCTCAGCCAGCTGTGCCACACACTGCCACAAAGGCAACAGAAACAAATATCTTGTATGGACACTCTAAACACTTGGCACAGACTTAATCAACCAAAATTACCAACAACCCTTTCTGCATTTGCTTTTCTTGAATCTATGAAGGTATCTAAAGGAAACAGAGGCTTTTAACCAGTGAGAGGTTTTTATCTCTGAGGTTAATTTTTAAATTTATCTCACTGTCAATGGGACAAGAGGAAACAGCCTCAAGCTGTGCTGGGGGAGGTTCAGGTTGAGAAACATATAGATATAGATATATGACAATAGATAATATTTTGTATCAAGATTTCTTTGCTTAAGCATAAAATATGTAAATCTTAAGATTTTCTGGGAAGCAGAGATCACATACCTACCTATTTTGTTGCCTGGATTGCTTTGAGACTTTTTAAGCACCCTCTTATTTGGAAAGACCCGGTGGCAAGTGAGAAACTGTGCATATTCCATGTAGTTCTACATTCTGGATGCAATAGTATTGCCAACACCAAAGACTGATGAGGTTAAAAAATAATCTTTAAAATTAACGAAATATTTCAGGTTTTTTGGTGCTGACAGCTAAATCCAACAGGCTGTGGGTGATTAAGGCACTGTCAGGTGTGCTGACCAGCCTTCCTGGCTTGTATTAGCTGCTGCCTATCACCTTGTTCCCAAGTTTTAAAGAATTTTGGATCTCCTTTCCATATTTAACAGCACCAAGTACATTGGGGCCCATGCCCATAACTGGGGTTCATGAGCACTTTGATAATTCAAGTGGTACTAATAACAAAAAAATTACACATTTTCAGTGCTGGTGAAAAAACATAAGGACACCACATGTGTCCCAGGCCCCAGGAAAATGCTGAATCCACAGTGATTATAAACCCCAGAAGTGATTCATTCCTAATGAGAAATGTTTGTACACGAGCAGCGCCACTGAAACGTAGCGCGGTGTACAGACACTTCTGCACAAATGTTCCCAATTGCTGACAGAAACAACATCTCCTGCTGCAGCCTGCTTTTCTGGAGCTGGGTTCTCCCTGTCAGTGACACATTTGGAGCAGCAGATTCCATCCAAGTTCTCACCTTGTTGACTTTTGAGCCCTGCAATTCCTCCTGGCCGTGCTCCTTGCCCGAGAGCTTCCTCCTGCAGCAAACAAAGTCATCAGATTTCAGGAGGGCTGGGTTGTTGCACACTTCCATGTAGCTCTTGGAGGAAGCTCCTGAAGGAAATAGAAGTCCATAACAAACTCCAAATTCCCTGGTTCTCTGATATAATCTTGATAGATTCAAGACTTTTAGCCATTCTTCAGACAGAAATAGGCTGTGGCATCAAATTCCCTTCAAGGACTTTGTACTGATCTCTAGTACAGCTAAATAGATTTTCTCCCACCTTTTATGAGCTTCCCCTCATATCACCAGTGCTGAAAATGGAATGCCACAGAAGTGATAGCTGACACTTGGAGGAATAATTTAAATTAAATTTAAATTACCATGCTCTCAATGAAGTGTTTTGTTCTGAGCCTCTCTAGGATTGAAATTTATGTTTAAAGGGCTAAAATGGACAAAGCCTGTTGCTAAATTGTTCTGCTGAGTAATTTTTGCTTATTGATTAGATAGAATAGCTTTCCTACATATTACTTAAACTCTATTTTGCTTTCTTGCAAATTCCCAAGAGGCATATGCTGGCATTTTTTCATTATACAAAGGGAAGTTACATTAAATTCAGGCCACATTTTTTTCTGGAAAACAAAATTGCATCAACTTTTTTTTTCCTTTTAAGAATAGTTCTTCAGCATTTGTGTGTTATGTAATGTTCATATGTCCCTAAACCTGCTCCCTGGAAGTTATCCAGGAGATGGCATCTTAGTATACTTCCCAGGATTGCTCAGTTAAAAGGGAAGACTGGTTTTTCCTCCTAACCTCAGCTGTAAGGATGGAAACCTTAAGCAGCACATCCTCAGATGATGTGAGAGTCATGGCACCATCATCTTGGTGAAGGAGCCCAATTAAAATATTATGTCATGCTCCATAATCCTAATTAATCCCTGTTAGCCTCAGTGCTCCTGTTAGGAACTCCCAGTGGGGAGAGGTAGGGAAGAGTTTCCCCTTTCTGCAGCAAACTCAGGTTAAAATCATTTAATGATGTGCAACTTTTTCTCAACATGCTTTAAATTTTTTCTGAGCCTGAAAGTAAAAAGATGAAAGAAGAGCTATAGGTAGGACAGATCTGTGTTCTCACATCTGGGGTAGCAACAGGTTTACTCTAAATGAAGTGCCTATAACCAGGATGTCATTACCAATCCAACAGCACTAAAACTGACAAGATATTTGGATTTATATTCTTTTCCCTAATTTATATTCTTCTCTTTCAGGATGTTTCTACTTACACAGATACACATCCTCACCTTTTTCTTTTTTTTTTTTTAATATATATATTTTTTTAACTCATACATTCAATTGTTTGAAGGCAGTCTAATCCCATTATGGGATGTTCTAAGTGGTTGTGGTCTAGGTCAGTAATGCCAGGATCACTACAGAGGTCTGACAAGGAACCTGAAAATCCCATTGGGGTGACCATAATGGTTGAGGCTTCTTCCCAAACTTTGGGAAAAAATCCTTTGCTACTGTTTTTGATGTGCCCATAAAACTTGGCTGTTACACTTAGAATAGTGCTAGGAAACTGTGAAAGAAATTGTCATTTGAACTGCTTTTTTCTTGATAATCAACTAGAATAAAGTAGCCTGCTAGGGGTAGAGAGAGATATCTTTATATACTTTAAAAAGCTACAGTCAGGTTTGCTTTGAGTTAAATCAAGAGCTATAGGATCTCAAGAAGATGTGAGATGCTTACCAGGGCTTGCCTGAAGCCTTTAGGGATTGAGTTTTACCCAATTTATTCAATTAAAAAGCATTTGACTGTCAGCTGTTAAATTTGTCCGAACAGAAATTGCTCTGTGGCAAACTTTAAGTAGATTTATCACTGACTCATCAGATCTCCTCTGGTGGTTTTTTTAATCCCCACTAATAGCTTTTTTTTTCTTTCTAAATCAGAAGACAAAAAATATTTCAAACCCAGCAGGTAGAACAATTTTTGATTTTTATATTAACTTTAACAGAAAGTTTAATACAGAAAGTAAGATAATAAAGTGGTTAATAGGCAAAGTATTATCATATAACTAAAGTACCAAGGAAGTGGGGCTTTAAACTCACTGCTTCCTTCTGCAAAGGTAAGATGAATGAAAAAAAAAAAAAGTGTTTTTAATGGATGAAAAAATTGGCATGCATGACTTGCTTTTTATTATGAACATATGTGGCAAGTGCTGGAGGAGAGGAGAGTGCAATGCTTATAAAAGGTGCTTATTTCCAAATAAACACTTCCTTGTTAGGAGAAATCATCTGCAGGTGGACCATGAGAAAGCAGAGAGACAGGAATGGCTTCAGCTGGACAATTTTCCAATTTTTCCAGAAGAGAAATCACAGAATGAAATCACAGAATGGCCTGGGTTGGGAGAGACCTTAAATCCCATCCATTCCCATCCCCTGCCATGGCAGGGACACCTTCCACTGTCCCAGTTGCTTCAAGCCCTGTCCAGCCTGGCCTTGGACACTGCCAGGGATCCAGGGGCAGCCCCAGCTTCTCTGGGCACCCTGTGCCAGGGCCTGCCCACCCTCAGAGCCAGGAATTCCTTCCCAATCTCCCATCTAACTAAGGGAAAATGTGAGGCTGCTGCTGAATCAGGTGGGTGTCCTGGTGATGGAAAACACAGAGAAGGTGGAATTACTGAACTCCTTCTTGGCCTCACTCTTCACTTCTTAGAACAGCTCTTGGGAGCCCCAGAACTAAGAGGTAAGAGCAGGACAGAGGAAGGAACCCTTCAGAAGAAGGAAGTCTTTAGAAAAAGGAACTCTTCAGGGAAAGGAACCCTTCAGGGAAATCAATCCTTCAGAGAAAGGAACCCTTCAGAGAGAAGAACTCTTCAGAGGAGTCTTTCAGAAAAAGGAACCCTTCAGAGAAAGGAACCCTTCAGAGAAAGGAACTCTTCAGAGAAAGGAACCCTTCCGAGAAAGGAACCCTTCAGAGGAAGGAACCCTTCAGAGAAAGGAACCCTTCAGAGACAGGAACTCTTCAGAGGAATCTTTCAGAAAAAGGAAGCCTTCAGAGAAAAGAACCCTTCAGAGAAAGGAACTCTTCAGAGAAAGGAACCCTTCCGAGAAAGGAACCCTTCAAAGGAATCCTTCAGAAAAAGGAACCCTTCAGAGAAAGGAACTCTTTGGATGAACCCTTCAGAGAAAGAAACCCTTCAGAGAAAGGAACTCTTTGGATGAACCCTTCAGAGAAAGAAACCCTTCAGAGAAAGGAACTCTTCGGATGAACCCTTCAGAGAAAGGAACCCTTCAGAGAAAGGAACCCTTCTGAGAAAGGAACTCTTCTGAGAAAGGAACCCTTCAGAGAAAGGAACCCCTCAGAGGAAGGAACCCTTCAGAGAAAGGAACCCCTCAGAGGAAGGAACCCTTCAGAGAAAGGAACCCCTCAGAGGAAGGAACTCTTCCCCCAGATCAGCTTGGCAGCCACAGATCCAGGAATCCTGCTGGGATGCACCCAGAGGTGCTGAGGAAGCTGTCAGACGTCGTTGTTCTGCTGCTCTCCATCATCTTTGACAAATCATGGAGAGGGCAAGAGGTGCCTGTGGTTGGAGGAAGGCCAATCTCACTCCCATCTTCCACAGGGGCAGGAAGGAGGACCTCATCAGGTTCAACAATGCAGAATAAGGTAAAACATGCCTGGATGATCAGTCCTGTGGATTGCACAATGTATTTTGGACACACAGAATCTTCTTTTCTTCACTCACTACCCATGGGCAGGTTGTGATTTCCTCAGATTAATTCCTCTGATTAATTAAATGTTATTTTGTTTAGGTTTTTGAAGTGTTTTGAATTGAATCTGAGTCCCTTTTTAAGCAATTAGTAGAAAGAATGCTCATTTTCTTCATATTCACTGGAGAAATTCAAGAGTATTTATGACATAAACACTTTTTTGAGTAAATATAGAAGGTGCTTTTATTAGTAAATAAATCACCAAGATGGAACTTCAACTTTTTCATGACAATAAGACAAGATCATTGCAAATTCTGCAACAATAAAATGCACCATGCAATTGGAAACATTTCATTCCAAATAATAACTGTAGAATAAATTTTTAATTTTTGATTTTGGCAGCAGGTCTAGGAATTTTTGAT
Organism: Peucedramus taeniatus; assembly: GCA_013400575.1. Lineage (NCBI taxonomy): Eukaryota > Metazoa > Chordata > Aves > Passeriformes > Fringillidae > Peucedramus > Peucedramus taeniatus. The sequence continues at coordinate 61,873 of WBNO01033079.1, forward strand.
AGGAAATGAGTTCAAAGGTTTCATTTACGTGAATTTTTAAGTTTCATTGGAAATGGGGTCATTTACCCTGGTCTGTTGGAAAGAAATACATACAAAAGATCCATTTATTACCTGACACATCTAGAACAGAAAAATCAGGGGATATCCCACAGTGAATTTTCTGATACTTCCTAAAAGGTCAAAGCTATGAAAACATCCACACTGTATATTTAAATCTAATTAATTTTCACAACCACATTCAATTATCTAATGCTTGTTAAGGCTTAAATTACTATTTCTAACAAGGATCACCCATCCAATTTTTGGTTTACCTTTGCTGAGACAAAAAATGGGACAAAGAAATCTTTTCTTCTTCTTTTCCTGTGGTAAGTTTGCCTACTGTCATATGAAAAAAGGGTTTTGGGCAAAGGTTCAAGAAAGCTGGTGAACAGACTTGGTATTTTTAGACTGTGAGTGTTAATGCAACTGCAAAACAATGCACTATACAAGTCACTAAATAGGACACAGACATTGGAATACACAAATTACCCAAAAAGGGGATCAAGGAGATCAAAAAAGAATTTTACAGATGACTCTGGAGAGGAAATTAAGTATTTTAGTAAGACGAAAATAGACTAGAATAAGCATTTGGAAACAGTGAAACTACTACAGTGTTTGCTTGCAAATTCCCTGCAGGGCTGCCTTGGAATGAAGCAGGATTTGTCTTTTTTTCTGTTCTGAACCTCTGCATGTACCTGTTCCTCAGGTCAGGAGAGACCAGACTCAGGTGGTTTCCCACACAAAAAGAAATTTCATGGTTCTGGGAGGTTCCTCTCATGAGACTCTTAAGACTGCAAGAAAGATTTCAGCTCCCTCCCAGGCTCCAGCTGAAGAATTCCTACAGAATACCTGGATTATGCTTTGCTTTTAGGGTGCCTCTTGTGCCCAGTGCCTCTTAGGGGCCTAACAGAATAAATTTTAAAATAGTTAAAAACATCCTTGCCAGTAATATTACCTGGCTGTGAGTTAGTAGGTTAATCAAACAGGGATTAGAAAATAGTTTAATTGCTTGTGGAATAAAGACAAACATACTTTAAAGATATAAATAGGAATTCTGCAATTACTTTGAGGCAATGTAACAAAGCTTAGAAATTCCATCCTCTTGGAACCTCCTGTGACTCTTCAGTTCTTGTAGTGTAAACAGGGATTCCATTTGTCTATTTTTTTTTTTTTAATGTTACAATTAGGTGATTATAAAAGTTATGGGTTCATTTCTTACCTTTAGCATTATTGTTTGTTTTACAGGATTATAGGATGGTTTGAGTTGGAAGGGAGCTTAGAAATCAAATCACTCCTGAATACCCACAGTCATAAGTGAAATTAACTTGTGTCTTGTTGTATATGGAGAACATCAATAACAAAAAAAAAGGTAAATATTTGAACTTTTAAAAAAGAGAAAAGCATTAAAGTAAATGCTGCCTTAAACATTTAGGCAGTGAAGAAGTTACAGTCTGGCAGAGTATGGGAAAGAAATAGCACAGGAAAGGGATGGCATGGGGATGTTTTAAATGGCATTTCATGCATCCAGATTCTCTAAACTATGAGCTTTAAGGTGGATCCAAGTTTAATTTTAGAAATCAAATGCTATAACTAGAAGCACTCGAGGGCTGGAGAGGGGGAGGACAGGAGAGGGAATTGCTTCTGGAGTGCACTGCAAATAGCTCTTTGGATAAACAGTATGGTAACAATTAGCCAGTGGTCCTTTTTTATTTTGCTGGATTTTGAAAACCATAAAAATAGATTATGAATAAGCCTGGTGTAAGCCAAAAGTTACATTGCAACAGCTGCATCATCCTACCAATAGTAATTTTATCAGATCTATTCACAACTTGCTGCTAATATCTCATAGGTGGTAAGGACACAGCTCAGATTCCTCCTTCAGGCATGAATTCTCCTGTGATTTTTTCAGCTTCCACCTTCTATTTCCAGCATTTACATCTTAATGGAAGGAAAGTGCATGGAAGCAATTCATTTAACAAAGCAATAAATTAGGTCCTGGTGCACATCCTTTATTGTTTCAAGATACATGGAGCTTTCAGAGACCTTTGGAAAAAAAGCCTTCTTTGTGGGGTTTTCTTAGGAATTTTGGATTTGTAAGCCATACAAATCACCTATCAAGAGCGTTTCCATTCTTTTATGAAAAGTGTCCTCAAAAGGCTGATCCTTGGAAATTCTGTATTTTTAGCAATGCTAACAGGTATCTTGTTGATGTCTGGTTTATTGATTAGCACCTCATCTGCCTGCATGTTAATTAGTGTTCAACTTCAGTATAATATCCAAATAATTGTCAGATTTGGGAGGGTTGGTTCATTTCCTGTGGTTTTTGTACCCACAGTTTATACATCTTTAATGTCAAATTAGTGCTTATGGAAACTACTTGAAATGCTAAAGAGCAGAACAGAATTAATATATGGAATGCTAAAGAAAAGAACTCTAGGGTATTTCATTTGAAATAGGCTGGAGTAAAATCAGTTTTATTAATAATGGTTTGGAAAATCAAAGTGTTAACACTGAAGTCAATGTCATAGTCAAGTCAGCATAGTCAAGTTCTTTCATTTTCTAGTATTTAATTATTGAATTTGGATAGTTCCCTGGTGATTTTTGAAAACTATTTGTCCCTACCTTGGCCATATCAACAATGTGATATGTGCAGCCTCAGACCTGGCATGTTCTGCTTCTACATGACTCAATTTCACTTCTTCTGTGTTTTAAAAACTCTTACAACCAATCTGGCCTTGGACCCTTCCAGGGATGCAGGGGCAGCCACAGCTTCTCTGAGCACCCTGTGCCAGCTCCTGCCCACCTTCATGAGGAGGAATTTCTTCCCAATATTTATAATATTATTATTAATATTTTCTTATTTATGCACTCACACTCACAAGCAGCATGTCACAGCCATCATAAACATGTCATGGGTGTGCTGCCATGGACTTCTGAGTGAAGTCCTTTTAGGACAGCAGGGATATGTATCTGATTAATCTTGTGGTTTGGTTTGGGGTTTTCTGGGGTTTTGGTTGAATGGGTTTTTCTCTTTCCTAAGTAACAGTGGGAGCAAAGTGCTTTTCATACATTCTCTCCTTTAAATGCAGGGGAGATTTGTTGAGGGATATGGTTGGTACCTGCAATTCCAGCCCAAGCTCTTTTCCAACATTCCTGCTGAATTGCAAAGGGGAGAGGGAACCCTTGAAACAGATCTGTAACTTGTGGTATAATTGACTCAAGACAGCCTCCTGGAAACTTTTTTGGTTGCTCCTATTCAGCTGTTTCATAAGCACGTGGGCCAAGCGTTTTAAGATATTTAGGAGTGAGAGGACCACTTTAATTTGGATCTTCCCCTTTTGGAGGGACACTTCTTGCCTTACATCTTTGTCAAATTAACAAAGCTGGATATAGCTGAAGCTCATAAAAGGACAAATATTCAGAAACTAAGAACAGAGCAGAAGAATTTTCAGGCTTCTGTGGAAATACAGGACTGATAAAAAATGATGTTCAGCTATTTTTCCTGGGTTTGAGAGGTGGGGATGCATTTGCTGTGTAGACAAAGGTGTGAAAGGACATGAAGAACACTCTGACTGTAGCAGTTACCAAAAACTGGGTGTTGGGCTTTGTGTGCATTTTCAGGGCACCTTCTTGAGGAGTCAGAACCATCAGTGGCCAACATTTGACAGGCTCCCTGTCCAAGCTGAGTCCTTGGTGTAGTTTTTCATGGTAAATATTATCAACATTGGTTATTTTTTACATAATGGTTGCTTTATCAGCAAGGAGCAGCAGCAAGGAAGTACAATCAAGTTGAGACAATATAATTGCTTTCTGTGGCTGGGGGGAATTTGCTAACACCATATCTGCAGTGAGGACAGGGCTACTGAGGGAACTGCTTATGCCTTTGTTTCCTTCTGAATATGCTGATGGTTTTAATTTTCATCACACAGCTCCTCACTTTCTCCCCTCTGGATTCTCTTTGTGAGGATCCAGGGAGTGAGGTTCTGGCTGGAATTTTATTTCTCCAGGCAGACCTTGCACACTGAGTGTTGTCTCTCCAAACCTTTGTTGTTCCCAGGCTCTGATTTTCAGTACATGATGTTAAATACCTCCATGAGAAAATTGGGCAATGTCAGTGCTTAGCTGGGCCTCAGTCACAGAAACCTCAGAGCCTCATGAAGGCTGCTTTGATGATGCTCTCAGCTTTTTCTCTTCTCACTAAAACAGACAGAGGTGCCAGTCTCAGGGTTCCCTGCTGTCTCTGAGAAATTAATTCTCAGCCTAATTGTCTAAGGCTTGTGATAATTTAATAGTTTTAAAAAATGTAGCACAAAGCCTGCATGATAGTGTCTCCTTAGTAGTCTTAATGAACTTGGATGAGGATTACTTGTTTGCTTTCTCTGTGGAAAGACACAAAAAAAATTAATTTTTTTTTTCTTCCACAAAGCTATTAGGTCTGTACCTAGGAGATGGCGGCCTTAATATTCATCCAAATGGGAAAAGAGAAATAATTTTGACTTCTAGTAATTACAGAGAAACTTAGACACAAAGTTTCTGCATGTGTGCCATTTTCAATGAATAAACATTCATGTTTCCAATTCCTATTGGAAATTCAGTTCCTACTGAACATAAGTATCTCCTGAAGTTCTAGAAAGAACAAAATTTTTGCTACAGCAAACACCAGAAGGAGCTTTTCAGTTCCTCTCATGGCTGGCACTGTTGCTTGTCCTGTTTTGCATTCCTTCCCAGTTTAAAGAGTTTTTTCTTTGTCGTTTCTGATGTGTTACAGTTTCCAGACTCCATTCAAAATACCATTTGCACATTTAAATCCACTTCAACAACTGCTTGTAGACAGACTGAAGGAAAGTGCAACAGGAAAAACAATCCATGCTGTCATCAGAAAACCTTTCCAAAACTTTGAGAAACAGCAGAGATCTTGCTGGAAGCAAAGGTGCTCTGCTTGAAATGTAATCAGTATTTTCCCCTTCAGCTTTTTTTTTCTTTTTTCCTTATAGACAGTTACCCCCCCTGCACCTTCAGCCACCACTAAATCTATATGAAATTAATCTTCTTCTAATGAATTTGTAAAAAAAAAAAAAAAAAGTGGGGAAAAAAGCTTGGAAGCAGGAAGGTGGGATTTAGGCCAGTGTAGCCTAATGATTTTTTTAGCACTGCAATTATTTTTGTCTACTGAGTCCTCCCAGCCCCACCAATGGGCAAGACTTTATTTGTCCTGCAATAGCTGCAATCAGGGGTGGAAAACTGTACACAGAGGTGCAGCTGAAAAAGACCTTCAAGATTTTCTGATCCAACTCTCCCCCCAACAGCACCACAATCACCTCACCCCTAAACCCCTAAACCCCAGTGTCACATCCAGAAGGATTTAAAAGGACTCTCAGCAGACAGACAGAAGTGCTTGTGTCAAGATGCTGAATTGGCCTACAAACACATGGATTAGCCTAAGTGCTTCTGGTGCCACTGCTGGAAACTTGGAAGTGGCAATTGGAAAGTCACCTCTGATGATGTAAAAGGTAAAGGAATTCAGTTTGAGCAAGATCCTAAGAGAAACAGCTCTGCAAGTTCAGCAGGGTTTTGTAGGCAAATCAAAGCCACATACTTGTGTTGCTGACACCATCTCCAAGCTCATGTACCTCACAATCTCAAAAGAAATTCTGAGTTTAGTTTTGTCACAGATGAAAATGCAGCTACATGGATATGGCTGGTTCAGGGTAAGCAAAAATCTGAAAAATTCACGTCAGCTTACCATTCAAATTAGAGATTGATATGTAGTCAGGATCTTAGAAACCAAACTGAGCAAGATGTTCATGAAATTGAGGTGACCTGTCAGTCTGGTGCTTGGAGGGAGAAACTCATCAGAGGTGGAGGTTTCTCCTCTGGGAAGGGGAACATGTAAATCTTGCACGTCTGCATCACTGAGAGAAGAGGAACGTGAGGAAGTTGCTGACTGGAAAAGGGCTGGGTTTGCTTCTGATATCCAACCTGGCTCTGGGTGGGAAGTCCTACCAAAGGAAGGGACCCCAGTAGGTGACATGAGGCTGGCAGGAGGAGCCTGAGGATATGACACTCCTGATGTTGGGTCCTGGGGTTCCTCATTTTCAACACTTGGTAATCAAAGAGTCTCTCTTTAATCAAAGCTTTGCACCTCATCGCGCAGCTCTGGAACAAACATAAATTCTCCTTTCTTACAGTCTCATTTCTTGCATCATTAACCTATTTGCTTTTCAGTTTATGAACTCTGAACTTTTTCAATCTCGGAAACAACTTCTCTGAACCTTTTCAATCTCTGAACTGACTTCTCTGAACAAACCGTTTTTAATGGAATTTCTTTGCTTATGGGACAGAATGTCAGTCCCTCAGTGGATAAAAATGAAAGATTTTTTGTTCTGTACAACATTTTTACAAGCCTCAAATATATTTGGGGGTCTTATTTGTGTATTTTGCCCTTTTTTTAAGGAATTAGGTTTCAGTGCAGGAGATCATTGAGAATTCATTACAGTGGATTTTTCCGCTGTTGAGTAAAGTCATTTACTTGAGAGGAGCTTTCAGAACTTTTTGTTGTTGTTTGAACTTCTCATGCAAAACATGACATAAAACCTAACAAAGGGAACAGATTGTTTACGACTGTAGCTTTATTTATTATTAGCCTAACATTGCTTTTGATTTATCTGGTGCAACAAAAATAACAGCTTTCTGTGCTAGAGACAATTAATTTTACGCTCTGGAAAATCTGGTGCGTTTTTGCAACATCTGAATCCATTTCACAGTAACAGATTCCAATGTCACAAAGTCAAAAGCTGCCACATAAAAGATGAAAATTATAAATATCAAGGGCGTGTTTGTCACTTCTCTTATCTAAGTTAGCATTCCAGAAGACTTCTCAGCCATAAGCACTGGCTAGCTTTTTCTTTTTGCTCTTTTCTTGCTGAAAGCAACACTCTGTATCTTCATCTATGCTACACTGAAAAGAAAAAACCTGAATGTCCATAGCCACTCACTGCTGCCCTCAAATAATTTTCACCTGTGGTGTGTACCTGAAGGGAGAACTTTTAGGGAAGGTCTTAAAGATGACTTTGTAACAACATAGTGTATTTTTATTATGTTTAATGTTAATGGCTTGAATTGAAAAAAACTCTTGTCAGGAATTCCTTTAACATCGCATAAATTAAATCTTATAACAAACTCTTCTTGAATTTTATTTTAATCTGCAAGTATTTAATTCTTCCATATCTCCACATGGTCTCCATTATGACAGCAGGGCTTGAATAATGGCATACAACATGCTGATTCTGATACTATAAAAATTCAGATTAAATTTTCCAAGAAATTCTGACTGCCATATTTTGGTCCATTCTTCAAAAATGATAAACAGTTGCCTCAGTTCTGGGTACAACTTTGTGATCACCAGGTTTTTCTGGACAGCAGTGCTGGAACATCTCGTGCTCTTACATTGTGATTTCTCAGCATAACGCTGGTATGTTTGAAATTTTGCTGGACAAACTCGAGAGAAACCAATAAATCATCACTTGAGTGGTGGCTGTGTCTCCTTGGCTACACACAGGGCTAAAACTGACCTCAGTTTTTCTCAGCTGGGCTGGGGGAAGACTCCTCATGCAGCAGAACTTTATCTACACGGAGCAGATTTTGCCAGACACTCCTTATCCCACAGTTGCAAACCAGTTGCCTAGAAATGACACGAGCTGGAATGACATAATGGAACACTTCTCCTTCAAACTGGGATATTCAGCCAGAAGAACTGGCTGTGGAACTGCCTGGCTCACCTACCTGTCTTTTGAACACGTGCCTGCTCCAAAACTGCATGGATTAAAGTGCAGAAACTGCCTTTGCTCAAATATGAGTAAAGGCAACTCGATACGAGCACCATTCCAGGAGCGAATTTCCACATCTGCTGATCTCTCCACCTCATGCAGCAGCTCCATCCCGGGGAGCCTCTCTCCACAGGGCTGGGTGTTCCAGGCATGACATCACTGGAAATGGTGCCAGATTAAATTACACATGGGCAGATGGATAGCACAGGATTCAGCAGATTCTTGACACGAGCACGGTCTTTGTGTTTTTTGCATCTATGGATTTAAAGCTACGTTTTCAACTAAATTTGCAAGCAGTTGTTCTCACATGCAGGGAATCTTCCTCTTAGGGATCCATATTTACCAGAGGGAGAGCCAACAGCTCCCTGGAGGAACTATTTCCTATCAGGATTACATCCTTTCTTAACCGTGTGTGCAAACACAGCCCCTAAAATACCTTTTTTAAGGAGAATATATCCTCTTTATCTTGTGACATGGGGGTCTTGTTCCTCACCTGCAAGAGCATCAAGAAAGTAATTTTAAATTGCTTCATAGCAATCTGGTTTTGTGAGGCTGCTGAGTTTTCACTCAAATTTTTGGTTAAGTTTGGACTTAAATCTTGGATTTCCAGTTACACCTTGGACTTCCCTCTTAGGCTGTGCTAAGGAGGGGGAGGTGAAGAATTCTTGTGCATGAGAAAATGACTTCCAAAATTCCAGGCATCTTCACAATGACACTCTGCTTCTTTTCATTTCTAAAATGTTGAAGCACCTGGTCAGCCTCTCCTAAAAGTACCAGCCAGCAGAGAGGCACAGCTGAACCTCCACCACTGCTCCTCACACTGCAAGATTTGGGCTAAATTGGAGCAGAGGAACATTTCCAGGGAGAGAAAAGAATAGGATTCTCTTTGGGGCTTTGGTAAGGCAAGGGGTGGCAGGAAAACACTTTGTGTTGCCCTCACCTTTGTACCTGAATTGGACCTGATGCCAATCAATGCTTGATCAGGCCTCAAGCTTTGTGAGAGAATTTTTAAACAACCAGAGAGAAGCACTTGGGCATCCAGCCAGCATCAGATCCCAGCAGGAAAACAATTGGAGCTGCCACATTATCCTTGACCAGTGCAGCTGATGAGAAACTTGGGACTTTAAGGAAAAAAGGATTTGGTTTTGCACTGTTAGCTTTCTTCTTCTTTCTTTCACTGCAATCCTTTCTTAGCAGCAAAGTGAAGCAAAATATATGAGGAAGATTAGGAATTATGCTGTGTCCAGCAAGTTCTGCCACTTAATAGCTCCACTGGAATGGCAGGTCAAAGGAAAATGTAGATGCATGTTGCCTATACTGAGTCTGTGGCCTTTACTGTCCCAAGAAACACAAACATTTAGGGAACAGCATTTACTGGGCATTTGGACAAATCCAAGTCAGCTTTTCAGAAGGGACAAAATGTTATGCACTGACCATAAATAACAACTCTGCACAGTGAAGCTGAGCCTTCAGAGATGAGATATGTTACAGTAAGACCTGAAAAACAAACAAACAAAAAAAAAAAAACCCCCACAACGACCAACCAAACAAGCAACAAAAAACCCCAACCAAATGAAAATAAAAAAACCCACCTATCTCAAGATTTAATTTTTAATGCCATGGAGGAAAGTTTTGCCCTATAAACAACTTCTTTGGATTTCTCTAAGTGCAGTTGCCACTGTGGGATTGCAATTAGGCAAAGGAATCCAGAATACTAAAAGACTTTGGCCACAATTTTTAAGCCTGAGTTAAAAGCAACTGATTATAGCTTTCCTCTTCTTTCCAGCCCAGAGTTAAGTTAGTAATAACAAATAAGGGTGAATCTAGTGCAAGCTAAGTAACTGAAATGCTGTTCCCTTACCTCATGTTGACTTTACTTTCCTATCCCCATCCAGATTCAGATTTCTAAATAAGTTTTTTAAATAAACAGGAACAGCTCAGTGGTTTGGCAGTAGAAGGATGGTGAGGAAAGACTGCTTCAGTCCAGTAGTAGAGATAATACCACTTTACTCTATGCTTCCTCCTTTTGTTGAGCAAGGAGCACCTTTGAGAATCCCCACAGACACTGGTGAAGCAAAGCAAAGGTTTCCAAACATCAGTCCAGGTGGAGTTTGCATATCTTCAAGGGTAGTCCCTACTCTGAAAGCCATGAAAAAGTCAAGAATCACAGTTTCACAGAATCACAGTTTCACAGAATCAGAGTTTTCAGAGTGAGGGTAAGAATACAGTGTGGTCTGCAAGAAATGCTAAAAGCTGGCAGGGGTCTGGTGAGCCAATAAAAAGCTTTAAATCTCCAAAGTACCGAACAGGAAAGTCTTGATGATACTTCCCAGGGCAGTGTCCAAGGCAAATCTTCACTCAGAATGGCAGATTTCTGTCTGGTTTTATTTCCTTCTCTGGTTTAAGGTCAGCTTCAGCTTAAATGTGTAGCAGCAGGTCTAGAATAGCCAAAGGTTTTTGTCATTCTCTTAACAGAAGCTTATTGAAGAATACAAATCTATCTAACCAGATTTGGAATACTCTTTCAGTATAGATGTAAAGGAATAGGAGGCTCACAAATCTTTCCCAGTTGTTTCTCCCATTCGTATTTTGTGACTGGACATCTCTTTGAATTTTCACCTCTCTTTGGCTGAGTTTTTCAAGTGAGTAATCTGTCACTGCAGGTGCATTTTTCTCACTTGTCAAAAGCAGTTTAGTTGTCATCTCCAGAATATCTTTTCTATCTCTAGAGTTAGCCTTGAATGGTATTAGAGCCTGTCACATCCTATTTCTGTTCTTCCTAAAAAGGGAGGGCAATCAAGTCAGCAGAGTCAAGTGTGAGGTCCATGGAATGATGCTCTAAGTGGGAATTTTCAAGTGCAGCTGGGATATCATCGAGCAGCTGCTGTTTCAGTTCTTGGAGAGCACCACAGGACAGGATGCCACAGCTAATCACATCTCTGGGTAAGAATATTCTGAGTAGGTTTTCCCTTTTTTCTTCATTTGTTACATTGCTGCAGTTCAGTTCTGTGTGAGTTAAGTGTGCCATTATCTGTTTAGCTTTGGTAGTTGATCTCTCCATTTTCTTTCTTTTCTTTTTTTTTTTCCCCTCCTCTGAAATTTCTTCATTTGCCTCCTCCCAAAAATAAAAATTCCAAAAATTCACCCAGTGTTTTTTAGGAGAGGCTTTCAGCTGGTGTGAACCTATATGGGTCTATAAAATTCTGTGAGGATTTCCTCTGGTTGAACATCAGCACCCTAAATGGCAACTCTGCTTATTAAAGCAAGTTAATGACATCACACTTCTGCTTCGTGATTTTCCTGCAAGGGTAGTCAAGACTTGTTCTGCCTTTTCAGATGCTATTTTACTTTGTTTGCTAATGAGCAATTTGCTGTTTTATGTCTGGAGACTTTTAGCATCCAGTTTTCTGTTCCCATTCTGTTGTGTGTGTTTTAGATTTTGTGAGCACACAGCACTCCCTCACTTCAGCTGGATATGAAACTGAATCACCCTGGCTGGGAAATATGGGGTTTAATTAAAGGGAAAATATTTTGCAAGTTAAAACAAGCTTTGTGAACCCTAAAGATGTGCCAGAGTTTCACAAGCACTAAACCACATTGGATTTGACTTGCCTTTGATCCTGAAACCTTTTAAAAGATATATTAGGGATATTTTGATGTCTTTAAAGGCAGGAGGCCAGATACTACTTAGTCCATGTGGAGGAATGAAAGGTGGGAGGAACTCTCAGGGTTGGTGTTGTCTTTCTTTAGTTGAAACATCACCTTGTGGGTTTTAAGTCTGAAAAGTCAAGGCATGGCCCTGCCAACTTCTGAGGAGGCTGTGAGGGTGGTGAGCCCTGGCACAGGTTGCCCAGAGATGTTGTGGATCCCTGGCAGTGTCCAAGGCCAGGCTGGATGGGGCTTGGAGCACCCTGGGATAGTGGAAGGTGTCTGACCATGGCAGGGATGGAATGAGATGAGCTGTAAATAAGGAATCAGCCCAAATCATGATCCCATCCTGTGATGATTTCACTCCTTCAGCAGTGAAATGCTGCATCTCCAGTGCCCAGGGTGTCCTGCCCCACAGCTCTGGGGGTTCCTGTAGGAAGCTCTTGCAGACCTCAGCCATTCCTGCAGCTTTCAGAACACACAAGAAGCACATTTGACAGCCATACCTTGCACATCACAGAAGGAACATGTGCATTTCTGAGGTGTGCAACTGGAAACCAACTTAAAATAAAAGCTATTGGTGCAATCCAACAGGCAGGTGAAGGGTTCCTTTCCCATTTAATGAGCACTTTTGCAGACTGGCCTCACCCTGCATGCAAACAATGGATCCCCTTCTAAAGACAGAGCATCCCTCCCTGCTGCAAACAACTTCCAGGTCTGCCAAAGCCAGAGGAGCAGTGGAAGTGTGCAGGAGGAAGCTGAGGCCTACCAAGAACAATTTTCATTCCTATTTTTACAATCCACTCCTAATATTTTAAGAGTTTGAGTCAACAGCCTGGTGTGAACGCTCAGGGGGCCAAGTTAAACATCAAAGAATCCTGCAGGTGTCACAATTAGAAAAAGAAGAGATAGTTTCTAAAATTACAGTAGAAGAGTACTTCAAGATAAGGATACATCACTAAGCCTTCCATGATGTAAATAAATTTGACCTGCATTTATAATTGATTTTTATTTGACTTATACATATGTCATTCATTTTCATTCTGTTCTCTGGAATAGTATTATTCAGAAGGATTCTGGTTTTTTTCATCTCTCCCAAAGTATGCTGTAAGAATAATGCATTAAATCACAGTCCCTCACCTGGTTTATCCTATTCCTTTCATAAATGGAGCTGGCAGAACAAATTATCATTTAAAAATATATCTGCAAAAGATGTGAGACCATGTTTGCAACCATTTCAGTGTCACATCAATTGCTGATGTGTTTCAGCTTACAGCAGATTTTGAGTTTACCTCATTTTGTTGTTTCCTCAGCTGGTAGAGGGAGAAGGGCAAGAGGGCTCTGTCAGACAGGGAAAATCAAATTAATGAGCTTTTGAAAGCCTGTGTCTGACACTATCTGCAAAAGTGTCCTGCATTAATAAAGTCTGACCTCTATTTGATTACTGCATGTGAGGATTTGGCTTTCCTTCCTAAACAGACATTAGAATTTTAAATTTCTATCTTCCCAAAATTATTTTTGTGTCTTCTCTGTAGCTACAATTTTTTTACCAATGGTAACTACAAAGCAGGGCCTGCTTGTGGTGGTTGAAGCCAAGGAGTTTGGACTGACAAAGCTCATCAAACCCAGGAGTATTTGGGAAATATTTACTCTTGAGGATTTTCACACGATAGCCTTGCTGATTTAGGTGGGTATATGAGGTTTATGTCCTTTGGCTTTAATTCTCCAGGAATCTCAGCATCTTCCCACAAAATAAAAGGCCCCTCCATTGTCACAAAGGTTGTTTGATGTGCATAAGGAGGCTGACCTGCATTTCCTTAAGGACCTTCTCCTGAGCTCAGCCCCAGCTCAGGAGGTTGCTGGGAAGGGAGGCAGGAGCTGCCTGTGTTTCTCTGGCTCCAGCAGCTTTGATGGTGTCAGCAGAGGCCAAGAGGTGTCCAAGCAGCAGAAATCCCACCAAGCACCAGTGGTATTTGCACTGTCTTTCTCCCACTGCCCTAAAAAGCCAATTCCCCCCACATCAAACGTGTCCCTGTTGAGCAATTGCTGTGTGTCAGCACTCTGCAACCCTGAGCTGTTTGCCCATCTCTGAAACATGGAAAACACAAGATGTCATAAAAAGAAAACAGTGTCTGCTTCCAGGCTGTTGATTTAGGAAGCAAAGCAGAGAAATAAAACAAATATGCTCCAAAAAGCCTGAGAGTGCAATCAGATGAACTGAAGGAGGAGCAGCCACATTTTCAGGTAGTGGTTCCTCTGAAAGCTTTGCCTGGATCACAGGACTTTTTCTATCAGCCCAGCAAGACAGACAGCAAAGTCATGGCTATTAAAACATCTTTTTATGTCTTAAGTAGGATAATGGAGCTGAGATACCCCCAGGTAATTTCAGCCCTTAAGTTCAGGGGGAAATGCAGTGATGGATGAGTCCCATTTGTTTTAATCGCTGTGCAAGATCCCCTTGCATTTCTGTTTCCTGCAATTGTGCAGCCTGTGATCTCCTTGCCATATTTTCTCCCAAATCCTCCATGATCAAGCACGTGATAGCAGTGCTTCCTATCTTCCCCTGCTATCTCCAAATGTCATTTTTTACCCCATGCTGCTCATTTCAAAAGTTTAATCTACTTATAAAGCTAATGATTAATGAAAGGTGAGGGTTTGAGCAAGGAGGTTAATTTAGCTGGACTCCAAAATGAGATTTGCAGTTTTCTAAGCAACTTTTTGCAAGTTGCCAGGCCTCACATAGGTCATGACAGAAATGTGGACTCCAGAACTCAAAACAACACACCATGCTCAGTGTGCTGCTGCTCTTTATTGTGATAAACAAAATACTGAGGATGTTTGGAGTGGTTTGGAAGAGCAAGGTCATTAGCCAAACTGGAGCAATCATTTTCTAGGCTAGCAAAGGCAGACAGATGCAAGTTATTAAATGGGGCTTGTCAGAGATTTGAACTCTGCACATCTACGCAGTAGAGCCAGAGAAAAGCCAGGAACAGGATGAACTGACCTAAGAACACTCAAATCATGTCAGTAAATCATTTGGGTTTCCAGTTTTCAGGCTCTCAGGACCTCGAGGTTTAGAATGCATCAAACCAAAAAGTGGAGTGCAGGATGTCTATGTATGTAATACAGTGAAAGGAGGAAACTGAACAAATTTTTAACAAAAAACATCTTCTTAAAACCTGTTTTCCCCCTTCTTATATATGACTTTCCTGGTATTACTAGTATGTATATCCTTTTTACATGCACATGTGGATTTTGAATATCCAGTAAAAAATGAATAAAACCATTTTATTCAGCATTCTCTGTATTTAAGTATTAACAGAACATCATAAACATTAAAAGAGCCTCTTTTTCAGGTGGGGAAAAAGAGTCCAAAGACAGTGAATCATTTCAGGAATGCCATTTAGTACAACTTTATTGTTTAATTATAGTCTCCTGTTTCTCAAAACAGGTGGGACTCAATGACCTTAGGGGTCTTTTCCAACCTTAATAATCTTATGATTCTAAAACCAAAAAATAAGGATACATTTGGCTAAAGATATGTGCCAAAATTTTTGCAGAGTAGATCTGAGAATGTGACTGAACTCCTAATTAAAGTTGTGCCTTGTCAGAGCTGGAACTCCATTGTTTCCCTAAGCACACTAAGTAAATTAGGAGTAAGGAATAAGGAATAAATAAGGAATAAGGAGTAAGGAATAAGGAAAGTGCAAGGAGTGTGGATCATAAGTGGTGGCCTGCACTGCAGGACACACCTGAAACAGCAGCACAGCTGTGACTTTGCAGCCAGTTGGAAGAGAAAAGTTTGACTCAGTGCAAAATTTGCTCCTGAATCAGCCTGGTTTAAGGGAACTGAGATCCCCAAGAGGGAGATTTTGGTTGGAGTCAGTGTGTTTGAGGAGGCAGCTGCTCTCTCTCTCATTTCCTGCCCCACAGTGGAAAGGTGGACACAACAGGAATGCCAAAAACCAGAAACCCCTGGGTCAAGATAAAGCTCACATAGAAAAAGTTTCTTCCTCCCTGCTTCAACCAAGATGATGGGAAGATTACTTTTTTTTATTTTTTTTTTTTAACTGTGATTCACATTGGTTTGGTAATTGAGGAAACAGTCAGATTTTGCAACCTAAATGCCATGAGTAAAAACACTGAAAAGAACTTCCAAGAAGGGTGGTTTGATTTGTGGTGCATGAGCTGGATGAACTGGTGAGAACCCCAGGAGAAATGAGACTTTCTGGAATTAGAGTGTTCAGGGACTAATAGAGAATTCATTCCTTAATTTGATTAAGGCATGAAACACTTAGGAATTCATTATTTGAGTGGGAGAGAAAAGTATCCTGTTTATTTAGCCTCAGTCTGACCTTCCTCATGAACTGCCAAGGGGTATCCCTTTTTCCTGTATTTATACACAAGTTTTTCCATACCAGGTGTATTTGTTTTTATTTCTGGAAAGACAGAGGGAAAAAAATGAATACTGTGACAGAGATGCAAACATCTCACAAGGAAAAAGCTACTGAGAAATGGGCAACACACATTGCTACCTTTTTTCTTTCTGGGAACAGAATCCA
This sequence comes from Peucedramus taeniatus, assembly GCA_013400575.1. NCBI lineage: Eukaryota > Metazoa > Chordata > Aves > Passeriformes > Fringillidae > Peucedramus > Peucedramus taeniatus. Next base: position 77,948 of record WBNO01033079.1, read on the forward strand.
AATGGCCCAGAACTTCTACTCCTCTTAGATTTCTTCATGATAATTTCCTGAAAAACATGGAGATAAGAAGGTAAATAAGCTTGGCTGTATATAGGCAGGAATGCAAAAGCAAGAGATTTAAATGCAAATAAACTTGATGAAAGATTAGGGCAGTTGCACGTTTTAGACTTCTTGTCCTTCATAAGGCTTAAGAAAACAATTTTAAAAAACCCAAAAAACCAACAAGAAAAACACCACCACAAAACCTCCAACCTCTTCCCTGATTAATAAGCAATGACTATAAGTGATCCAAATGCCTCCAGCAGTTCACTTGTGGAGGCTTCTGGTTTCTTAATAATCAAATAATCTTTCTAAATTGTAAACTGGACTGTAGGACATATCCAAATTTCCTTTTGGTTATAAGGGCTTTGTCAGAAAGCATCTTCTGCAGAAAGCAGAACAAAGGCATTTTCATAAAATTACCTCCAGAATTTTGCTTTGAACATTTGTGACCTTTTAAAGACAATTTTTAAAAAACAACATAAATATTAAGACCAGGAAGGCAAAAAAATGTGACCTTTGATTAAAAAAAAAAAAAAAAATTAAATTCTCTCCATGTGAACTTCTCAGTGTGTTCAGCCCATGACTGTTGGATGAGTTACAGCATGTCCTGCAGAAATTTATCTTGATCTTAACACTCCAAGTAACACAAAATGAAGTTTGTCCTTAGAAAAATTGTTCTAAGGGATTCATTGCCCTCAGGAGTAAAAACCAGCCAATTCTGGGGGATGTCTGGGGTTGGTTTGGGGTGTTTTTTCTGTCTAATACTTCAGTAATAGTTCTTATTCCTGTTTCCTCTACAGAGGCTTTTCTCCCCTCATGTTTTTATTTGAAGGTATTCTGTAGGAATCTTATTTAGCTTTTAATTACAAAAGGTAAGTACAAGCACCCACACTATGCAAATCTTTGTTAATGAGCCTTTAACTCTGTAACACATCATGAAAAAAAGAGGGGAAAACATCAAGTTGATGTGTTTAATCTGATTTCTTTGGCCAATCCTGAAGAGCACAAGGTTTCCTACTGCTCTAAAGGCCTAATTTAGGTCTGGCTTGCAGTAGCAAATTAACTCACATGTAGCTCATGTTAGGGAATATTTGAACTGCTTCACATGGAGCTCAGTGGAGAAACATTCTCTGCTTTCAAAACAAATAGTGGCTGTGAGTATCCACCTGTGATTCATGGCAAAGACATCTGAGGCAAAAGAGCAGCTATTTTCCAAGAGGTGAACTGCAGTTAACTGGGTTCAAGTTGGAAACACTCAGAGGAACTCCAAATATTGCTCAGATGGTGTGCACTTAGTCTGAGGGCTTGTTAAAGATGGATTCTGCAGGATTCCAGCAAAGGGGAAAATAATATTTTTTTTCTCTGAGGCAGTGCTATTCTTTGAACATTCAGTTGGGATCATTTATTTATATTTTGGAAGTGCCCAAATGCTCCTTTTCTGTTCCATTTACAATGCTGAATTTATTGCACAGGGCTGCAAGTGGGGTTCATTGTAATTTGAAGTTGATGCTACAGCTAAAACTTCTTTGAGTGATGGGTAGCTATGGGTGATACACCCCTATCTTATTGTAATTAACCAATTAACCAGGTTTTTATATAGAATCACTGCTTGGAAGTGCATGCATCAGGGCTTGTCTGTCATCTTTAACAATCAACTGCTCCTTTATATAACTTGCTGCTGTACTAAATCTCTTTGGGAGTTAATTATGTTAAACTGATTAGATTCAGAGGAGGGTGTGCAGAAAGTCTGAGGGAGGAATATCTTATTATGTGCTGTGACATGAAATAGGTGACTATAGTTAAGCAGAACTACAAAGAACTTGGACAAACACACAGAAAATGTCTCTAAAAAGGAAAATGAGAGTGAAATGCTTCCATTTTAGAAAGGCAAGAAGCAGCTTCCTAGATCTGCAAAGAAATTTTATTTAAGCAAAGCTGATTCTATAGCATTGATGTGGCAACCACTGGATGGTAATAAATGCCTGGAGTCTACATTAGAAAGAATTTATATTGAAATTTTATTGTTTCTCTTTGTTTTCATGTGATGAAATTTATTGTCATCACCAATTTCTCAAAATTTTCTATTAGATGTTTTTACCAAAAGTTTCTATAAAAAGAATTAACTGGCTGATATTTGAAATTTAGCTCACAGTATCAGTTAGCTGATATTCTTTTACCCATTTTCACCTCTTAAATGGATGGTCAGAGAAGTTTTCATAATATTTAAATTTAAATAGAGACAGTTTAGATGGATATTAGGAAGGAATTGTTCCCTGTGAGGGTGGGCAGGCCCTGGCACAGGGTGCCCAGAGAAGCTGTGGATTCCTCTGGATCCCTGGCAGTGCCCAAGGCCAGGCTGGAACAACCTGGGACAGTGGAAGGTGTCCCTGCCATGGCAGGGGTGGCACTGAATAATTTTAAAGCTACTTCAAACCCAAACCATTCCATGGGTCCATGAATATTTACTCTAAAAGCTGTGATGAAAAGCAGAAAAACTGTTTGGGAATAAAAAATAGCATTTTCATTTTAGTGAGACACTACTTTTAAGAAGTAAAGGAAAAGGTTTATTTCCTTGTTAAATATTTATAAAGCTTCAGCCATAGCTGGAGGTCAGCTGAAAACATTCCTGGACACAAACACCAGTGAAGACACAAAGTTTTGTTGTGAAAATAGTATAACATAAGGTTAAGGGTCAAAATCAGTCACTGGAGGGTTGCAGGTTATAATTCCGAAAGAACCAAAGTGAGAAATTAAATATAAAAATTATTTAACTGCATGAACATTGGTTTTTCAAGGTGTACAGTCACTTTTTCAGTGGATAGAAAAAGGGACCATGCTTGGCATCCCCATCATTTGCTAGAAGGGCAACTTGTGTCAGAATAACTGTCCTAGATCCTAGAAGATGGTATCCTTTTCACAAAGGCAGCACAAATAGTAATTTACACAAATAATAATTACTTATTTCTTTATTATTTGAATTATAACCATTTATAAAATAATAATTTCACATATTGCACAAATAATGCTTTTCTCCTCCTCTGCCCTCTTGCTGCAGCAGGTTTTGGTAATTTATCAGCTAATACATCAGGCATGAAGTTGAAAAAAAGCTTTTAAATCTACCTGAAATGGTTGGTCTTTTCCTTCCTATTTTGCTTCAGATCAGCTATCACTCTTGTGAATGGACAAATAATTGCCAGACTCATTAAAATCTCATGAAAAGGAAAATAGTGAGTGCAGCTATTGAGAAGGGACATGACTGTGACTTGATGTGGCCAAACAGCTTCACAGAGAGCAGAGAGATTTAGGGAGACATGGTGGAAATCCTCATGTAGTTCAGATGGTAAATGTGCTTATAGGTACAGCATAAATGCTGAAATGTGCATTTAATTTCACCTGATTTCATTTCATCCCGTGCTCGGGCAGGAACAGAGTGGATCCAGCATTTCTGAGGCAGAGGATGTGATTTAGGTCTGCTTGCAAGTGGCTGAGGTGGTGAATAAAGGAGCACTTTGTGACATTTCATCATCTACTGTCACATGAGCTGTTCATAGAGAACTCCTTTAACTGGAGTTCTGAGGATCTCAGAAAAGAAAGGGGAGCTTGGGGGCGGGGGGAGGAAGGAAGAAAGAGTTAGCAGCTCTTTATTACACCTCCAGACTTTGATTCATGTCCACATCTTGACAAACAGAAGAAGGTGCTCAATTCATGGCAAACAAGGAGCTCATTGTAGGTATCCTGCTCCTTTTGAAAGCACATTTCAAACCTACAAACACTGGAGACTCATCACAATGCTTGGCCCATCCATTACAGACCATGGTTTGTTCCCAAAGTGCTCTCAGCTGTGCTCTCCAGCTGATGGCCATTGGGAATTCCTAGATGATATTCCACAGGATTTTGGGAAAGACAGGATGTACCTATTCATGCAAATTCATAGGAAGCCTCTAGAGAGTAATTCTATCCATCAATATCTGTGTCTTTTGCAATATTGTTTATGGCTTTCTTTATATGGCTTATAAAATTGTGTGTGTCATCATGGCACTTTTTACAGCACAGAGATTTATTTAAACTTGCTTCCTGTCACTCTGATTAAGTTGTGGTCTTCACTTCTGCAAGTCATCAGCATTTCTCATTTATTGGCATTTATTATATCTATACCATATCTATACCATGTATAACAGCTGAAATATAGCTGGGTTTAATCATATCAAGCCAATCCTAACAAAATTCAGTTAGAAGATGCACATCTGATTTGTACTCTCCATCAAGACTGAAGACTTCCCTTCAAGTTACAACTGCACACAATTAAAATTCTAAATTTTACTTTTTCTATTCTCTCTCTCATATCTATGTTTTATTTGTTTTCCTTTATATCTCTGGAAACTATTTTTTTTTTTTTAATAGTTGAATTTCCTGAAAATTTTTATTAATTCTCAGCTACAACCTGGGACTAGATATTTTCTATACTGGGAAGCAGTTTCTGCCATTTCCCAATGGGGCACATTTGAAACTAATTAATATTCCCAGCACCTCATGAAGGGAGCAGTAATAGTATTCCCATTATTAGTATTTCTATTTTGCTGATGGGATAGCTAAGGTACAAACAGACTAATTTATTTTTAGAAAGCCACTCTGGAATCAATGGTAAATAGGAGAATAAATAACAGGTTTTTTTTTACCCCAGAAAACCATGTTCTAACCACAAAGATGCTCTCTTTTTCCTCAATAATAAAGTTAAATATGAGAAGTAAAACAATGAAGTTGTTCTACAGATTAAATTCACAGTAATAGCAGATGTTCAACAGTTTTTAATTTCTCTTTTTGAGTAATGTGGTCTGTGTACTGCCTGCAGCAGGATTTAATTTGTCTCCTTGCCGTTATCAGACAACTAAGCTGCTGTCAAAACAGGCAGATCAGGAATTAATGAAAACATTTCTCTCTACAGTTCTGTGATTACAATACAGGCAGCTGCATTTTAATTTCCCAGCATTTAAGTTTCACGTGCACAGATCTCAGTCCTAAACTCAGATCAGATAAGAATACAGGCTAAAGCTCACCTCACATCTGAAAATCTGATCCCATTAGGAGGGACTCTACAGAGAGACCCTATAAATGCTCATTAATAATCACATTTCCCCAAACCCCTTTCACAACTGGCACTGAGGGAAACCTTTCTTCAGTGACTCGTCCCAGCAGCCAGCACAGGGATACACAGCAGATTTTGCAACACACACAGGAATACTTCAAAAACATGCAGAAGCCAGAAAGGATCAGAAAACTGCCAAAACTTTACTATATTTATAAAAATCTGTATAACCTTGACTGGGTTATCTTCTTCCTACCTCTCATGGCAGGCCCGTGCCCCTCAGTCTTGAGCAGTGTTCAAACCACTGAGCTGTTCTTGGGCAGGCAAAGGGATGATAAATGTTCCTCAGGGCATTTTGTTCTCATGGTGAATTTGTAGCCTGGTTTGGTCTGAACCTCGTGTGTAATTTAGAACCAGTCTTAAAGCCTGCTGAGTTCTGTGAGCAGCTGTGGAATGTAACTTGTTCAATGTGTTCCTTTTAATGAGCAGCTACAAGCTTTAGGTCCTTAAAACCAACCTTAGGTCCTTAAAACCAACCTTTGGGAGGTGCCTCTCCCTGTATTCTCTACAGCAAGAACTAGAAGCTTTTTGGTTCTGCTGTTATAAAGAAGAAAAATTTGATTTATTCCTCTGAAGCATCTGATTGTAATAGAGCTGGGGGCTGTCCAGCTCCACAGAGATGTGCACTCAGCCATGCTCAGATTAGATTTGGTTTGGGGTTTGTTGGGTTTTAGATGTAACACTGCTCCTTTTCTAGTCCAAATTAGAAGTATTGGTACTGGATTCTGTAAAGCCTGTACTGACCTGATTGGTTTTGTGGTTCTGGGAGTTGTGTGTAAGCAATCTCCCTCTTTTCTAGCCATGTATCCCTTCCTGCATTATCCCTTTGATTATTCTGTGGCAAATACTTCTACTTGTACACAGGGAGATGGAATGGGAGACTAATCTGACTGAAATAAAGTCCAATCTACCCCCTCCTTGCCTCCTGCTCAAAAAAAAATCCAAAAAACCAAAACAAAAAACAAAACAAAACAAAAATTATTGTGCTGGCACATCAGAGATGGCAGAAGTTAGAGAGACACCAACTGTATACACCCATCCTATCACCAAAACCCTTCTTCAGAAACTCTCTCTGGAATGGGTCAAAGCCCATTCCAGGCTGCCCTTATTGTGGAGCAGGTATTTATTCAGTGGGAAAATGATCTCTATTCAGTGCAGTGATCTCTATTCTTTTTCAATTTCTCATTTTTTTCTGATAGCTTGATCATTTTCAGTGCTTCATTCACCTTTAATGCTGTCAGAATATGAATAATGGGAAGAATAATCAACTTGCTCATGCAAGTAATACTTCCCACTTATATTACTTCCAAGGAAGACAACAACAACAACAAAAACCAGAATTCCATATACCTTAATTAATGAGATAACCACTTAATGCAGTTAAATTAATACACTGTATTTTGAGAGACAAAGAAATATGGATGGCAATTTTGTCTTTTATTGCAATAAACAAAGAGGTTGAAAAAAGCAGAAAGGTTACAATAGATGTAAGAATCAAAGATTTGTTTTAGTGTTGAGGTTTTCTTGTTCTTGTTTATTATAAAAAACTGATTAAACATTTTGTATTAAAGTTCTCAGCCTTGTTAAGTGTTCTTCCAGGAAGGAAATTAATTAGCAACCTGGTGCATTTAATTGTCCTGAAGGCAGGGCTTAATATTCTCTTTCAGAAACTTTCTATTTCTTCCCCATGTATGTGAAAATGAAGAATATTTTAATTGTTTATTTATACCACACCTATACTGGAAGAAACAGCATTCAAGTCATTATTTCATTTTATTTTAAGACATCTTGAGTCCATGTGTTCATCCAGTCCCAGACAGCTGTTTAGAAATTTAACTGTCTGGCTGCTGACCAAAATAAATGGAATGCCCTTTGTGTAACATCCTTGTAAAATCTGTAGTCATGCACCAAAATCGATAAATCTTGGAGAGAAATGAAGAACTGAGCTCCAGGGTTGCAAGACATCTTAAAAAACATGTCCTCTGTTTTTCACCCTTCCTCCAACCTTAGGATTTAATATATGTGTTGGCTCCAAGTAGCTGGAATATTCTCTTTAAATCCAAAGGTCACAGCGCTGTGGTTTGATAACATACCATTCTTGATTGCTGCCTGAACAAAACAAAAAATGCTGTTTGGCATAGTCAGAGGTAGAAACCCAAAATTATAGACCACAATAAAGCCTGCCTGTAATAATCTGCAGTCTTTAAGAAGAGAGAAAACATATGCTGTGATTTCAGTGCTCTCAGCTTGGCTGGGGCACACCAAAGAGCATTTCTCTTCTTTTGCTTTTCAGTCCAGTCACTTTATTAATATTTCATTATAAACCTGCAGATATAAAACCTGGAAGTTGCTCTCTCCAGCCTCTGCAGTTCCTCCTGTGCACCTTTAGGAGGACTTTCCCCACCCACCCAGGAAGTGAATAAAATAATAAGGAGGACCAAAATGTTCAGTCCTCTGGGGGCTGTGTGAAATTCCTGAGAACACATTTAGAAAATAAATGCAGATAAATAATGCAGATGAACAGTCAGATAAACTGTTCCAATAGGAGAGGATAACAGGACAAGGAGAATAGGAAAATGCAGGGAACTAAGGAAGTCTTTACCATTTCGTGAGCAAAAAGTTTCAGCTTAATCTCAAAATCCTTTTTGGCTGCAAAAGGTTTCAGCCTAATCTCAAAAGGTGATCTCTGAGATCCTGAGGCACACACAGGGTGACTGACAGATATCCACCTCCACCTGTCAGGATAGGGGAGGCTTTACAGCAAAAAAATAATCAGTGTTGGAAATGGAGAGTGTTCCTTTTCCTTGCACAGCAGTCATGGAGTGGGGGATGCTGCAGCCACTGAACTCTTCCCTGCAAAAAAAATAACCAGGTTGATTTTTCCTGGCTGAAATAACCAGGAAACCACTTGAATATTTAAATCCCTCATTGTCTGTCACTAAATGAGGTACCCTGAGACATTTGGGTTCTGGATGCTCCATCACATCTTTTCACTGCAGCCTACACAAAGCATGGAATATTTCCAGAAATAAAGTTGGAATTCTTGGTGAGGCTGGGTGAGGTGCAGAGTTGGGGACAGGAACCATGCAGGAGTTTCTGGTGGCAAGTAGTGATTTAGACCCTGGTAATTAACTCCTGGTGGTATTAAAGATTTCTTTTTCTCCTCCCTGCAATCAATAAATTAATAAAATAATGAGGATCTGGTTAAATAAGTCCTTCCCAGCTGGCATACCATGGAGTTTAGCAGATCAAGGAGATGCATTCCAGTGCCCCAAATCCTTTCTCCATGCCCATCTGATAATCTTTAAATACTGAGCAAAAGCTGGTGCATGTCTTTGGGCACCACTGAAGGGCTCTGAGGATGATTGAGGATGATTTACCCAGAGTGTCCACACGAGCTATGGGAAACTTGAGCCAGGCTTTGGGATGCCCAGTGCAGTGATTCCAGTCCTCCCAGTAAAGCCAGCTCATGCATCCACTTCCTGACACATCCCTGGATTAGGATGCTCCTCACAGCTCTGTGGTATTTTATCTGTTATAGCTTTGATTCTCACACCTCTTTCAGGATCCTACCTGTAATTTGTTATGGAGTGAGAGAAATAAAGTGGGAGGGATTATTTCTGTGGCTGCCCCTGGATCCCTGCAAGTGTCCAAGGCCAGGTTGGACAGGGCTTGGAGCAGCCTGGGATGTGGAAGATGTCCCTGCCCATGGCACAAGGTGGAACTGGATGATTTAAGGTCCCTTCTAACCCAAACCATTCCATGACTCTATGAAATTACCCTGATGAACATCCCCTACAGGAAAATGGGTTTGTGTATCATTTTAACCCCAGGGCCTGCTGCCCACCTTCAACAGACTGAAATGGACAGAAATAAGTATTAGGTACTTCCTCTGCTACCTATCTCCATGCAAAACAGTTGAAAATTCTGTTTTCAATGTTCTCCAAACCCAGATTAAGATCATTGAACCCAGATTTTTTTAATTAATTAAGAACTGACGCATGAACATATTTTATGGACAGTTTCCTATGCAGGCAAACCCAAAAAGTTTTGAAAGCAACATTGAAATTGCTCTCCTGCCAACCTGTTCAGCCCTGTCCTTGTATGCAAAGCCTGGAGCAGAGCTCCCCTCCCTCCCCTCTGAGAGGACAGCAGGGATGGGATGGGATGGGATCCATCCCCCTGGAAGCTCCCAGCCATCCCAGGGTGTCCTGAAGGGAAGAGAAACATCAAGGCTGGCCCAGCAACCTGACCTGGCCCCAGGGCAAAGGAGAATTTCCCTTTCCAGTGCTTGGCAGAGCAGAGTCCAGCTCACAGGCAAGGAAAGCTTTGCTTAATGACTTTTAGACTTGCCTGGAAAAATGCCTTTTTCTGAGCTGGGGAGTGTTTTGGGGGTTTTTATAGGGCCAGAAGGTACAGGGATGAACTCATCCACCTCACTGGCCCTGTGGCTTGGGATGTGTTCACTGAAGTCAGGCTTGGGAAAACAATCTGAAAACACCAACCAAGAAACACAAATTTCCTTCTTTATGGACAACGTCAAACAATGAAAAAATAATAATTTTCATTTTAATAGCCTTTTTTTTAATTGCAGTGGTAGAGGTAGGAAGGAAAAACATCTTATTCTGACAGGGACTAAACAGAAATGTATAAAGCACTGGCCTGCCAAAGTGTGTTCCTACTGCTGGGACAAGACAGTGAATTTTCTCCAAAATGTAATTCTGTTCTGAACAATTCACTGCAGTTCCCTTCTGTGCTGTCTGATTTATAGCTCAGCTTCTTATGATAAATAGGAGGTGGTAATCTTTAAAAGGAGACTGCATCTGCTGATGGGACAGAACCTGACAAATTCCACCAGGCTGTTTGCATATTGGCAGGACTTGTAATTATTAACATTAATTCTCCAAGGAGCCAAATTCCTTATCACTGATGCTCTTCCTTTATGAGTCCCTCCCCTCCAAAAATTTCAGCTTTCAGCTTTCCAGCAATGAGCTCTGTCTTTATTGGGATTGCTCAAGCCGTGTCTTGGAAGCTCCTTCTTTGTTTTTCCTTCAATAATTTGCTAAAAGTACTACCATGTGTAACCTTAACGTAGCAAAATATTTTAGTATATACTTAAAATTAATCCTGCAAAACCTAAGAAAGAAAAATGAGAATTTGCTAAATCAGCTCATCCAAATGAAAAGGCGAAAAGAGAAAGTAACATATCCATAGCTGAAAAAAAAAAAATCATTAATGTGATTTATGTGAAATGAGAAAGCAAGGATCTAGGTTAGGTTTTTAGTTTTTCTACTTGACTTTTCTGAAATCAGGGCAAAAAGCTGTTCTGATATTTTACATCTCTGTTTCTCTGGTTAAATTATTGTCAAGGAACCAGATAAAATGTAGTACCCACAGTATTTTTCTTTCTTGTGGTCATTTAGTATTTTCTTAATATAATATTTTTTTTACTTTTCCATCTACTTTTTACCTTTAATATTGATTCATTTTTAACCCTTTGTTGAGAGGAATATCAGGTGTTTCCTTATGACTAGGCAGACATCAATTTTCATTACATAGGTTGTGTTTCTTGTATAATATTCACTATAATCAAAATGAGGGGTTTTCCCTACTCTCTTCTCTTGATTTCTGCATCATTTTAGCTTTAATTGAAGCAACATTTATGATGTGAGCTTTAATTTTAGCCACACACATCCCTCTCACATCAGCGGTGTTTCTTCAACAAGCAACTAATGTCCAAAACAAGAGAAAAAATTTTCATGTGAATATCCTTGAAAGACTGACACCTGGAAATATGGATCTCCAGCCATATCTCTGGTCTTGTCACCTCCCTTTAGGTGTTTTTACCTGTGCTTTTTGCCACAATGGAAGCTTTGTGCTGGCACACAAGAGCCCACTTGGTGCGGTTGACTTGCGAATGGTGAATTTTTTTTCGCGAGGTAAAAAGAGAGCTCTTGTCCTTTTTGTGTTAAACTGGTATGAAATTCCCAGGTCAAAATACATGCTGAGCAACACTTCTTGACTTTCTTACTCAGGCAGCTTTCTTGTAGTAAATGTCTTTTCCACCACAGCTACAGGTTACTTTTTATTAGGGGAATATGACCACTGGCTCCCCAAAAGGGAAAGGCTCGTTTCCACATTGCCTTCCAGACCACTCCCTTCCCTGGGAATTAAGTGGCCTGCTTGCAACAGTAAAATAGCTCTGAGCTCATGTGAAAAAGCCATTTGAATCCTGGATGGATTTCACAAAACTTTGGTTCATTGGATAATAACCAGATTAAACTGGCCATGACATAATAGATTCCATATTTTATAATCATAATCTGCATCTTGCCTAATTAGACAAGATGCAGTAAGGCTGAAAGGCATCAATATGTTGATTTAATAATTTCTTGGGAGTTGCTGCCATTTTATTGCCCAGATGCTGTACTGGACAATACAGTTGTTTCTCTAGATCAGTTACTGTGAAATCACATATTTGTCACACTCACTGGGCTTCATTCAGTGCAGGTATTTTTGATACAAGGACATGAAGTGAAATGGCTTAAAATGGAAAAAAAGTAGGTTTAGAATTTTTATATCAGGCAGAAATTCCTCCCTGTGAGGGT
>WBNO01033081.1:0-30976 GCA_013400575.1 Peucedramus taeniatus
ATAATGGAAAAAGGTTTTTGTAATATACCACATCCAGCACATTCTGTTTTACCAAAGAGACATGTGGGAATCATAAATCAAAACTAAACAGGTATTTCCATGTTTTTCCACTACACAGAAAAGAAGTTTCTCCTGTTAATCAGAATGCTGTGAGGGTTAGAAAACACAGGATTATCAAAGTCACATGTTGTGACTTTCCTGAATAATAGTGAATATCACGTAACCTACATAGTAATGGGAAAGTGTTCTGGAGGACATACTAACATTTTCATAAAATTATGAACCATCATAAAACCACAAAAACTGTAAAAAGATGCTAGGATATCTCTGTCTAATTCATTAAGAGCAATTTCTGTTTTAAGCATATATAAAAAGAAACAGTTACATATTCTGTGGCTCAGCTTTTCACACTGTTCCCCTGGAGCAGTCATTCAATACATGCACAGCTTACCTTGCCAGCAAGTCAATTAACTCAAGTTTTGACATTCCATCAGGAAGTAATCGAGGAATAGCAGCAACACATGTTCTGAACAGATCAATTTTTGGTTTTCTTTCGCCACTGAAAAATTAAAACAGAATTTTGACTAAGTTTAAGAAGGAACTGCTTTAAATGATCCACCTCTAAAGTGCCAGACGTTCTTAGTGCCTTAGTTCTTAGTGCCTACTAAGAACATCAGGATGGACAGCTAGACACCATAATGAAGTAAGAAGGAAACATGAGTACATTTTTCCATTGGATAAATGGTTTTGATTTTGACATTTTTCATGCATCATATCTATACATTACTTGGAAAATCAGTTATTAATGATTCATTTGCTTCTCTCTGAGCTGAACTGGCATATATATATATAAAAAATGGAGGTATAATGTAGGAGGATTCCTCTGTCAAGATCAGCATTTATATGATGCAAGCTTTGAATGAGGCAATGAGGTGAAGAGTTGGGGTGTTCTCCATCATACTGCAGCTATATTTCACCAGTCCTATGAAACAAATAGCAGATGTGTAACAAGTTCAAATAACACGACTGAAGATCCAGAGATTTGCCCCCAACAGAGGATAAGCCTATGGAAAACCATCATGATACATTTTAATACTGAAAAAAGTGTGTAATTTAGAGGTCGGTATGGCCAGAGAGTTTCTGTTGATCACTGCCAGAGATAACAGCATTTTGGCAACTCTTATCAGCTAGAACATGTTTTAGCAGCCCTAAGGGTGTTCTAATCTGTGGAATGGCACAACTGTTCCTTAACAGCCTGTGAAAGTCATTAAGCACAAAGTTCACCATGAACCAAACACTAGGTTGGAAGGCCATGAATCTTCTAAAAGTAGCTCAAGTTTCAGCTGTTGATTATTTTCAAAACAGATGCAGTTGTTTTCTGACTTGTTTTCAACAGTTTTGGTAAGTCTGCAGATTAAATAAGTCCTTCAGATAGACCCCAAAGAGTGGATTTTTTATTTTATTTGCTCATTTTTATCTCAGTCATCTATTATCTGATGATAGAGTGTAGAGGAAATTACCAAAGCGTAACAGCATTTCAAACTGTGCAATCTTTCCCACAATATTATTAATTATTAGCCTGCAATATGCTTTGGAAAGATCAAAAAAAGTAAGGTCCTATTTAAAGGCCATATTTTAAACATGAAGAGAAAGACTGTTCCTCATTCAATATGCTTTCAATAGAACTAGAAAAGAATGAGGGGGGAAAAAGAGACACCAAGAAGCATTGTAAGCTACTTAACATCACACTGAAATGGAATGACAAAACAAAAAATGAACTTAGTTTTCCTGCATCCTGGTCCGTTACCCCAGTTACTACATTATTCTGTCTCTCCACCCAACAGAGGACATTGCATTTGGGTATTTTACTTTTGTGTTCAGTCACAGAGAAAGCCTGGATGCAATGCAGTCTGAAAGAAGATTTTCTGTACTCACTATTTCAGTGAGTAACACTGAGTACAGTTCAGTGAGTACAGAAAAGGCATAAACTGATATTAGACTTACTTAACTCAAAGATTAAAGACAGTTTTGTAGTGAATACCATACTGTCTCTTAAAACCCTACTTATCAGCTTGGATATATATTACATGAATAAAATGTTGACATATTTTTAATTAACTGTCTTGATAGTACAGTTATGAGAAATTATATTCATGATTATTTACCACTGTCTCACTATATCTGTATTCTAACAGATAAAACTTGAAAGGTGTCAGCAACTGACTGGAAAAGGAGTAAAATACAACATCTCACTGAGAATTTGGTTATAAACAAATCCCTTTCAACTATTATCACTAAAGCAAATACTAGTAGCTGGATTAATAACTAGTGCAAAATCCTTTATTTTTACAGTTGTAAACCATAAAGTGACATTGGGAATTTTATGCGCAAGCAAACCAAGTCTTCCTTGATGACTTGAAATGGAAAATGAACTTTGCAGAGTTTCCTTATGCTCACACCCTAGCGAGGCCAAAGTTTGTGCATTTCAAATGGAGACTTGTAAAATAATAGTTTGAGAGGAAACTCTTCTGAAGGCAAATGAGTAATTATTTATAAATATAAAATCTGTGGGTGTTCTGTGGCTTATCAGCTGCTCAGAAGAGTAGCAGGAGAAGATCCAAACCTCAGGCTCAAGTTCCCAACTTACCATCTGGGCTACCAGGCACAGCATGCGAGGGAGGCAAGGGGAGCCTTTGAAGTACTTGCAAGGACAGGTTTGTATTTTAGAAAAATGCATGCCCTATTCTAACTAAATGTTGGAAAGTAATTCTAGCCAGTATTGAAATTCATATCCCAGTGCAGGATGCAAAGGATGCTTCTTAGGATTTTAATAAGACTCTCCATACTGGCAATTATTACTTCAACAATAAATGCTTAAAGGATCAGTAATTAAATATTGTCTAGAAGCAAGTCTAACACTGCCAAAGAAACTTCCAGAATCTGCATACTTTGCAATGTTATGCCTGCTCACTGCCTAGCTACTTCCCTCTGATTCTTATTTTATTTGTTAATAAAAATACAACTGTGGTATTAATTTTATACAGTTTACACATAAACTTCATATAACTATGTCAAAAACAGTAACTTTAAAATGTACATACATATAGTGTGATATCTACCAATCAAAGCCCATAAGAATTCAAAATAAATATGTAACTCCAATGAAGCATAGAGTTCTGTGAATAAAATGGGAAGTAATTACATAAAAACAATGTTGGCTTTTCTGCATATCTACAATGCACTTTTTGAAAGGATCATTTTCAGTCCTGATAGTAACAGCTACTGATGTTTTTTGTGAGTTCACATGATTTTAAATCAACTGATAATTAAACATCCCAGATATTTTTTCCCTGGAAAGAACAAATAAAAAATGTGATATAATGTGGTTTGCTTTTTAAGTGTATATATTAAATTAGAGCTCATCAGGATATAAAATACAACACAAAAGGCAGTAACTTACATGTGTAAATATTCCAGTCTTCATGTTTCTGACAAAAGTTACTACCAAATCTTAAGACTTCCTGAAATTTAAAATTCTTTTGAGTCTATTTGTTCACTGACTCTAAAAATAAACAACATTTTGGTGATGCTAAAAAACCATCCAAAACATATTTATAGCAAAGATTAAGTACACTTCTTGTCTTAGTGCCCAAGGTTTCACTGTGCAATTATCTCTTGGGAATAAAATTGGAGTTTCAAAACTCGCTTTCCCTACCACAAAAGCCTGAATACCCAAAATGGTTATGAAAACTGGGTGTGAGAACTAAACAGGACACGAGGTAGGACTACAAGAAAAATATGAAATATTATTGGATAGTAATATTAGCTACGAATATAAATAAAGACAATGCTGGTGACACAGCTTACAGTCTCACGTAGAGGCACTGCAACAAATAAGGGCAGAGGAACAAAAAAAGAAAGATTGTATCTTTATATACAAGGTAGTTCAATTTGGCCAGTCATTGCAGTCAGTCTATCAGTCACATTACTCCTAGCAAGTTTACTTTTTTGGGAAGTAAATAAAAAAAATCTCAAAGAGACCAGTGTCCTTTTCATATCTCAAACTTTTTTACAGGGGTTGTTTCTTTTCTAGAATAATGACCATGTCCACAGCTCCAACAGGAAAGATATGCAAGGTCTCCATACAATTGAGTTCTCTACAATCTGTGCTCTGCATACATCAGATGATGTCTCTGTGTCTCTAACCTCTACTTGATGCTCACCTCAATGGAACTCTCTCCAGGAAACTTTCCTCACTAACAATTCTGGGTGAAAGTGAAAAATGGTGCTCTTCAATGCATCTTGAAGCACACTGGTTTGATTCTATTCCAGTGGGATACTGCTTAAATCCAAGCCTTATCACAAGATTACTTGGGTTTTTAATTAAGATTTGATTTTGATTACAGGCAAGAAAAGCAAAGGGAATTTTTGATTATTATTAATAGGGATTTACAGAATTCATCGCATTTATTTTGAAGTTCACTGATGCAAATATACCCTGAGACATTGTTCTGAGCATAGCCTGGCAGGTTTCCTTCTTTAGCACTCTCTTTCTACCATCTAAACAACCATAGGATTCACACATAATTTTACCTACATAAAGAATATCTTCAGTTCCGAACACTGCAGCATTCAAAGAATCACAACTGACTTGTCACACACATTTTTTCAAAGTATATACTAATAAGCTAAATGTTCCTGTTTCTTGATGTTTCTCTGATGACTCATGATAGACAGAAATAGAGAAAAAGTTCCAAAATTACATCTGCATGTTTCATGGGAATTAGTGTTCTTTAGCACTCACGTAATCATGTCTTCAGGTTCTTTGTTAAGCATCTGTATGTTGGTAAGCATCATGCAGCGACCCACTTCCTTGTCAAGGTGTCTGAGTATGTTGTCCACAGCTTTCCT
Source organism: Peucedramus taeniatus (assembly GCA_013400575.1). Classification (NCBI taxonomy): domain Eukaryota; kingdom Metazoa; phylum Chordata; class Aves; order Passeriformes; family Fringillidae; genus Peucedramus; species Peucedramus taeniatus. The sequence continues at coordinate 4,912 of WBNO01033081.1, forward strand.
TACTTGAGAATAATATAATGACATACCTGCAAAAATATGCATTTTTGTATAATTGGGGATATTTAGAGATACACACATATATATATATTCTGAAAAAGAAAGTTGCTTACTCATGCTGTGGCGCATGAAGTAAGAAAAGTGCTTTCCTCATGAGATAGGATATTCCACTAGTAATGATATCCTGATCCAAAACCAGAATATACTGCCTGCTCCAAAAGTAATGCTTACATATTATACAAGGAAACTGAAATACTGGATCATAAAATAGCAATGAAATGGCTAATACAAGTATTTAATAGTGCAAACATTTGTTATTGAATACTATCTTCAAATACTTAAAATACTTTAAATACTTCAACAACAGTGAGTCTTACATTGCTTATTTTCTTAATATTACTACAATGATATTACTACAATGATCTAGCACAATACAACACAGGTCTTTGCCACTGGTGTAGACTTAATTTCATTCGTGTTACTTTGGGGACTTAATGTAGTGTGAAGGGGAGCAGCCAAATTTTTTTTCTTTTGCCAACAAAACCAGGTACCTTCAGGGCATGAGAGAGAAGCTCTTCTACAGCACAGGATTCTTGCTCTACATTGAAGCCCAAAGACAGCAGTGCTGTTAACTCAGACACTTCAGTACAACATTACTTTACACTTAAAATTTTGCCATTTTGAAAGTTTAAGATATTGCAATTAAAATGAGGCTATCAATGGAAACTTAGATGGTTTTCAAAGCTGGTACATCTTTGAGCACAGGCACTGTTTCTAATTGGATGAATATCTATGAATAAACACAGCTATCAGCACTGAAAGATTAAAGACTACTGTGTCTTTAACCCCTCCCAGAATACAGGGTTGCTTCCTCTTGTGGAACACGACTAAGGACTTTTCAGGATAATCTAAGAAATGTGGCATTTGTCAAACTGAACCACACATTTCATTAGAACACACTGTAAATAAAATGCTTACAATACAAAAACAAACCAAATACTTAGCAATAATAAACTATTATGCTCAAGTGCTGAAAACATCTTCACATCCATTCTCACACAAGTTTCTATATTGTCCATTCTTTTACTGACCTATCATTTTAGCTTCCTCCTCTGTAAGAGTTTTGCTCAAATACGTTTTCTTCACTCTGAGAGTGTTTCCAGAGGGAAGGACAGCTCCAGTCACTGGCATTGGCGGTTCTCCATCTTTCTGCTGCAAGCTATCAGCAATTACCAAGAAAGCTCTCAGGCCGATATTCATTCTCTGTGAAGTTTAGAAGATGGATGAGTTCCATAATCAAATAATCATATTCTACTCATATTCTTCATTCGCTTTGAAATTTTGAGAATGCACTTGCTGGCCTTTTTTATTTGTATCTTCACTACATTAACTGGTCTGATATATTTCACAAAAACTGCCCGTGAAATAAATAGTGAATTCTTATCTCCACTGTGAGCAGTGCTCTCCCCTATCAGAATTTTAAGTATTTGCATTAGCACATTATCGTTTTATCTTCAGGATAAAACACCTGGATATGATCTGTATTGTAGCAATCTTAAATGGACCTTCAGTTAAACATAAATGACCTACATCTGTTATGAAAAAAAAAACAATAACTGTCTTGAAAGGCCCCAGGGCTAATCATACTGAGAGAAAAGTCTGGAATGATGCTCAATGCCAAAAGTACAATGTGAAAATATTAGGAAGCTGAATCTATGTGATCTGAATGCCTTCTGGGAATGCACCAGAGGAAAACTTGCAAGCTTTGCACTGCAGTGATTGAAAGACTAGAATGTTTTCAATTCCTTTGGAATGTGTTCCAAAAACTAAGAGGCTGTCCTACTGACAGTCTCCCAGAGATGCATTTACACAGATTATGGGGATTTATTTTTCAGAATGCTAAGGTCCACATACATAAAAAAGTGGTACTATCATGTCTTTATTTTCAGACTTACAATGCTTTTGAGGAAGAGTAAAATTTCAGATGTTGATTCAACAAGAAGCTAAGGACTACGTCCACCCCCTCTCAGCTGGGCTAACACAAAATGTCCTTTGTAGGACCTTTCTCAGCCAATGCTGCAGGTGGCTGACCCAGACCATGGTGCAGACTGCCTGCTCAAAAATTCTGTTTCATTCTTTTTTACTCTGCTACAGAAAGATAAAAGCTGTGTTCAAAGTAAAGCTTGCCTTTCATTTTTCCTGCTTTTAATAGTAGAAAGTTTAATCTACTTTTCCACACTTTTTGCAGCAAATATAATTTGTGCAAGGCAATCACTCTATTTTAACATCTTAGTGAATAGATACAACAGTTTAATTCTGCAAGATTAATACAAACATGTCTTATGAGAGGATGACAAATTCTTTTGTATTTTTTTTTAATTTTAAAATGAAAATATTTTCAAAATTTGAAGGAATTGTATATTTTAAGAGATTTTTTTATTATTTTAGTACTTACTTATATTTCAATATTTGGAAAAGTTTTTCAAATTTCTGATTGTTTTCTCTAGGAAAAGCACTAGGAAGCTGACTCATGACACCAACACCAGTGGAACTTTGCTGGTCAGAATGGTAAAATTTTATTAGAGTGTTTTCTTTTTCAAGCTTTCTTGCATTATGTACTCAGTAGAAATGTTTTGAAAAACATTGACACCGTTACAGAAAAATTATTGTTATATTAAAATAGTTTAAGGCTGCATGTAACAACAGCAGACACACTGCTGATAAGGACATACTGCGTCCAATGGTTTTATTTATATTTTTCGTTTTATACATTTGCTCTAGTTCACATTTGATATTCTTTACTGAGAAAACATCAGAAAGGTATAAATAATGCGACATTTTACAGATAGAAATTCACAGATGTATTTTACCAATAAATCAGATTAGGATTTTGCCTGAAAACCAGACAAAGGTGAAAGCATGCTAAGAATGTAACCAGGAAGTAAATATAGCACAATACAACACATACTAACTTAAAAAAAAAAAAAAAAAAGCACAGATGTATATCTTACCTCAGGGTTGAGACTGAAAGCTTTTGCTGGCTTTCCAACACAAAGGAAGTCAAAGATAATTTCTTTCATTGCAAAATCTAAACGTTCCTGAAATAGTAAAAATACTGCAAATCATTAAGCTGCTCACTTCTGCTAGTTATTTTCATTAAGGCTACAGAATGCTGAAAACCAGTTTAATCAGGGTTTATTTAAATATATGGAAAAACAGATTTTCAGAAGTATGTAGAACATATTATCAGATCTAAGCTTTTAACAATGCTTTATGTTGACAAAATCCACAATGTATAGCATTTGAATAGAAAATGATCCATTTTGGAAATAAAGCTTTTAATTATTTCATTTAAACTGCAGTAATTATGGCACTAACACAGTATTTTACATAAAAAGAGCTTGTTCACAGATGGCACAGTTAAGGGAAGATTTTAAGCATCTGTTTGCTTAATTCCTATTCAGAGACTTTAAGTACGTGCTTAAGTGCTTTCCTCAATGGGAAAATTTTCTGAATTTAAGTCATAAAAGAGATGAAACTTCCAGCACTGCAGGTTAGTCTATTTTAGCAGTTCCCATTTGAACTGATGAAAACTACATGCGTCAACTCCCTGCTGAACTTGGTTGATATCTGACTTACTGCTTTGAAAGCAGTGCAACTTACTGTCCTATATACCAGGGATGATTCATCATCAGGATGAAACATGGCCTATTATTTTGAACTTTACTGACAGTCAGAGTGTGTCAACAAATGCATTTTTTTGACTTGCTGGAAATTTTAAAAACTGACAAAAATTACGTGGGAGTTAAGCGAACACATTTTAATCTATTTTCAATGGAATGAGGTTAATCAAAACCTGTTGTTCAAAAGAAGTTTGCCCCAGCTCAATCTATAATTTCATCATTCCCTGGATGAAAGATAATGTTAACATGGTGAAAAATTCAGTCATTAGAAGTTTACTTATTTGTTAATTTGTTATCGGGAAATAAGTTGTTCATTATATGGAAAGATATATGCATGCCTCTCCCATACCTGTGCAATAAACTGTATTATCTTCACAAAGATGTTTAGAGGCATATCTCTTGGCACAACACCACGGGACCCTTTTGGGAAAAGTGTTGTGACAATAGTAATAAGTCGACTGCAAAAGAAAAATAAACATTAGACACTTCTGGACCTCGCAGACCTTCATTTAGCATGACACTCCATTTAGAAAGACCAGAAAAAACTTCCTTTGAAATGAAAAGGTAATGGGGTGTCTTGTTCTGATCCTTTGCTACAAATTCAGTGTAATTACTTTATTTCATTACTACATTACAATTAACCAGCCGATGGCTACTACAAAAGTATTTTTAACTTACACTGAACAAGGAGGTACTTCTAATTTTTATCAAAAGCAGAAATACTTTATACAGCACTTTTCATGGGTGACAGAATAACTGATAGTGCCACAAGAGGGAATATTTTGTTGTGTACTGTTGAGTTTCTTATTTTGCAACAGAAATAGGTACAATTTGAAGGAATTCAGGAGAACTATAAAACCGATTCACAGGCAACATCCACTCTACAATGGATTTTCATTACAAATAAATCACTTTACCTTTGGGTAGCTGTGTTGCTTTCACATTTAATTCTGATCATGTAAACCCACAGTAGTCTGTACAGAGATTCCAGTGCAACTCGAGCCATTTTTGGGTCCTTATTCTAGAAAAACATATACATAAGAAAAACTTCAGGCACAAATTAGCAAGGAAGTTCTACGCTTAATGGATGCCAAAGTTCAGCATTTCGATAATGAAACTACAAAAATATAGAACCTCACAACTGCTCGCTGCTCCACTCCTGTAGCTGTAGGATGCTCATTTATCCTGCCTGCTTTTGTTATTATTTAAGTTGTTGAAAAACCCAAGTATCAAGTTAGTTAAATTAGATACATATTACAATTTAAAATCTCTGTTTGAAAACCCCCACAATTTGACTATGGAAAGGAAAACTCCTATTCAGTAGATTACACCAATTCAAAAGTTGTTGCCCTAAGGTGGAGGCTTGGTATGAAGAACAAAGGAATGTACCACACATACTCAAAAGTGAAAGGACAAAAATCGGTGGATGCTTAGGCTGGCCTAATTAACATGCCATCTGAGATCAGCTGCACTGAATTGGTTTATCTGTTTGGATTGCTGTTTATTTTTAGAAACTTGTACGGGATTGTCTTTGGGTCTCTTCAGTCATATGCAGTTTTCTTTTTTTTTGTGGTAGTTGTAAGGGCTGTCTGAGTAAAAAACAAGTAAGTGCAGTCCAATCAGATGGTCTCCCACATGTTGAGCCATCTGCTGGGTTAAACTTTGCAGGAGTCCAGTACACTTTGACCTGAGATAAGGTTTGCCTGGCCCACAGGGCAAATCTCCATGGCAAAAATCTGAGATATTTTCAGCAGACAAATGTTGAGTCGCAGATCAAAGACTGCGGTTTGATCAAAGAAACTGCAACTGATGCCATCAGTAATTCCTGAATGTGTATGGGTCTGGGTCCTGCAAAATGATGGGAAGACAATTTGCCAGTGATATGGGAGATGACTTCAACTTTCAACGTGGCATCCATCACAAGCTTAGGAACAAAAATACTGGTTTTGGGCTCCAATTTCCATTCAACTCCTTGACAACACGTTTTATGCAATAAAGTTTTATATGGACAGAAAATTAAATAAAATTTTTTTGTTTATTATAGCAGCACACAATGGTTGCTGCACATGTTTAAAATAAGTAGTAAAAGGAATGCCAAAGTTTACTTGGCATAATAATACAGGATTTTAAAGTAATAAAATTTGTTACAATCAATTTGTTTATTAACCTGTTCACTTGCAATCCATTTTTCATCAGGTATAATCATGCCAGTCCTTGTATAATTCAGACCCAAGAATTTTATTTCTTCAACAGGTGATGAAGTATGTTTATCAAAATTTATTCTTATTCCAAAGCTTTCAAGAAAACAGCAGGCTGTGGCTAAGCAAGTTAAGGTAACAAGAGGCTGTGTAGCAGAGGAGGAAGCTATCTGTTAGCAAATGTCCAAATATCCTAGTGATGAGGTACTTAGCTGTGAGGGCCATTGGGAAAGAGGGAGGAGAAAAGGGCTGAGACCAGTATCATTTGAGTCTTCAAAAAATAGTAGACCAGTTTTTTGTCAGATCTGTAAGCTGCATGGCAGAAACAGGATTAAGAGGGAGATGATAAAAAAGCCTAAGATACATCCAGGGACATTACAGGCATGTCCATGAGCAAGATCTGTCCAAGTTCATGGTGTTGATGTGCACAAGCCTCCCTCTAATGGATGGATTTCCAGCTTTTCCTCCAGCTATGCGAGTTTGCCCTGGGTTTTGAGGTGCCATCCTGTCTGGTGAAAAGATTGATTCAAAGGTTGGGGCACCTCTTTCTCTGTACTGGGAAGGAGTAGCCAACCACTTTCTTACTTTAACCACGTATTCAGCTGCCTTACTTTCTCCCCAAAGTAAAGACTGAATTAGTGACACCACATTCATCTGAGAGCCCTTTAAATTGAAGCATATATCAATGAATTACAGGTTGCAAGATAAATTCCAATTTTATTTTCAATCAGTAAGATAGGACCAACTTTTCTTCTATTTTCTCTGATGGTTTCAAATAATTTGTCAGGATCTCCTTAATTTTCAGAAAAATATATATTCCCAGCTGGCTTTGCCTTTCCTGAAACTTGTAAAACTGCATAAAACTCCACAGAAGTAGTTCCAATAACAACATGGTTATTTTCTGAATCTCTTTGCAAGTAAGATTCTAATGCATCCTCACTGAAGGTTAGGTATTCAAGTACTGGCAGAAAGAAATCTTCAGGCAGACTGAACATTCTGAAGAGCTATCCTAACAGGAGGATCCATACAAAGAGAGTCAGTACAAATTGTTTCATTAAGACATAGGGGAAGCATGACCAGAAAGCAACAGCAACAGAGGATGTAATATATACCTTTTTGGTAAGCTTGAGAACTCAGCTTTTGGGGAACAGATAGTTGCCTCGGAGCTAGAGAGCAGCAGGAATGTGAAGTCTGTGTGAATTTTGAAGTGTGTTGGCAGAAGCCTCCTAACCACTGGTTTATGAAGACACAGTTGGGGGGCCCTTCATTTGCACTAATCACTTCACTGTGTTTCTTATATTGCCCTTTTCAAGTGGGCACAGGACCATCCTTTCACACGGCTGCAGTTTTAGCATGGCATGGGACATGAGCTATTGCAAAAGTAAAAGGCACATGGAGGAGCAGAAATGATAGCTAGCACATGTGCATTGAACACTATGTGCAGCCTGGGAATCACAGCAGATTGCAGTGGAAAGCTAATCTTAAACCTCAAAGATCTAACATATGGCAAGGGAATAAGAAAGGCTACATGGAGGAAAAAAATTGAAATCATTTAGGGTTTTTGCAATGCACTTAACACAACTGAAACAAGCAATGGAATCAGTGTCCTACAAGTAGTTTCATTTTGAAAAAGTAATAATAAGTTCTTTGTTTCCAATGCTTATGTGAAAAAAGCAAGTTACTACTAGCTCAGTTTTGGTATGACACTCAACCTAATAACTTTCATCAGCAATTTTTTCTGTTTCACAGGTGTTTGACTCAGTCTTAGTTTGAGTTAGAGGAACAGCAGAAATTCAAACTAGGCCAAAGAATACTTATTTTGCTATTGAAAAAACCTGCATAGCTAAAGAACTTGTACGGTCAGGAATAAAATTATGTACAGAATCAGATAATAGCAATAACTCAGCACATTTACCTAAAAAGGCTATGCAACAGATCAACAGTGCATACTGAAGTCTGAATACAGTATTAGAACCAAGAGATACTAACCTTGAGATTGGAAAGGCAGTTGTTGAGGAAAATATGCCATCTGTTTAAAAAGAACTGCTTCTGACTGACACAAAGCAGGCACGTTACCAAGGGGTACAAAGCCTAAACAGGAAATGGATGTCGATACAGTGTTATTTGCATGTCTACACAACACAAAACTAACTTAACAGAACTACTGTAAACTTGCAGTTCTAACTCCTCCATTTTGTGCAATACAAGTTAGCCAACATAAACACATTAGTAAGCAGTACTGTTTAAAAGGAGCCTTCTCTAAAGCTGTTATAGATACATTTCATGGATGAACTAAAACCAACCATGTGTGTTCTCATAGCAGTGTAAGATAGGACACAATTTTGCAGACTCTCAGGGCTAAGCTCTGTCAGTTTACTGAGAAATAAAAGCATGGAAATAACTAAACTATATTATTATAACAACAGGACCCACAGAGATTGTTGGAACTTGTGAATCAGATTTCTATTATTCCTCAAAATCTGCAGTCACAATATTTACCGTGAGACACGTCAAACAATTGTGTCAAAATACAGGGAATGCCTGGATCTGCTGGGAGTTACAGCTTGTGAAGCAAAAAAAAAAAAAGAAAAAAAAAGAAGCAAAGCAGAACATAGAAGTTGAAATACCGGAACCCAGTCTCTTTGTCAACACTTACTTTAACACTTGTAAACGTTACACTACAAAATAAGCTAAAATGCACCCAATGATTTGGAAACGGATTCTACTATTTCCAGAAGACTAAGGTTTCCACTGTAATGTTAATAAATCCAGTCAGGACTTAAAAGGTATTAGTCAAAAATAAGGTAACATTCACTTTAAGATGAATTATTTTAAAAATTATCTCTAAATTGTAACTTCAGTCACAGCTCAAAGTATAAACACATTATAAATCTCAGTTTCTGTTCCAGTAACACATAACATAAACTGTCCATATCTAGGTTCATTTCTTGAGCAAATGGCAAATGTACATTAATTTTTATTTTTATAATCTTCATGTCCAAAATACATATGGGACAGGATAACTGAAGTCTTCTCACAGAAGACTTTCTTACTATACAGTTGAGTACTTGATTGGATCACAGAGTTTAATAACATTCCAAGAGTGTTACAACCCATCCTATGGAAGATCCCTAGGTGGGAAGATAAACCATCTCCTGGAATTTCCTAATTCTCTCCACTCACTACCAAGAAAACCTAAATGACTAGCTCATATGAGGTACTTTTAGATAGAAAATGAAGCAAGATGAATTCCCCCATCCTGTCTGTATAGTGAGTGCATGGATTCACCAAATACTGATCTTGGTCCTGTTCAGACTTTAAGGAGTGTGCTTTCTTCCTGGAAGTCTGGAAATATGCACTGCAGCTATTTCTGTCAACTGTTTGCCTTTCCCCTCCTCCTCCTTGCAATGTTTGTATTTCTAATCACACCCTCACAAGAATCTATTCTATTTTGTCACATTTAACTATGTAGCCTCCAGTGTGGTATGTGTAGGCAAGCAATCAAATGCAAAGGCCCAGCTGTGCAATCCTTTCTCAAGAATGTAGTATTGACTTTGGCAAGTATGGCCACAGTTTGGGAAGTTCTATTTAATGCAAAAACTGTACAGAAAAGCTCTACCCTGCTGCAGTTCCAATGATGTTTTATTAACTCAATAGAGTGGAACAGAGCCACACAAATGCAAGCAGAGTGAAATCAGAAATCCATCTCAAGCCTCCCACTAATTCAAACTGGATCAGGACTGCACCCCAGGGGATGCTCTGATTGTCCCCTGGGAATGCTGTAACAGGCAGAGAGCTCAAGCACACTCCTGCAGTCCTCCCAGCAGTTTCGCTAGCGCCAGTGACCAGCACTTGCCGAAAGAACTGGAAACAGGGAAGTCTTTTTGACTTTCCCCTAGAATGAGGGAGGACAAATGACAAACTTTCTTTACTTAAAAGGTCCAAGACTTCAAAATGAATTAGCTAATGCCACACTGCTGACAGGCGCTGACCCAGTTGGAGAGACAGACTGCTTAAGGCAGCCAGCATCAAACTGACTCAGATCCTCATTTAATTCAGATCAACTCATGATTCCAAAAATACACTGCAGTGCCACTGTTCATCTCACACAAAAAAAATGAAATAGGGAGCTACACAGTAGCCAAGTTATGGATTTAAAAGGGCATGTGTTATAAATTTTTTCCTTCCTACAATGTATTATTTAAGCCCCGTGAAAGAGTTGTTCCCACATGCCTCATTTGTTCTCGCTTGACAAGAAGTGAACTCTATTCTTTCTCCTCTTCTCCTAATGTTTACACATAACAACTATGAGAAAACCTAACCATTTAATAATCACAGAACCAGAAGCTGACAACATATTTGATTCAGACTAATTTAGATTATATTATTAGTAAAATAAGTACAGTTATTTTCTGCAAACACAATAATCTTCCCTGGCCATAGAAATGTACTGGTTATAGCCAAATGCAAATAAAAATTTTTGCAATTTCCCAAGAGTTTTGCTGAGAAATATTTGTGACAATAAATTTTAATCTCTGCTTCTTAGGGTTACTAACCAATGAGTGTTTCTTTCTTGATGAAAGTTCAAGCGTTGTATCATACAGGCTTTCAACAAAGTTCCTCAGACAGGGGACATTCACTTCATTTTTAACGGCCTGAAATAAAATTTCATGTCAGTAAAAAAACTATTTCACAAGCTGTTTTATCTAATTTAAAAAAATTATGCAAACAACATCAAAAATAAACTTACAGCAGCTACAGGGACAAGAATTTCAACAAACAGTCCTGCCAGTGCATGCTTGATATCTTTGTCTTTAACTTCAAGGAAATAATGTGCACATTCCTAAATTAAAAAAAAAAAAAGAGAAAAACAAACAAGAAACATAAATTGCATATCAGCTGGAATAAAGACCTCTGAATGTTTGCTGAATGTGAATCACGTGTCAGTGACTATTTTTATCCTGCAAATCCCACTGAAAACATTTGCCTCTTAACTTCTAAATCTGCATTTTGCAGCAAGCAGAAAGCAGGACATAAGTCAAGATCAAGGAGCTGTTACTCTAATCCAGAAAGTCTCCACTGACTCCAGCTGTGCCTGGTGGTGTTTTGGACTGGATATAGAGTTGGACTCAGGGGCTGATCTCATGCCCTGCGTGTATCTTCAGGAGCAAAACTAATAGTCAACATGGACTGCTTCACACAATGCTTGGAGAGGCCAGAAAAGGAATGTAATTCTCTGGTAAGATACACAGGGCAATGAACAATGTTATTGTAAATATTTTTGGATGAACTTCACTGCTAGGATTTGTTGCATATTGAGGGTCAATATGGATTTGTGCTATGTGAGGACAATTTCCAGCCTGCATCTGGGGATTAAGAAAAAAATAAAAACAGACTTTGTCCTAAACATGCAGTGAACTACTCTCCAGACAGCTGTGTTGCTCAGGAAGTGAGGGAGGGGAGATAAGCATCCACCCACTTGTGTGTACAACTTCTCTGAGGATGAGAAATCCTATTGCCCCAGTTACTTTTTCTCTGGGTTCAAGGCCCTAACAGCCCCTGACTGTATGAGGAAGGTCCTCACTTTTTCCTTCTCAGTCATGCAGAGCAGTTTACACCTTAGACCATACCTATTTTTTTCCTGTGTGCTAACATGATTGCACAACACATGGCTTCAGTCACTCCAGCCAGCCTTCCTGAGGTGCTTCTGCACTCTTTGGGGGAAGACAGGCTCTTCTGGAGCTCACTCCTGAAATTAGCTCACCCTTTGAAAGTGTCTCTCTCTCCTACAGCAGCACTGTGTGACAGAGGTTTTAGGTGAAACGCTGCATGGAGATACTCAAGCAGACAAACTGCCCAAAGAGTTGAAACGTACTTCACCAAACTGAGCAAGCGAGGTTTTCCTACATGCACAAGTGCCTCTTATGATGCAGAGTAGTAAATATAAGAATTCATTTAGTACTGAGATATTGTAGCAGGCAAAGGCAGAGATCAAAATTTCAGTTTTACTGTATAGGATTTTTACCACAGATTTTAACAGTAGTGAACACTGGATAAAGCTGAGCCACAACCCCATTCACTCAGCAAGTCAAGTGCACTGAACACACATTACTGTGGTATTTTGCCAGCTCTCAATAACTTAAACTAAGTTGACAAATACTAGTATGTGTCTACATAACTAAGAGAAAGGTAGGAAAAAAATTTACCTGTTTATATGTTGTTAAATATGTCTTAAATATGCAATTAAATATGGTTTAGAATATATTGCAAAGCTGAAATAGAATGTGCTTCCTGTTCAGTACTAAAATAAAAAGCTCAGTGTGTCTGTATGCCTGTATATTTGTATTCCAATGCCAAATCCTTACTTGTGGGCATCTAACATTGATTTTTTTTCCTGCATTTACACCATCGATACACTAATCTTTACATGGAGGTTTATAGAAAACATTTATTTTACTGGATGAGTGGCCACAAACCATATAACCATGTGGGTGATCCCAAGAGAAAACAAGAATAAAAAGATTAAGCTAAAGAAACCTTCTAGTGGGAACAAACCCAATTGAACATTACCAGAACACTGAAACATGAAATAATTTCTTGCCTTATACAAAATTATGTCATCTATTAATTTAAAGCATTCATTGTAGTGAAACTATGCTGTTTTTAAACCAGGAGGGTACAGAATGCACTCTACAGCAAGCACAGTGAAGGTGTGCTTGAAGGAGACAACATATCCAAAGGAAATTCTATCCAGCTTTTGCCTCAATTCTCTGTCTCTTCCTCAGTGTTTTCCTCTTTTAGAAGTTTCTCTCTTGTCTGGCAACTGTGTGAGTATCGGAAGATTCCCTTTGGAGGCAGTGAGCACAGAGGGAGACACAGCTAGGTACGGACACAGGGCAAGGGACAGCTGTGGGATAGTGGGGTGGAAGGGCTGGGGTCTACAGAACAAAACCTCTTCTAGCTGGAGGGTGAGCTGCAGGGACTAGAGGTATAGACTGATGAAAAGTTGGTATGGGACCACGCACTCCAGAGACCAGAGCACTGAGGGGTTCAGAACAAGCAGAAAGTAGCTGCACTTAGGTTTATATGGAAATGACATATGGAAAATCTCCTGGAAAATTTCATATAAAATAAAGGCTAGCCCATTCAAAAAGGTCTGGGAAACCACAGCTATATACTTAAGAATTTTACCTGCATAAACTGAAGAGAAGCTTCAAAGTCCTCCACAGGATACATCTTAATGCGAAAGAACTTCATTCCCATTATGAGGCTGATAATGCTTTGAACTACATACGGGCTTTGTTCTTTGTGCCGCAACTCTTTTAGCTCGGCCATAAATTTCTTCTTTACAGCAGGAAATCTATGAATTCAGATTGATTAGTTTCAAAAAGTTCAAAATCAACATTTGAAATGTATTGTATTGTAAGGTATATAGATTGGGAAAAACCTAAAGAAGATAAAACTTAGGTTGTATAAAAGTACCATTTCACTCAGTATTTGAATAGATTGTTTTTTGTTTAGCTTTCTTTCACTTCTAATAAACTGAGAAAAGGAAGCATACAGCCCAATCTTAGTCCTTTTAGATAACCACATCTTTCAAATTATTTTATTACCATGCATCTCTTTTACATAAGAACTAACAATATCATTTAAATAACCCCTTCAAATGTTTTTCAAAAATCCATGATGGAAGATAGCTATCTTGCAAGCACATGTAATATTTTCAAAATAAAATGTTTATATTTTAACACTGAAAATATTCATATTTTCCCTTCATATTTTTTCCCTTCAGTTTTTTTTCCTAGTAGCCATTACAGTAACACTTGAGTATTAACAACTACAATAACTTCGGGTAGAGGGCTCTGTGATCATGTTTTGTCTCCCCCATGAATCTATTGAAGGTGTCTTTGGAGACATATTGTCCATAAAAATGATATCTAGAAAGAGCATCCAACAGGACCTCCTGCCCTTTTTGAGACAAACTGGAAAGAAGGTGATTTTCGTGATAGGTATAGCATGTAACAACCTTTTGTTATGCCCTCTGATAGACAACCCAAGTGAACTGAAAGAAACAGATTAGCAGGAAGAAGCCCTTCAGTCACAGAACCACCTTACCAAGGCCCTTCAGATTTTTGACAGTCAACATAAAGCTTTGGATCCAGATGCAATTTCTCCTTTTGTATATGACCCAGCCAATTTAGAAGCCCAGGTAAGACCTTGGCTGAATTTATATTATTACCAATATTATTATTGATCAATTATCAATTATTATTGATTAGAATCTCAAACTGTTTTAGCCACATCAAGCCAAACTGACTGGTTTTGCAAAGCTGAGACTTGCCCTCAGCAACACCAAAGTGTCACTAGACAGACATCAGGGCAGTAAAATTCATCCCCTGCTTAGTTTGTTGCTTAAGTGTACAATTTGATGCTAAATTGGGTACATGAGATCCTGGATTTGACTGTTTCCAGATTCAAAATTTAAGATCTGACCCACAAAATGTTTTATGTCATCTGTCCTAAGAAGGATGAAGGGCTCAGAAACTGATGCATTAATTTCTGAGCTGAAATAGATGCAGAGAGCTTTAACATTGTTGCTATGCAGGAGGATAGCCATTTATAGGTTTGCCCAGCTAAAGAAAAAATAGCATCTACAAAAAAGCTAGTTGAAATAGCTCTCTTCAGCCCTTTGGGCTTTCTACAGACGTCATTGCTGAGATAGGAAAAATAATGCTGCTGTAGTTGAGTTGAATTTATTCAGTATCACTGGACTAGATGCAGAAAGCCTGTGATTCCCTAGAGGCCTATGTTCTAGAACATCTGGATAAATAGAAGGCCAATGAACTGAAATGACTTATTCCTACAGAATACTTAAAGAAAGTGAGAAAATCAGAATATTCACATGCTAAGCAAGTAGACTTTGTCATATTTATGGAGGAAATAATATATTGAATTTTTCTTACTTTGCTTGAGCTAGAACACCTATTACTTCTGCATACAAATCTGCAACAATGTGCATATTCCCAGTGTTAGGACCAAGGTACCTAGCAAGACACAAGAAAGAATTCTCAGCTGAGAAAACATACTGTTTAAACAACAACTATTACAAAAAAAAAGAAAGTATCTTCTTCACAGAATTTTTGCATGAAAAAGAGTCTTACCCTTCTTTGTACTTAAAGTGCTTGAAAGCCAAGTTAATAACATCATTTACCAAGCTGTCTATTACAGGATGAAGTGGAATCTGAAAACACAAAATAAAATATAACAAGTACACATACATTACACTAGTGCTAGTACTACTTATGGATATCATCCATTCAAAAATATATCAGTTAAATAGCATGTAGCCAACAAAATAGCTAAAATGAGCCAGCCATTCTATGTTTAGTTTTGAAGATAAATACTTTAGCTCCAAAGACTTGGCAAAGTAAGGTCTGTATGAGCACAGAATGCTATGTATCATACAGGTGCAAGAAAGACAGAAATGAAGAAGCATGCAGGATGTATTTTCTGTTTTTAATAATTAAATAATTTATTAGTTAATGGATAATTTAAGAACTCCTACCTGTTTCAAAACTTCTATTAATACTAAAGAAAAAATAAAATCAATAGCCAGATCTCTTCTCTCCATTAAATAGTCCCTCTGCTGTTCATCACTGCAAAACCAAACCAAGAAACACAATATTTTGGAGAAGTGTCATAATTCATATTACATGCCTTCTTCAATTACACACATACAGGTAACAGGGAATTGTGTTCTACCTTTTAAACTGCAGTCCAGCATTTTAGAAAGTAATGTACTGTTATGCTCCTAAAATCTGAGATAAGCAGACCAAATCTAACTTGTTACTGTGACGTTCTTTCAAAGGCTTAAATATCACCTAGGCATTTCCTCCCTCTTTTTTTTTTCCAGTTAAAGATCCACAACAATTAAAAAAAAACAAAACCAAGGAAACTTGTGAATTCTGTATTCAAACAAATGGATTTAATTTTAAATTTCTTGCTTATGGCACCATTTAGACCATTCTTAATTACACTTTGGAGGCAAATGTAACTTTGTGCTATCAAATACATATTTAGACTTGTCATGAATTTTGACAAATGCCTTAAAAGTACCAGTGGAGAATTCACAACCAAACTGTATTATCTCTTAAAAACTGCTCCAGTGTTAATTTTTTAACTTTGGCAACTCTTGTCAAACTTTTCAAACACATTTATTGTAAAGAACAACACAAAGGAATAAAAGTCTGAGGCGAATAGCTTCCGATAAAAAATACCAAAAAATACCTATTTGAATCAACTGTTCAAAATTTCAAAGTGTACTGAAAAGATTACATGAAATATACAGTACTTTTTGTAAAATTAAACTTTAAAGAAACAGTTCTGCAGTCCATTTGAAGCACTTAACATGATTTCAGTGAGATTTTTGTGTAAATTTGGTACAATTCTTAGAGACATTGAGAGTTCTAGTGATTTCAATTGTACTTATATGTTCATAAAAAAACAGGTATTGAAGAGTACAACTTGATCAGTGATGAAGCAAGTTATTTGCATTTTGGTTTCCTTTGGTTTTACATTAACTGGAGAAAGAACTCGTTATACATTCCCTCGGTAACACCACCAATTGACAGAGTGGTCTTGTTTCACTGCTAAACTGACTTTCAACAAAATTTTGGGTGGAGCTCTTGAAGACAGCTATTTAGGAGCAGGTAGTAGTGGAAAAAGTTGGGAGAAAGAAGCAATTCAAGGCAAAGATTCATCTCACCCAAAAGCAGACATCTAATTAATGAACTGTGTCTTCATACTGCCTACTTCTACTGGCATAAAGAGTCTAATTCAGGTTCATTTCTACCTTGGTATCTAAACCTAGCCACTACCCCTTTGTTCCAGCAACTACTGCTTTTTGTACTTATTGGGCTATAATATAATCCCAATGTGAAGAATTGCCTGTGCATTTCTGAACACCAGGTCTGACAATGTTGATTCTCCTACTGTTTCATTGAAGCGTGTAAACGTAGTACTGAAGTATTCAGAAGAACTCGAAGTTTGAAGAATATACCTGAACCACACTGCCAGACGTCAATATAACCAAGATCAGCTTGCTGCCTTATCACTGAGGAACTACTGACATCATTATTTTTGAGTGCTTGTTGCTTTTAAGAGGTATGTTGCTAAAACTCTGATTCTCAAGTTTTCAGATTGAGGGTAGGTATATGTGAATTTTTATGTGTAAGCAGAACACTATACAAGAAGAATTCTTCCAAGTGGCACAGAATTATTGCTCAATCATTTGAGTAAATACAGTTTATAAAAACTGGTATTTATATATGAAAGCATCCAAAACATCAGTAAGACAATTACAACAGCACTGTTATGTTTGAACTAAGAGGAGCATAACGTGAAAGACACAATTATTCCATCCATCAAGAAGCCAAGAGAAGAGTTCCAGGAACAAGCAGAAAAAATATACAACTTTCAAGAACTGTGACCTCATGAAAGCTGATGGGTGAAATGTAACACACTTTACCTTAGAATTTATCAATTACACATATTTAAAAGTGTACCTTTTGGATTTAGTGCTTGTTCTTGGCCTGTACTCATGAGATTCATCTTCTATGCCATTCTGCCTTTTATACCAATCAAACAAAGTGCGCAGGATAGAGGGTAGACAATATTCTGAAAGTGAGCTCATTGAGCTTATAACCTATTGGAAAAACACAACAAATCAACAAATTAAATGCTGTTCAAGTTTTCTCCCCTCCTTAAAAAAAAGTATTAATTCAATGGTTCTTTCTTGTTCTCATCCATTTTTTGAGAACTATGGTACAAGCACTGACTTAATATTCTGCATTTCCTGTCTTTAAAATATGTGTGGACATGGCATGTAGGAACATGGTTTAGTGTTTAGTTTTGGCAGTGTTGGGTTTGTGGTTGAACTTGATGATATCAAAAGTCTTTTCCAANTAAATGAATCTATGATTCTATAAAGCATAAACAGAAATGCAACACTGGAGTGTATGTTGATAGAATCTTTATATTGATGATATTAAAAAGGCATTAAAATTGTGTATAATGTTTTTCAACATACCAGAAAATCATCTAGTTCTTCAAGCAGGTTATTTTGATTTGTTATACAATGTTGAGTTCAAACTGATTGTAAGGAAAAAAAAGTAGTGAATCAGAGGTATGTCTGCAGGGGTTATATCTGACTGCTGGATGCCCCCCCTGAAACTCTGAATATACTGAGAAACACTACAAGTTCTGCAATAATTTTAATCAACTGACCATGCAGATGCATGTATCTTACTCTTAGGCTCACACACCTGAAAACTTCTCTTTTATATACAGGAAAACGTTTAGAGTTTCTTGTGTCTTTGTGGGCACAAAAAAACCCATAGTTTAGAATTATTCCTTAAAGGTCGCTGATTAAACAGCTCTAGTGGCATGCTGGATAAGAAGATTACTGCTCACTCAGTATTAACTGTGTCACCAATTACTGAAATGTTACTGAGCATGTTGGACTGAACTGTGACTTAAACATTCTATTACAGGAAACCATAAAGCTACAAAACATGAAAAGATCAACAGATAGGGTGAAAAAAGCCCCCATTATTATACAGGAGGATAATACATTTATTGCAACTGAATGTCCACAGCTACAGCATTTGTGCACATTCTAAGAAAATAAAAAACAACTATTTAAAATAGGAAGAAATTAATGATCTGGAGATTTTTGACCACCTCAAGATCATGCAGGGCTTGATCCTGTGAAGTGCTGAGTATCAGGAGTGAAGAGCTGAAGTGTGTACTACATGCTAAGTACACTGATTATGTAATTAACTGTCAGGTTTATTCACCTGCTTAAGCTTAAACCAACATATTTCAGTGCTTGCTGAAAAACAATAGAGTTTAATGTCTCATGTAACACCAAACTTGTGTGAATGCTGTGACTAAGACAAGAGCAAAATTGGCAGAGCAAGCATTCCCAAACATTACTATAGCCTTAATTGAGAACTTCAGTGGATGATGCTTAGTCTAGATGAGTAACTCTGAATTTTTTTTGTAGTTTTTCAGCCTCAGGATTTAACTAATTCACAGTGATGCTGTCGACTAAAGAGACACTTTGAGGATGAAGTATTATTATTCAAGTATTAAGGGCTAAAATTAAACATGATGCATTAGAAAGATATAACAACTGCCACTGCTAAATTAGAAGTTTCCTTAAAAGTAATATTTTTGGAAAACTTTCAATCTAGTCTTTGCAATAGATTTTATTACCTGAAATATGAAACAAGTTGCTGTGGAAGACATCATAAAGAAACTGCTTGCAGCAGTGACAGGAGGCCTTTCATAAAGAATCACTATAGGACTTCAGGCTCAATTACACCAAAGCCTTCTAGTATTAAGGCTTCAGATAAATACTCAGAAAAAATCAATCATCTGGTGTCAGGGCAAACTATATACTACCAACTCACTTCTCTACTGTTTTTACAAAACTTTTTTATGAAGTTAGCACAACACTGCTTGTTAATGAAAAACTGATGAAATACAATGAAAATGGGTTTCCTAGGAAAGATCAGAAAATAATCATAAAATCATAGAATCAGAGAATGGTTTGGGTTGGAAGGGACCTTAAAGGTCATCTTGTTCCAACCTCCCTAACATTGGCAGGGACATCTTCCACTAGACCAGGCTGATTAAAGTCTCAACCAACCTGACTTTGAACACTTCCAGGGACTGGGCATACACAGCTTCTCTGGACAACCTGCTCCCGCCTCACAGTAAAAAATATCCTCCTTCTAATCAGTAAAAATTTACCCTCTTTTAGTTTTAAACCCTTGTCCTGTGTCCACTGGTCGTACTAAAACGTATGTCCTCAAATAGACCTAAATACCTTTTCAGAAATCGCAGTAGCTAACTATAGATGAAAAGTTGTTTCAATCAGGTCTTCCTGCATGTTTGCTGACATGCTTATCACAGCTGTTCTCTAAATCCCACCTAAACAATTTCACCAGAAAAAGTCCAAGTGATTCCTGTTAAATCTTCTCATGCCATACTTTCTCTGCTGAATTTACAGTGTCTGTCTTCATTTGGGATAAAAGGTCAATATAGCTTTTTATTTTTCCTTTTTTTTTTTTTTAATCTTTCTGTCATTGCACTTTTAAGACAGGAAGGAAGGGTGGACTGGGAAAAGACCTGGCTCACAGGGAACAGGAAGGGAGGGAAGTCTAGCCAGCATGCCGGTTACTCAACCCTTTCATTTACTGGAAGTAAGTCCAGGAGTGAGATGAATTCTAGCTCTGTGCTGCTCCTGAAAGGGAGTGCACAGATGTACAAATATGTCCTTGTTGGACAAATGATCATATTCTTCCATCATAAATGAACTACCTACTGTATAGCTTAAGGATAAGAAAGCTGCACAAGTAGGGAGCTGTTCAAAACTTGTGTTCACAGAGCATTAAATATACTTTATGTAAATGCTTAATATTTATTTTGGATTAAAATGCAAGAGTAAATTTAATGAAATTCTGCTCAGACAGCTCACTACAATTTATATACTTTCATAAAAGTCTTGCTATATTATCAAAATTCAAATATAAGAAATGTTTCCACTAACAGCAAATTTATATGATTACCTTTTCTATTTCACTAATGAATTTATATGTGCTTTAACACCAAATATATTCAAAACTGCACCCAATTTCCAACAGTATCATTAATTTTTTGGCCTGGCATTCTTTTTCTATACCACATATATCAATATATATGTTGAATGGGCATTTTATTGCCATTTTAATAAAGCAGAATTGCAGTACTTCATTTTTGCACACTCTTGGTTTATTTCTTGTGACTCTATTTTTCACAGACTCTCTGCATATTTTATCTTCAAATTGTCATTGTGCAGATTCTAAATCATGGACAAGCACAAGTAAGGTTTTATACTTTCTATCAATGCTGCTGAATGCATTTGTGATTGTGGAGATCTCTTTTCATTCACATCTTTGTTCTAAGCTTTTTTTGGACAGTGCTGTGAAGTTAAATTTCCCTGGAAATGGTTAAAACTGATAACTATTCAAGTTGAACTCACTAGTTTTCATTAATGGCCTTGGCTTTGTGAGGCAAAAAAAGAAAGCAGGACTTTTAAGCGCTATAATTTTGTGGATGGGTAATTTCAGCTAGTATGCTTATACACTACCAACGTTTATAGCTATTTTACTGCCAGCATAACAGTTTACATGAAAACCCATTTATTTTTAGTGGACAGCAAGTTCAGTTCTGAAGGTGCTACCTTTAATTTTGCTTTCAGATGTACTTCTTTATACACTGCTTGAACCCAAACCTCTGAGCAGGAGCCAAAGATTATCTTATGACCCCACAACCACCATTTCTTATACTTTCTCTACCCTGTGCCTTTTTCTGGTGATGAAGGACAAAGTGTAAAACTCAGGGAAAAGGAAAACACAAAAGTGGCCAACTGCAGTGCTACTGCCATGACAATGATATTGGTATTCACTAACCACATCTAGAAATAATATTGGGTAAGAATCATTATCAGCATATCATTAATCATGTTTAGGCTGTTATGAAAAAAGACACTTTATCATTAGTATGCTGTTTAGTGCTTTATTTATTTATTGCATTTTCCACTTTTTTGTTATTATTATTTATCTTAGCTTCCTTTCTTTACCTTGACTGATCTTTTTGTTTTGTTTTCATCTCCTAAAAGTATATAAAGATTAAATGTTTTTGCTTTCCAATCTGTAGTCTCCAATGTAGCACACTCCTAAGAAGCGAGCAGTAAAACTGTAACAAGAATAAGCTTTTGTGCAGTTTATGCTGGAACTTCTGCAACAGGCTCCTCAGACAGATAGCTTCATACGAAAACTAAGCCTTCCTGTTAAATTTTCACTTCCATGGCCAAAACATTAAATTCATTTAGTGTTTTTATATGGAAAACAGTCTGTAGCTCAGTCCAAGATTACACAGTGCCCTTCTTCTGCCTCCAGTGTTGTCAGTTCATGGAACATTTATACACCGTGGTAAGAACAAACGACACATTAGTAGAGGCTGAGAAAAGAGTAATAAAAATGTTTCCTTAGGTGAGGATCACCCTCTTGGAGAATTATGGGTTTTTGCTAGCTTTTGATCTTTTCATGTACTGCAACTTTATGGTTTCCTGTAATAGGAAGTTTAAGTCATAGTTCACTAGTACAATGTTTAATAACATCTCTGTAACTGGGGACACAGAGCATGCTGGAGCTTAATGCTCTTTTCCAATAGGCAACTAGAGTTGTCTAATCAAGGACTTTCAAAACATGATTTTAAATATACTATGAAAATATTTAAAGCCATATGGAAAAACCTACATAATTTCCTGTATATATTTTCTTTATACACATGCACACCTAGGAAGGAAAACAGTCAGTGTAAGGAATGCAGTTTGTTAGCCAATGGTGAGACATTCAGCAATTTGGGATAAGTATCATCACTTCATACATTGCTCAAGATCCTATTATTTGTTCAAGGAAGGTGATGCAACTGGCAGCCAGACATGCTGTCTGCCTAACAGGAGACACTGACTACACCTATGTGGAGAGAAACAGCCCTGGCCCAGTCAGGTTTCCAGACATTGGATCCATCACCACCATCACAACCAGTGTTCCTAAAATGGTGTTTAAGAATGGGCAGCAAAAAAAAAGCTGGTTCTCAGGGAGCCAGAGACAGAACTATTCAGGGGTAGTAAGCAATGCTTTCATAGCCATCTCAAACGGTTTTGGGGTTTCAGTGTTAAACCTGACGCTGATTACTTTGGGTAGCCAAAGTGCCATTATGCTCATACTTAAGTAACTTTTTGGGCTTTTTTTTTCCCACCTCTGAGCTGACTTGCAAAAAAGCAAGTTTGAAATCAGGTAATGCCTTACTTTTTTGGCTTTTTAATTTACCATTAGAAGACTGAGCTCAGACACTTTAAAGTAACTAGTGACCTACTCACTTCAGCATTACTTATCAATTTCACTTAAATTGAATAGAGAGAATTTTGATCATGTCAAAAGAAATAAAATTAGATTCCTTTGACTGTCTGTCACTTATATGCCCTTAAACTGAAAGTAAAAATTATTAGACACTCCTTGAAGAAATTTGTTCATGGGGATTGTCCCTCTTTCTCCCCTACATTTCTGTAGCAAAAGTATCAGGGATGCCATAGCTGGCATTTTTTGTTTTTGCTAGATGACTAGGGGTTTCAGAAATAAACACCAAAGCTTTCTGCACCCTAATTGGAAAAGGGAAGTAAGGGATTACCAACCTGGTCTTCCTTCATCTCATATACACTTTAAATACTTGAGTTAACTTCAAAAATAAAACTTGAGTGGTTTCACTTAAAAGCACACACCTTCTTACTTGGGTTGTGGTACCATGTCATGTCATGATTTTCAGAGCTTCCCATGCAGATGAGACCTTCATTTTATTATCCATACTTTCATGACAACTTTATAATACTGACAGGTTATCATTTGAAAAACAGCTTTATAATGCAATGTACTCACATAATCTAGTGAGTGAAACATGCCAGGTAAAGAAAGACTTTTTGCTCTGTCTTCCTGTCTCTACTTTAGCTCAGCTCAATCAAATCTGTATTGTGGACTACAAAATTCTGAATGCAAACTCTCTGAATACAACTAAAACCATTCTATGATTGTATGGATTTAGCCAAACTAAAATAATTCTGGTAAGTATGAACCATGTTCCTGAAAATGGGCTCGTAAGCCAGGTTCAGGTCCCATCTACTGATCACAGGCCTACATCAATCCCATGAGCACCAGAACATCTCAAAATGATAATGCTATTTAAGTAGAAAACAGTGTGGAAGCTGAAAAGGGAAACAATGCCAGCAACCTTGCCTGAGGCTGACAAATTCTGAAAATTTCAGTTTAAATAGTTTGTTTTAAAATTTTCAAGCAACTGAAAACAGGTTTTCTGAAAAGACATCTAAGTTAATCTCACCAATGTACTTTTCTACCGACTCTGCATGTAGGTAGGAGTTCAGATATGTGGGTAGAAATATATATGAATGTCATATATTACAAAATTTAGCTTGGTGTTTGGTCTGCATCTGTTTTTTTTTTTTCTCCCACCTGCATTCAGAGTAAATTGCCACAGCAGTAAACACACAGTTGTTTCACTCTAGGAAGCATTTGCTGTTCTCATTAAATGATCTTGGCTTAATTACTCAATTTTCTGTCTATTTACCAATTACTAGGAGAAGTATCAGTCTTCCAATTCTTCCTTTTAAAGGGCCAAAATTTGCTAAACCATAAATATTTAATCAAATCACGGCCACCCATTATGAGTTTGTTTAATGCACTGCAGGAACAGTATCACAAGGTTTGCATCTGGATGGCTTAATTTGTTTTACTTTTCCATTTGAGTGTAACATTCTTCCCACAGGAAGGAAAAGAATATGTATATAAAATTAAGGTCAGAATACCACAAAGAATTTCATGAGGCAGGTAGGGAGTACTCAGAAAGAACCTCCTTTAGCTTGCAGTGGCTGGTTTCCCTGCAGGGTCTCTGTGGTCAGTGAGGCAGACAGGGAGCTCTGGAGTATGAAGCAGAAGTCTCACATCCTCTGGTCACCTCCTACTCTGAGCAGCCCTCCAAGCAAGCTCTCTCTCCCAAAAAGCAGCTACAGAACAATCTAGAGTCACTGTGTCAAGCTAAAAATACAAAGTCAACCTTAGTGAACACCAGTGGAGTCTCACAAGGCATCTTTACTTCTGGGGAAATGTCTCAGAAAACTCAATAAATGCTCAGCTGAGGTTCTGAACTGTTACTTACACCTATCTCCTCTCTCAAAGTCAACCAATATGGTACCTTCATCTTATGGCACTGGTCATAACCTCCTTGTGATTTGTTGCTGTTGCTGCTACTTCTGCTCTTTCTGTCCTGCGTTCCTGGCCCAGCTGGCAGCACAGTGGTGTGGGCAGATGTGGAGTCAGCAGCAATGGTGACAGCAATGGCACCCCTGGAGTTTATCATTCCTCTTTGTGGGGAGTGAGATTTGCCAGTTTTGGCATCCTTTATGTAAGTTAAACTCTTTGGAACCTATCTTCCTTTATTTCAAAATAGGTTATTCTAGATGTTGCTGACAAAAAGAGACTGCTGACAAAAATAAACTGCTTTATATAATAAATTAGAACTGTGTATATTGCTGCTGGTTTTATTTTTATACTTGTCCTATTTCCCTTGCATAATAAATTAATCTAATGCCAGATATAAATTTCATTTTACTACTTACAATTTTATTGTACTACTAAATTAAATCAGACCAGTTATATAAACTCTACTTACTTTTTAATACTTTTTCCCTCCCCAACATTTTCCTGATAATTATCTACCTTGTCACATACAGGCACTTTTCCTGACCATTGAACTTATACTTAATTTTAAACACAACAGGTTGGCTCAGCCTATCTGAAGTGCAACACACACCTACGTCATGCTGAGTCACAGCTCCAGTGGCAAACCAGACTGATGAGACTGATGGCAACAATCATGATTCTACAGGCCCTCATATTAGCTATAAAAGAAACCTCATAAAAGAAAGATTGGGAGCCACACACCTGTTTCAAAAACTACATGATTTGAAAAGATATAAATTTTTCTTCAAGATTCCACCAGGGGACACAAACAAGAAACAATACATGTGCCTAATACACTATAAAAAGTAACAAGTTCTATGGCAGAAAAATACTGACCTTGGAAACTGAGGAAAAATTCTTCCAATTTATATCCAAGAATGGTTAGGCAACCACTTATCATTCTACCCTAAGCACATCAAGAAATACTATTTTTGCAGTATGCAACAACAGTATAAGGACACTAAAATGCTTTCCAATGCACTCCTCTTTTCGCCTGAGGGATGGAAATAATGTAATTTCATGTGTCTTACCTGATCAAACTGGGGATCTTCTCCTCGTTGCAGAGATTTGGTCAGTGGCTTCTCCTGAAAGAAAATATATTAAACATGCATTATGTAAGATCAATACTATCATATTCTACTATTATTTTTCTGTTAGATTTTTTACTCACATAATGTGCCTCCTGATCTGATCCTAGAGATACCAGGATAATTGTTGCATATGCAAAGGAGGCTTCTGCATACGTATCAGCCTATATATATATATA
>WBNO01033082.1:1891-18276 GCA_013400575.1 Peucedramus taeniatus
TGTAGCCTCCTGTATATCTTTTTTTTACTTCTCTCAAGCTATATTTTATGTTATACCTGGCAGTTATATTTGCAGGACCATATTTCTTGATTTTTGAGAAGTTGTACCATATTCTTAAATGAAGCTTAAAAAAAATAAACAGATGGAAAAACGGGAGTGAACAGGCGTAGGAAAGAGATACAGTTAAGTGAATGCTAAAGGGCAAAGCTTCAGTGCCAGACAGTTATTTGCATATGCACAATATGTTTCTGTCTAGAGGCATATTTTCTCAAAGTCTGTGTGTGTATTTCTATGAGTCTATATTTATCTGTATTACTGGCAACATATGTATGGCTATGAATAGAGTTGGGGTGTTTGCTGAATGATTTATGATGCTGCTTAATTTTTTTTCCTTTAAATACACACTGATTTTGAGAAATTATCTCCTATAGATAGGGAAACTGGAAAAAAAAATACAGGCATCATTTTTTAAATACAAAGCAGTGGAATCCACAGAACGTCCTGTTATATACATATTTGTGCTTAGAGGGCAAATATATGGTGGGTATGCATGCATGTTTTCTAGGCCAGTTCATTTGTAAAATGTTTAGCAAGTAGATGAAAGCTGTCCTGGTATTTGCAGGACTGTGGAGCAAGGATACACTCTGCGAAAGGCGATTCTCTCTTGGCCACATTTGACTGACAGAAGGGATCAGAGTTTTGTTTCTTTTTTAGAAGAGGGTTTTGTGCCCAATTGTTTGTGACATCCCAAGAGAGTGGGAAGAGAAAGCTGTATAAAGGTTTCATAGCTGCTATCAACACTAGGTAACTGTCCTGGTATAGCACTACAAAGGGTCTGTGTGGGTAAATATTTGCCATGATCCTAGAATATTGGCTGTATTACTGTTGGGTTTGGCAAATGGCCATACCATGTCTACAGTAGAGAGTGGAAATGCAGTCCTGATTATTATGTAATTTATCACCAAGTAATTTATTAGTCTACTTATATTGCTTACGTGAGTAAGTAATGAAATAAATAAGAAAATTTGTGTGACTTTAAGTAAGCAGAGCCTTGTATCTATTATCTTAAAGATAGCATACTTGTTTAGCTTAGCTGCTATAAATAGGTCGTTCTCCTTGTACTGGCAAATGCAAATACACAGAATGGCACTGTAGTGCCATATTTGACTTTTCCTTTTATATAACACCTTACTGGTTACCCATGTCCTAATGAATTAAAATAATATAATTTCAGCTGGAATGTGGCTTAAATACTTGAAAGACACAGCCAGACAAAACCAAAGTTTCTGTTCTTTGGCATGGTGTGGTATTTTGTTGGGATTTTTTTTTTTTTTTTCTTAGAGGTGGACATAAGGAAATATGATACATTGACTTTGGCCTGTTAGGCTGAAGCTGTTACAGTCAGCCAAATAAGTGATCCATTAGCTAAAGTCTCTCAGTGCAAGCCTTGACCCAACAAGCTGAAATGTCTTAATAAGAACTGTTATGGACTTTTGGAAAAATAATAAAACAGATTCTTTACAGTGCCTATACAATTAATTATTCACCAGTCTGAAAGGCCTCTGGAGATACTGCTCAAAAGTAGTAAGTAAGTAAAATGTTTTTAGAATAATTTTTTTTGTGTTTCTAAAGGTGTTTGTTTTCTTTTTATGTTTCCTGGAAAGTTTCCAGGCAAAATAACATCTCTGAAATGGTATTTGTTTGGTAGTTGTTCATAATTCATAACAGGAAGTGATAAAAATTTGTTAAATACAATATTTGGAATATTCTTTGCCTTTTTGCCCTTCAAAAAAATCTTAATTATGACTCACATAACTATTGCTAAATATATATTTGAAGTTTAAGGGGGTTTCAAATGAGGCCAGCAACCCCATTTGTTTCATAGTTTAGTGCTCAGTTAATCTTACTGCAATCTTAGTTCAAGCAGTAGATATTATAGATCACTAAGAGTTCTTCTTGAAATGCTGTGATGACCCTACCTCTTTTTTGAAAGAAAATAATGGCAACAGATTAGTAGTCCCAATGTCCCTGTGTAGTTGTGGAAACAAGCCTCTTTAAGAAACAGATAGTAGTCCAGTACTTGGAATGACATTGTTTCTCAGTAATAAACTAAGGAATTGGACAGCCACGATAGGTTCAAGTGAAGGTCCTGACATTATTAGAAAAGAAAAATGTTGGGTATTCTGATCTCTCCATCCAAATATTGTGTCTGTTCTTAACTTTGTCCCTGAAATATATATAATGAAATAATGAACTCGTGGGAAGGAGGAGTCGTATTTAGAGAGCAGTTTTATGGCAAGGTAATAATGTAAAAGAACACATGTAAAATACTTTAATCAACTCTGTTTAATAAATAAAAGTTCTGGAAAATACAAGTTGGAAAGTCTTAGTTAAATAATTATTAAAATAATGGAGAAAAGGAATATTCTGAGGAATTCAATGCTCCAGATACTGTTAGTATACTGTTAGTACCTGGAGCATAGACTAAAAATGTACATACGTATCAAAAAAGATCAGACAAGTTGATAGACTGTAAGTCCAAGACAGACATTAAACAGAGGAACTGTCAAAGTCTCAACTGTTGTCACCAGAAACAATGAAGATATTGTTTTATTTGTTTTATTTTCCCCTCTGTGTCAGCTCCTGCTTGATAACTGATGGAATGATAGGTTAGGTGGAGCTTTGATCCAAGAGCTCTTATCTAGAAACTCTGACCCTGTAATTTTTTATGTCTGCCTTCTTTGGTTTAGATTTCCATTGCCATAGAAAGAATAATCTGGGTATATGAATACATGCACAGAAAAAATGTGGAAAAAACTGAGAAAAAAAGAATTCTTTTTCATGTAATTAAGATAGAGGACAACAAAGATTTACTGCATATTCAGATCCTAATGTATCATTATTGTTTAAAACTTATTAGACTCACCAGTTCACTTGAAACAGTTTTGTTGTAATTGTTGTGCAAGACTGAATGGACAGGGCTTTTAATTTTTGCCTAAAGAGAAACCATTTTAAAATGCTTGGATTATTGCATTGCTTTGAATTATGAGCACATCCCAAATTTTGTATTAACTCATCTAGGTAATTACATGCTAAAGAATGTAGTAACCATTTCATGCCGAAAGAGAATTTTGAAAAGGAAAATACAAAGCAAAACCAAATTGAATAAATAGAACAGTTTTCATTGAAGACCTAATTCATAGAATCAAATAATTGTTTAGTTTGTAAAAGACATTTAAGATCTAGTTGGAAACCCAATACTGCCAAGTCCACCACCAAACCATGTCTTTAAGCAACAAGACTACCTGTCTTGTGAATACTGCTAGGGATGGTTTTTAAATCCTGTCCCTGAGCTGCCTGTTCCAGTGCTTGACAACCCTTTCTCAGAGAAGAGATTTTTCCTGATATCAAATCTAAGTCTTCTCTGGGACACCTAGATGCTGTTTCCTGTTGTTCTATTGGTAGGGATAGTAGAACAGAACAGCAGAAGAAAATACCTTGAGATAAGTAGATAAGGGCTAGAACCTAGGCAAGCAGGATGCCAGCTCAGCTCTGTAAGGCTGACAAAGCAGGAGTCATGCAAAAAAACAGTATAGTGCTTACTCAGGAGCTGGAGTCAATGAATGACCACCTAAAACATTACAACAGCAAATGCTGAAGTCCATTAAAGAAGACCCCTGAATGACCGTGTAAAGATTTCCATTCAGATTTGCAACTATGCAAAATAAAGGAATGTACTTTTATTCTGTTATTTTTATCTGCAAAATAAAAGAAATATTATTCCTTTTTCAGTAATAATATCAAGTATGTAGGGATAGCTAATGTATATCTAATCAGTGTGCATGATAAAGCTCTGTTCACCTGATGCTCAGTGCACTCAGTTAGAGGAAGAATCCACCAAGTTACCAGTGAACTGCAATAAAGAATGCCTGCTATCTACTACTCAAAACTCTATTAGAAAGTTTCTATTCAACCAATTTTGATATCACTATTGCTTATTATTTGGGAGAAGAGACCATCCCCCACCTTGCTACAATGAGGTCCTTGTTATCTGTCCTTTCAGGAGGATGTAGAGAGTGCTAAATCTCCGAGTGTCCTTTTCTCCAGGCTAAAACACCCCAGCTTCCTCAGCCTCTCCTTATAGGGCTTATTCTGCAGACATTTTTGCCAGCTCCACTGCCCTTCCTAGACATGATCCAGCACCTAAATGTCTTTCATGTTGTGAGGGGCCCAGAACGGAACACAGGATTCAAGATCAGGCCTCACCAGGGCCAAGCACAAGGGGATGATCAACTCCTTGGTCCTGCTGGCCACATTATTGCTGATAGCCAGTATGCCCTTGGCCTTCTTGGCCACCTAGGCACATTCTGGCTCATGTTCAGCTTCTTTTAACTGTTACCCGCAGGTCCTGTTCTCCCAGGTAGCTTTCCAACATTCTGCCCTAAGCCTGCAGCAGTGAAGGGGGTTGTTGTGACCCAAGGGCAGGACCTGGCACTTCACCTTCTTGAACCTCATGCAGCTGGGCTTGGACCATTGATCCAGCCTGCCCAGACCCTTCTCTAGAGCCTTTCTAATCTCCAAGAGATCAGCACACTCACCCAACTTACTATCTCTTGCAAACCAACTGATGATGCACTTGTGATTCGCTCATCTAGGCTATTGAACAGAAGAAGGCCACTAGTGACTGGCCACCAGCTAGGTGTAACTCCATTCATCAGCACTCCCTGGGCCTGACCATCCAGCCAGTCTTTAACACAGCAAACAGCGCCCGTGTCCATGCCATGAGCAGCCAGTTGTCCAGAAGAATTCTGTGGGTAACTGTGTCAAAGCCTTTACCAGTCAGACAAGACCCACAACCTTTTCCCTCATCCAGTGAGTGGATCATCTTGTCGCAGATGGAGATCAGGTTGGTCAAGCAGGACCTGCCTTTCACTAACCCATTCTGCTGGATGTGATCCCCTGGTTGTTCTGTAGGTGATGCATGAACAGTAAAATACATTAAATCTCTAAAGAATAATTGTGACCACTAAAAGACACAAATAGATCTAGAAATTGACAAAAGTTATGAAATATCTTTTTTGGGCAATAATGGGAATACGAATATTTACAGAATAAACTGAGTGTCGCTGTTATCAGAAGATTTATATCATAGTCTTCCTCAAATATGACAGCTGAGGATGTAAGAGCATTATAACATTTTTGTTGGAAGCCTTCCTAGTTTAATAATATCATAGCTTGATCTCATGATATTCAACCATGAAAGCTAACAGAAATAATATATTGAAAAGTAAAAAATGAAAAACAATTCAAGCATTTTATTAAAATATTTGATTCCTTTATATTGAGGTATGTTAATAAGTTATTAGAGATCTAATTTGAGGAAAGAAACGTAGAAACCTCTTAATGTTAGGATGTTTAACTGCTTATTTTTAAAGAGGTATAAGTTTGGGAAAACACATAAGAAAATCTATAAACTTATGCTTGCACAATGAGTAGAAGACAGATAACTTTTTAAAGATATGTCTAGGTCTGGAAAGACAAGACATAGGTACTTCTTTCAGTCTGTAAATACTTTGCATAATTAATCTAAATTCTTTGGTCCATAGGAGCTTTTCCAGTTCAGAAGTGCCCCCTTCCCAACCCTTGTTTTCAACATGAAAGCTTTCTCAGAAACTTTTTACTTGTTGCAAGTGAAGGATAGTCAAAATCTTAAAAATGAGGCAGAATTTCCCTTATATTACACAATATTGTTTAAATAAAATTAAAAGACATCCTGAATGCCTTATCTTTTCTCCCCTGAAGTGCATCCTGAAGATAGGCTCTACCTTATAACTCCAGCATTTGATCCCAGATATGTTAAAATATAAAATTAAAGTAACTTACTCCTTTTATTTATGCTTTTTTTTTCTTATCTTCCCATTTTGTGCACCATATTCAGCTTTTTATTTGACAAGATGTTTCTTGCAGATCATCTGAAAAGGCAGAAGTTGTAGGTACTGCTAATAATTGTGGCAGATTTCGATTTCTCTTAATAGTTTTAGATAAACAAGACACAGACAATCTCATTTGCAGCACCATTTCAAGTTGAGTGACAGCAGCTTGCACATCAGCACTTCTTCATTTACGTGCCCATCTTTGGACAGCTCTCCATCAGCTTTCAAAATGGACAAAGAAACATTACAAAAGCAAAGTTAAGCCAAAGGGCCAATTGTCTAGAAGTCCATGCTTCACACCTCCTGCCTGACTTGCCTTCACTGAGGGTATTGTTGGACTTAGCCTAGCAGAGGTGACTGCTGTTTCACAGAATATTCCACAGGAAGAACTTTGCAACAGTACCGTCCTTCCCAGTGCAGCTGAGGACCAGCCAGCCTAGGACTTGGCACAGCTGACAAAGGGAAAAAGACAAAGATTTTACTACCTACATCTATCACCAGCCATTCTGTAATGTGACCTTTGGTTGCATTCAGGTCCTTTACTCTACCCTGGTACCAGAACTTACTGGAGTGCGCCAAAATTCTGCTTCTTCCTTTTTCTGTGACTAACAGAGTCTGATTTGTTTAAATTTTATATTTTCTTGATTTTTGGAAGTTTGAATTTTTGTGTCTGTGTGTGTCTTGTTGACTCTATGAATAACAGGAAGGAGGGTGGCAGGAGAAATAGCTTCCAAGGACATGAGGTTCTGTAAATTCTCTCATAGCCTCCTACATCAAGTTCAATCTGTTTAAATAAATGGCATGGCAGTAAAGCCTGTAGCTGGGCCTTGTTCAGTAATCCAATTGTTAAGAATCAAAATGTGCCAGAGGCAGCATTTGATGATGGGTTTTAAAATCAAAGAGCTCTCTCCAGCACTACTGTCCAGACACAAGGAAGGGTGCTGGGATGGCCCTGCAAGAGTGTCAAAGGCTTTTGATATCCCAGTCTGGTATTTGTTGCAGGCAGCAGCTGCCGGTGGGATTCAGCATAACTGCTTTCCTCTGTAACACAAATAGCTGGGCAGCAGTAACTTCTGGAAGAGAAGTGTAGAGTTGAGAACTACTGTGAATGTCTTGTGTGACATTAGAATTTCTAAGTATTTCTAAAGATTTCTGAGTTCTTTGCTTTTTTTTGACATCAGGGTCAGCTGGTACTTTGAGATGAGGAAACTGAATGAACCCATCTATTTTTCCCACCTTCCTCTTGAAAGCCCAGTGGTTTGTAGAGATAACTAAACCTCAAAGCAAATCTGACCTAGTACTTCTTGACAAGACTATGTCAAGTTCAGCAGTCAGACCTGTGAAAAGATTCGTTGCAGTACTATAAGAGCAGAGCAGACTTAAGGTCTCTAAGAGTAAATCTAATCTCACGTGTCTTTCTCTAGCATGACAAGTCATCTCAGGTTGCCTGGTGCTGGTGTGACTGTCTGAAAAATTTAACAGCTCTTTCTACTTGTTAAGGAAGGAAAATGTGATGATGACTTTCCAGTTCATTTGGCAGCACTTTCCCCTGAGTTCTCCTTGAATTAGTTACACTTGCACTTCAGAATTGATTTGGAAACAGGGCCTAAAAGAATACAAATATCTGAGTGAACTTGTGCTTCCAGAGCTTCCAGTTCACTGGAGAAAGAAAGCTATGTGTTTTCCAGGAATTTAATAAAGAGCAAGTAGACATTAAGCACATACATGGTGAATCTACAGAACGAAAAGCCACAATTAAAAATCAAATAAATAAATCAAAACATGAAAAGTAGTTAAATAAGCACCTTGAAATTCACTCATCATGCTGTGAAGCTGAGATTATTTTGCACATATTTTTATTAAGAATCATTAAAGAGGATTTGGAATCCTAAACTGACTAGCAAGTTAAATCTCAGCCAGTATTTTAGTCTATCCAATACATTGTCTCAGATAGGTGAAGTGGATGTGTCTGTAGGACTCACACAAACATTCTACACATGATATCTTCCCTGAAGAAAGTGAAAATTCCTTCAGACTCTTAGAACAGCTCTGGTTTGCCACTTTCCATTATTGGTCCTATTTTCTTTGAGATTTTGTGTTTTATTGTGTAAAACAACAAAGTCTAGAATCAAATCAAAGGTAGTGGATTAAGAAAGACATCTTCAGCTCTCAATATATTAACTAATTTCATGCCAACCTGACATACAGAAAATGTTTTTAGGAAGCAATTAAAGAACTCTTCCTTGCAGAGATGGGCACACATCTTTTCTCCATACACAAACATATAAGTGACTGAACACAGACAGAAGTCCATAGAAAGGTATAATTTTTCTAAAGTCACTAACAAAAATGTTATATAGTATCTGAAATTGAAGTTATGTTCAGGCCTGAAAATGTATAATCATTTATCTCTTGACAAAAGGGTCCTCATTGCTTATTTCTGCCTCAATGTTGTCTACTCAGAAAGGGAGGGACCACATAGTTTTGTCTCCATTTCATGACATAGGAAGACTTCTTTCCTTCTCCACCTCTTTTTATTCTTTGAAATTTATTATTTCATGTATCAGCTTCAGAGTTTTTCTAATTGATTCAAAATCAGTTAGGAGAATGTACATTGTCTGAATTTAGACTTCTCCCCAGTTTTTAAGCTTGTCTTAGCAGTCTCTGAGTCCCGTGGTTTCATAACCAAGCAGTATTTAATCACACTTGCTTCAGTTTTTCACAGATCAGATTTTAGTCTAGAAATGTGAAAAAAATAAAGACTTGCATTTTCTATCTTCTCATGTGTTTTCCTATATACTACCATATCTTACATTATTTGAACTTCTTATTAAAGAATTAGTGAATATATCAAAGTAGATTATTAGAGGGTAAGTAAAAAATCATTGGAATAAGTGATAATTTCTGAGAATAATTTATTGTTAAAGAAGAGTTTTTAGCCTTGTCTCTAAGCTTGGACTATGATCTTCATATATTCATTGCTGCACATTTTCATACAGTTTAATGAATTGTGTGAAAACAATTAGAACACATGGTTCTTATTCCAAGATAAATTCTGTTGAGGCCACATGAATACTTCTGTTGCAAATAGTTCATAGTAAGATCAAGACAACTGTGGAGATAATGCCATTTTTTAATATCAATTACAGGTGATCTTGGAGCTGGTATAAATTAGAAGAGTTTTCTTGCATCTGTATGTAGTCAATATGAAGGATATTTTCAGGTTTTCTATCATTAATTGTTCCACTGAAACATTTACTTTTTAAAAATGATTGCTGCTAATTGTCTTCCTCTGCAAGGCAGTACATCAGAGGAATGATTTGGCTTTGGAATTAAGAAGAGACATATAAGTATAAAAGCACTTAATGATGAAAGATGGATTCACAGGAAATGGCTGCAGCATTTATTCATACAACGCAAACTAATAAATATGCACAGGTAAATAAATTCATTTACTTCCTTCCATCCCTAGAATGCAGATCCACTTTCTCGACTGAAAAAATAGCTGAAGGATGATACAGTAATTTAACAGTAGCTATTAAGAAAATTCCAAGTAAAATGTACCTGGAAGGAAGATGGTCATACTGAATTTGCCTGGTGGTTCTTGGAAATCTAGTGAGTCTGGCTGGGTATATGTGCAAATATGACTTTGTTAACAGAACCTCCAAATCAAGTTACTCTTTATAACCATCAAGTTGCTCTTTACAACCTCTGGTGGGCTGTTGGTGGGCTGTGGGCTGCCATGCATAAATATTGAAAGCCTTCAACTGGATTATGAAAAATTAGGGAATGTTTGCTAAGGAAGGATCTTTGTGAAAACTTATGAGACAGAAATATCTATTCCTGCTTATTTTTAAAAGAAATCTCAAAAATATGATTGCAGGAAAGGCATTTGTAAATTTTGTGCTGAAATTATTTGGTTTATCCAATGTTGCAATAAAAAGCCTCATGAAGAAAGTTGTGAGAAATGGGAAAACCTTGGTAAGCAGGCTCTCATACATTGTTAATTATATAATTTATATGTATATATGCTATAACATTATCTATTTAAGGAATGATAAAATGTTAAACAAGGAAGAAGGTCTTTAAGCATGATGCAATTTCAAACTTATCTAAGGCTTAATTAAAGTTGTTTTGTTTTTTGTCTTTTTTTCCCCACTCTGTCTATTGAGAGCACTCCTCTGTGATCTTCCAGAGGCTCTCACACTTGAAAGATTAAACAGTTTAATTCAATAAACATTTAAAAATACCTGTTTGCCTCTTACCTATAATATCACAACCTAGATCCATACATTTAGCAGAAGTTCTTTCTTAATCACATAAAAACAACACCCATGCTGTCCTTCTGCTCCTTAGGAGCTGACAGTCCCTCATGCATGATGATCACAATTGACCACTTCATGGTAGTCCCAATTAGCTACTTCTACTTGGCTTTTCAAATCAGAGCACTTGATGATAAATTAGGAGTTGGCTATGAGACCATGCCAAAAAAGAATAAGATACAACCAGCATAAGCTGCACGGAAAGGTATCACCCCTGTATATTTTGTTCTGTAAAAAATTACATTCTGCAATTGGAACTAACTTAGTTCTATTGCTTTCTCTCTAAACAAAAATCTGCTTTCCATGTAGTATAGGTCACAAGGAACTGCTTCCACACAGCAGGTTGGCATAATCACTACTATTCCACCTTTTCTCTTACTGAGACAGCTCTTACAATTCCTCAGACCACCTGAACTAGGATAAAATGGTCAGGGAACTTTACCCATTTGCAGCTAATCTGTCTTTTTTTTTCATGCACAGCAAGCTGCCCAGGTATTTAGTGAAAGCTACAAAGGTGAAAAAATAATATGTACCAATTTTCTGTGATGGACAGCAAATAAGTGCCAGCAAGTTCACTTCTCAGGCAGTATTCTCAAAATACATTTCAACTTCAGTGACTGATCAATACTGAACACTTGTTTTCTCCTGGTCAAATAAGGAAGCATCAAATCTGAGGAGGTTAGAAGTAAAGCTGGTTTTGTTTTCGATTTTTCAGGTATGATTTTCTCTTAATCAAAACCAAAAGTGTGATCACAAGGATGTGCCTCTGACTATACAGGAATAAACTAACTGCTAAGTCCATGCTATTTATTGGCCATATCTGCATGGTTTAAGCAAAGACACAGTGACTAAATTACTTATACAGCCATTTGGACTTTACACTAAAAACATTTTCTCATGCTTGCCAAATAAAATTAGATATATAGCAGTGTTTTCTTAACTTCCTGTAATAGCAATCTAGAAATTGTCCTGAACATCTCAGTATTTTTTTAAAGAATATAATACATATGGCTTGCTCAATATGACATGTAATTACTTAAGTTTGAGAAGCCTCCAGAAATTTTGCCTTCTTTATAATTATTTTGTGGAAGAGGTGCCTAGAAAATATTTTTTTTCACTATTTTTTAATTGCCGTTATTTGGCAAATATAGTTTGGGGGCAAACTATTGTTGGAGCAGAATTAGCTTAAGTATTAATTTAATACAACCTATTACTTTTTTTTTTTTTCTTTTTGTTATTTTTTAAGTCCTGGAAGAAATGGACCTTTATTTCCAGATACAGTAAACAATGTTTCACCCACCAAAGGAAATTAGGACACTAACTTTTTCTTGCTGCAAAACCATTCTGAAATTCTCTAGAGAAAACAGGATACTTTTCCTTTCCTGTACTTACTCAAAAAGAGCAACTCTTACAAAGAAGGAGCCAAATCCCCAGAGAACGATTTCCATGAGATTTCCTTTGTTATTTTGTTCTCCACCTTTTATGATTTTTTAAATTATTAACTATATCCATGGCTTCTTCCTCAAAATATTTCAAAGAAGTTTGTAGATGGATGCCTTTCAAACTTTTCCTTCTAGTTACATGACTAAATATGTGACTTCATATAGAAAAACACTTTAAATGACACTATTCCTGACTTTATAGAGCAAAACACTTTTGCCACTTACACACATATGATTTCTGGAGAAGTTTTTTCTTTTTATTTTCCATCAAAGATCAAAGCAGAATAAATTAAAGACCTGTTTTAAGGGATAACTATCTGTGTCTTTCTGACACATTGTACTGAATTTTGGTTTATAATGAAAAATACTAATTGCTTTAAAGACATGTGAATTAAAGATATACACTAACATGACACACACACTCTTGGTAAATTCACACTCACATGAGAACAGTCCTGTACGCATGTACATGTCGATAGATTTCAATTTCTTGAGTTAATGGGCAGGGTATGCAACTGTTATCTGAAATTTGTTAATTTCCCTTGCAAAAAGTTATGATCAAAGAAATTAATGGTCAGTGGAAGTGATGAAATATGTATCTGTCCTTTGTATTTAAAGTTAGTGTTTCTATTTGAGTCCATATACAGCAGTATCATGTAAAATATCTCATTTACATATGCCTTAATGTCTTCATAATTCATGAGTGGTAGAATGATTGAGTTACAAAGGTCATTTAGAATAAGTTGGCATGAATTATTTATCAAAATTCAGCCTATTGTTCTGTTTATGAATCATAATTTTCAAGAACTGCTTATTTCATATTACATGTCTTTGAATATTACACACACTTTGAAATAAAGCAGAACATTTATTGCAGTAAAAGTATACATCCACTGATCTAATATGGAGAAGTAAGAGCACCAGGACATTTTGTGCCCTTTCGACTGTGCTTTAAGTGCATCAGGGTAATAGATACTATAGAGGAGATGACTTTTGGAGATAATAGAATGCACAGCTGAGTACAATAGTGATGAAGTTAGGAGGGAGATATTTTTTAAAAACGGTGTTTGGTTGACCACAGCTGTAATCAAATACTGACACAGCAATTGCATACTTGCAAATGCACAAGTCAAAATCAGTATTAGCTGTGGATAGCCATAATATAATAAAAAGAAGGAAAGTCTTTATCATCTTAGCATGCAAGACAGTAAAGTGAAATGTGCAAATATTTCAGTTTCACATTTTGAAAAAGGATGGGTCTGCAAGTGATGTCAAAGATTATGTAACTAATTCAGGGCAGTGAAATTATAGCGATTTATGTCAAATTTCCTGGAGAGGATTGCTTACATTGGTTTTGTATGTATATGTTTTAATGTGAAATTGTGAAAGATGAATTAATTATTAATACCACAAATAAGAATCATGCTTTCTTAAAGGTAATACTAATTTGTGGCAAAATTTTCCTATTAAATAATGCTCTCTCATTTTATTCCATAGCTCTTGCATGTATAATTATCCAATTAGGAAAGCGTGAAACAAATTCTTGTAGTGTTGTAAATTATTGAGTACTCCTCCAATAAATGTAATTAAAAGAACATTGCTCCAAAAAAAAATCTCATTTTGTCTGGCATATATTTCAGCATAATTGCACTATATAAATTTTGAGTAAAAGAATTGTCTATGAATATCTCAGCCACTCCTCATACAAATTCCCCTCGAAAATAGGGAGATTTATTAGACAAAAATTGAGGAGAATAAAAGCTTTATAGAGCTTTATAGAGCCATAAATGTTCACACCATCCTGTTTCCAGCCAGGAGGGGCATGTCCAGGACCTAGAGGCTATTCTATACCCCATCACATCTTTCCCGGGGTGGGGGTAAGGGAGTCTTTTCAGTGCAGAAGTGGTTTCCTCTTATTGAGTAAATGTGGTGGAGGGAGCAGTGGGGTAATGCCAATCCCCAGCCAGAGGGAGCAGTTGGGGTTGCGTGGCTACAGTAGGGCTTGGATGGAGCTCTGTGGTGAGGGCTTTTTTGCATGTGAATCACTCTCTCTGTCTCTTTCGTATGCTTTTGTTCTTAGTATTGTTGCTGTTACAGTTGGTTTTCCTATCTCATTGTTGTTTCCAGTAAATTGTTCTCTCAGCCCATCATCTTCACCTCTGTGCCTTCAATTCTCCTCTCCAGCCACTTGCAGGAGGGAGGGGAGGTATCGGGGACTTTGGAGGGGGGAATAGAGAGAGACAGTGTGGTTTAGAGAGTCTCAGGGGACCACTAAACTGGGGAGTACCATTCCTAAACCATGACATACACACGTGCTTAGGAACTTGAATTGCTTGCACGAATCAGGTCTCAGCTCTTCTCTGTGCATGTAGTCTATTTTAAAGAGTTGGTTGAAGTGCGGTGATAGCCTCTTGTACATAGAAGAAATTCTTGTCAGGAGTAGTCTTTCCTGGAGTGTATACAGAATGCCCTGGTTCTCAAGAAGGAAAATAATAAAATAAAAGAATTCTAACAATTCTAAAATTCCTTACCTTCAAAAATACCATTTGAAGCATGACATTTCACTGAATTAACACATACTGGCATTAAAAGTTATGAACACTCTCCAGGTATTTCACATTGAATTATATCAGTTCTAGAACTAGAAATTGGCCAAAGAACAGGGAAAATTTTTGCTAGTTCTTTTATCATATTCAGAAGGATAACTATGCTGTTAAAGTTTGCAGCACTCTCTACCTAATTTTCAAAGACCATGGCCATAAAATTTTGTATTAAATAGACCACATGACGCATGTAGAAACCTGCATTTTGTTTTTACTGCAAAAAATATCCCCCTTTTTTTTTCTTTTTATATCTTATTCTATACTTTGTAAAGCTGTAATTCAATTGAGGAGTAAAAATAGGTAAAATTTTAAGTATTTTATAGCCATTTTTATTAAAGAAAAATCAAATTTATGGAGAGGAAACTGAGTGTATGAAAACATTTTTTGTTATAAATAGGATAGGAATCTCCCTCACAAATTCTAGTTTTCATTATCCATGGTGTGATTATTTGTTTTTATTATGATGATGTTTTTATTTTTTCATCATAATATTATAATTCTTTCTGTACTAATGTAACTGTACCAACAAATGTGACTGGTAATTATTAAAAGCTTAGACAAATTTTTAGGAATAATAAGAAAAAAACTCCTGCAGTGTAAAGCACAAAATAATGTTAACATTCATTTTTTAAGCAAACAAAAATTTCAATTACTTTGCACCTTTTCTACATGTTTTGATATACTATATGAATGATTGGAATGCATTTAAAAAAATTGGCATTCAAATAATTTCCCTGCAGAATCTTTTTTGGGTCAAAATTGAATTACGTTTCTTTTCTGTGCAAATATTTGGAGTAAAAATAATCAAAAACTGGAAAAAAAAAATCCACATGTCCATACTAGTAAAACTTGATTTTCTATTAAGCTTTGTTTTAGGAAAGTCACAATTGTGTCTTGGAGTACCAATATTTCCATATCTAATTAATTTAATATAACATAAAAGCAGCAGGCCCCACATGAAGTAGACAATTATTCTCTTCATGAGGTCATTAAACTGTAAACCAAGGCTATGTTTAAAGGCTGCTCTTTGTCTTCTTAATAAATAATAAATTTATTTATTTTCATTTGTTTTTCTTGAGCTGTTTTGAGTGCTTTACTGAATCAATGAAAAAATGTACAAGAGAAAGAAATGCTATAAATGTGTTAAAGCGACATACTGAGTTACTTTTCATGCATTATTAAGGGATTTGTATTTTCTTTTTTATAATTTCTGTGAAAATATGCCCTCATTTTCAGTGGTCAAAGGAAGGCTAGTTTAGGAAGTGTAAAGTTTCTCAGGACATTTGCTTTTTATTTGTGGGATAGCGACATTGCAGAAACTGCAGAAGGTGACGTGTTAACTATGTAGAGTACTGGGTGGTCTAAATACAGATCTTGAGCATCTCTGGATATGTCTTTTATCATTGTTCCTGAACTTCACTGTGCAGTCAGACTGCACACACACCACTATATGCTTGAGAGCACCTTGTTTATGCTCTATGAGGTATGT
Organism: Peucedramus taeniatus; assembly: GCA_013400575.1. Taxonomy (NCBI): domain Eukaryota; kingdom Metazoa; phylum Chordata; class Aves; order Passeriformes; family Fringillidae; genus Peucedramus; species Peucedramus taeniatus. Next base: position 17,681 of record WBNO01033082.1, read on the forward strand.
GTTCAAGATTTTCACAAGTCCTTGTGGATAGTCGTTTTCCCTGTGGTTTTATGTGTAATGTATGTGATACATTGCTAATATTATGTTTTCCTAATATGTACTGTTCAGTTAACCCAAGAAAAGAACAAAACATAGATAAGTGACATAGATGGCATAGATTTCACGGCCAGATGTTACAGTGATAAAATGAAACATTTTCTTAATTGGTTTCTGATTCAAATTTGTAGTTTCAAGAGTTAACATAAAGATATCTGCTGACAAATATCCTAAAATGTTCTGCTGTTTAATTACCTCCAATACAGAAACTATATCTCTTTAGTAGTTTCAGCTCCCAGTTACCATTTCCTACTATTCCTTTGACACTTATATTTGTTTGTTTGTTTTTTTTTTCTCTTATTTATCATTTAGAGTTGAATTGCCACTTTTGCTTGTATTGAACAGAAGTTGATTGAGCTTCTCTTGTCTTTTGCTGTTAGACAGACACTGTAAGTTCATATCTTTCTGGTGTTTCTTTTGATTGTTTCTAGCTTGCTAAGAAAGCAATCTGGTGGGGTTTTTTTGGTGGCTTTTGTTTTTGTTTTTTTGGGGTTTTTTTT
>WBNO01033083.1:0-34036 GCA_013400575.1 Peucedramus taeniatus
TTATAGGGTAAAATACAGTTGCTGCCCCCTCAATGGAATGTGGTTGGCATGCACCACGATGATTCCCCCCACAACCATAAGCACTTGCTAAGGGAGATGGAATGGAGTTGAGACACCGTGGCCAGCTCTTTTGAAATCCTTGTAGGGAGGAGAACTCAGTGGTACTTTGCAGCTGATAAACTGTGTGAAAACTGTCNGGGGAGACATCCTGCTGCTGAGCCAACAACTGTGGTGAAATCACTCTACTCTCCTCACAGGAACATGGTTCACTAAAGCCTAATGGTAATATTCACACACACCTCCATCCCAACATTACCCAACTCCAAGGTATGACCACCCCTCACTGGGCATGTGCTCTATATTCTTTTTGATTGCATCTTTAAAAGTGGAGGGACAGAATTTTACGTCAATCAGTAAAAAAGTTATGCAGGACTAGAGTCACTCAAACTCCACCTAAACATAAAGAAATAGTATGAAAATAAGTCAAGAATGGGGACAAATTTAGGGAAGACTCCATTGTAACTAGTGGGATCAGCTGATGGGCTGAATATGTCTTCCCCCATAGGGATGCCTATTGGATAATAACAATATTCTGTGCATGCTGAATACTCTTACTGGGGACTGGAACTTCTCTGTATATTGTTTTTGAATATGTTTTTGCAGTCAGATATTATCACCACCAATTATATTAATAAGGAGTGTTATTCCATAAACCATTGGTGTGAGTCCCTCACAGGCACTGGCAATTTCTGGCAGCAGAGAACATACTCTCAGAGGAAGACCTGCTGAGGGGTCATAAAGTGGGAAGACCCACTGAAGGGTCTTCCTGATGCTGCTGGTGCATTTTCCTGAACAAGTCAATCAAGCTGCCCTCTGATACAGCAAGACTGCTCAGTGAAGTGTCCCCATAATGGGACGGTAACAAACTGGTCTGGCACAAGGGTCTTGTCTTTCCTGAGGCACTGATAGACAAATCAGTTATTAAGGGTTTACGAAATCTCCCCTTTTCACATGACAAGCTCTCCCTTTTGATAAGTTTTGATACTATAGTGAATTACTGTATTACTAAGATGTCTTGTCTCCATATTTGTCTGAATAGGGTTTGCACTGTTTCTGCCCCAAGCATGAGAATCTTTTCAATTTTTTTGAGGCGTTCAAGCCTGGGTAATCTTACTCCAGCGATGTTTAAGTGTCTCTGGCACTCTTACGCAATTTTTCTTTCTCCTCAGAACCCAAAGACAGTTCACAAGACAAGTGGTATGGGGTTGTACATCCTAATGAATCAGCAGAACCTATTGCTTACTACAGGGAGTGTATTTAGTGCTTTTTAGGGCACAGAAGTTGTCCAGGCTTTTCTGGTCAAGCCTACAACTTGTCTGACAAGACTGTCGCTGTGCTACTTACTCTCTTTTGAAGACGGTTTATTATCTGTGGCTGAGGAAAACAGTCACACGGAATCACGGAATGATAAAGGTTGGAGGAGACCACATTCACAAGTGTAAACCATCTCCTACACACCTAAGTCAGGGACAAGAGAAGGTTATTAAAGGTATGTGAAGTCCAGTGTTTAGTCAGGACATGGGAACTTCTCCGCAGTCTCGTGTAGGTGTAAAGATCTGTTAAAGATGATGCAGTCAGTAGGGATATTCCTGTGACAAATTCAACAAGAGCTTGGTAGAGTGAGGATAAATTGGGAAGTAAAGAGATTTGAGGTAAAATAAGGGATTTTCTGATTGATACATGGGAGGGATTTAATGGTTTGCATCTGCATACAGAAATTCTATGGGCAGGAGCAGACCTCTTGGGAAAACACACAGATTTGAAATGGGTATCAAGTACCTTCTGCTCCTGCAGGTTCTTTCGCTCTCACTAGCTATGGAGAATTACCAACTGATGGGAAAATTGCATAGGGGATGTAGAGAGGCTTCAGCTGCAGTCAGCCATACACCTTATCCATTGGACCTCACCAGTCAATGTGCCCATTGTTCCATGGAAATGGGACAGGAGTCATTGTGTCCCCTTGCTAGCAGATAATAAAGGGTTCTGTTGGGCTGAAAGTGCAAACCTAGTGTATGTACTGCAGCTATGTGTTGTATAGATGCTCTGTGATCTGAAATGACCTGGAAAACGCATTTTTCTTTTCTGATATGTTCTGGCATGCTCCAAAATGCATACAAACAGTCTCTCTTGCAAACTGGAAGGCGTTCTGGCAAACCACTTCAAACAAGCTTATCAAAGAAATACCTGTGGTAGATAGGTCTCTGGGCAAAACACCCACAGCGCATAGAATGAAATAATGACCATCCTCTGCATTGCCATGTACTTTATACCACCTTGGAGTTCACAGTGGTTTAGAAATTCTGAATTGTAACATTCTAGCAAGACAGGGAAGTATTATTCTTTACTTTGGTAGATGAAGAAGCTGAAGCTCAGACTGGCCCAATGACTCATCAGTGTACCTAGGTGTATAAAACATCTCTAAAGTAAGTGAGATGAGTTACAAAGCAAGTCCAAAAAAGAGCCTCATATATACATATAACTTATATACATGTATACATTTATACATATATATACATGATCCTGCCAGTCACTTCCATCTGAAAGAACATTTCTCCTTTTGCCCTTTTTTATTGTTGTCACTCATCCTGCATTTTCTCTCTTCTAGTTGTTAAATCCAGACATTTGCCAGTTTTGTCACACATAATATTTTGCACCTGAGGAATCCTAGATTAATTCATAGCTGAATCTCACTGTAGATAGTCCTACAGAGGGCATCTCAAATTCTCCTACTCTTCAATTGCAAGGAAGCCAAGTACACTGAGAAAACCTCTTTTATCTAGGTTTCTGGTTCTTTCATATTCTGTGTGGGATTCTCCCTAAATAGTGTATCAGTCCAACATTTCTTTGTTTTCAAAGAAAGGCTGTGTTAGGAATCTATTTCATTTGCAGCTTCCTGAACACCTTTGTGGCTAAGCAAAACAGAAAAGCTGTACCTCAGTTCATTAAAATTTCCTATGGTAGTCCAGCTCTGAAAAAACATTTTTAAAGGCTAATACAATACTTGTCCAAAGAGTTCGGTGCTGTTGCCTTCGGTCACCACATGATATGGTTGCCAAAATATAAGATATAGAACCAGAAATACTGCACAGAGATGCACTAATTAGATCATTGCTTATTCAAGAGAAGAGATCTTTCATCTCCAGGAACTCAGGCAATTAGGTGAGGTCCGTCACAGTACACCACAGGGGCAGCCAGCTGATACTAATGAGTTTTGTGCTGTAGTTGAGTAAACAACCAGTCATCACAGTCTCATTAAGGCTCTTCCATTTCCGTGTTTTCTTCCCAGTTGCTGGGCTCTGTGGTCTGGTAGTGTGTTAAGGCCCTGTCATTACTTTGTGTCTGTATTTATTACTTCTGCTTGTTCCTCCTTCTCTCTGTTTTGTCTGTAGTGTGGAACTGGTGCTGACCCTACCCACTCTGCCTTCACCCCCTCTGTATAATTTTTTTCATGTCCTAGCACAGCTTCCATTGGATGCTCTGACCTGTTTAGATATGTGCCTCCTTCTTGAGGTTAATTTACCAGCAATGAAAATTCCAGTTATAGAGAATAACTCTATGCATTTTGTTCAGGACAGCAGCTGTCACAACTAGATGGGTTTTAGTCTATTTTATAGTTATCATTTACAACAAAATATCAAATTTTTAAGTTACACTGACAGCAATGCAGCTTCAAACTATTCAAATACTGCAACATAACTAATTTTCATTATACCTCTTGAAGATCTAGATTTTTAAAATATATAAATTATTAATTTATCAAAATATCAATAAAAATATCTGCACATAAGAAATAACTGAAATCTGACTATAAATAAATCAGCTTTGACATTTGAATTCATAGAGATAGTAAAGACTGGCTTTAAAAGTAGATACACAAAGTAATTTGTGGACACTTGGCCAGACTCTGCTCCCCAGAGCATATCAGCTTTATACTAGAGTCAATGAAAACAGACATGTGGTGTGAGAAGCTGTAAGAGACCAGAACCTGAAAAGCAGAGCTGTTAGCAAGCAGTCAAAGGCCACTCAGAGACTGATGGAATCAGCCATTCTGCTGAAATCTAAGACCATGCCAAATTGGATCAGTGTCACTCGTACTTTATTTCCAAAGAAACTAGACTACATTGATTACATATTTTAATTTCTTAATCAGAACATGACAACATAGCTTCCTTTATGTAGAAAGAGATTCCATCACTTAAACAGAGGTAGCTATTGTCATTTGAGATGCACTGGCTACCAGCTGCTGCTCCAGATAGGACTCCCATAGTTCTGTGTACAATTAATATTACATAGGCAAATAGATATAGTTACCAATATATGCATCAGATGCTTGTATTTAGGTGACTAAATCCCAGCACCAGTGATTGTCAATAGGTGCCTGGTTTTAATGCCTGGATACATTTCAGCATCAGGATTAACATCTTTAGTCTTCTCTTGCAATTAAAGATAAATACAAATTTTTGTGGGTTTTGATCTTTGAACTTATCCCATAGTGTCTTTCTTAAAATATATTTTCTCCACCTTTTAAATGTACTGTTCACTCTAATGCTTCTTGAGCTGTAGTTCACAATATTTCATTGTCTCTAATCAAGAAAAAGTTATGTTCACAAACAGGTATCTATTATATCTGTGTTTGCAGACTTTTGTGATTGCTTACCTTAAAAAAATCCAAATTAATACACTTATTCCAAGAGGATAGTGTTTTGGAAGTAGATAATGCCAGGAAAATGTGCTCTCTTCAGAATAAGATCTGTGCTCAGACTTCGACTGAATTCAGCTGTCCTAAAAAGATGTATTTTTTAATAGTTTTTTTGTATAAAGAGATAGATATAGAGGTATAGATGTGTATGTGCATCGTATCTCAAACCAGGGTAAATTTAAGATGAATGCAAAGCCTTAGCAATTTGCTCTTGGTTATATGAAACAAGCTTTTTCTTGTCAAATTCTTTTCTTTCCCAACCTTTTCTTACTTGCAGTAACCTAACCCTTTTCAAACAGAAGCCTGCCAGACCACAGACTTTGTTGTCACTGAGAGAACCCTGGGGTATCACTGAACAGGCACAAAGAACATAACAGTGCCCAAGAAGTAAAGTATGCTTATTTAAGCATATTTAAGCAGCAGAACCTGTCTCTTCTCTCGGCTTGAATATATTTCACAATAAGTGCAGAAAAACTTGAAAGGGTGGGAAAAGAAAATATTGTCTGTTTCAGTGCCCTCTGAAATGGTAATATGCTATGAAATTAACATGAAGGTGAACAGAGACACTCACAAACTTCATGTAAAAAGTGCTGAGTCACCAAAGTTTTAAAAAAGAGAAGTTTTTTATTATATATATATTTTTTTAATGAAAGGTGATCCTTATGGAGTGGAACAAAATTAAGAACTTTGACTGCAGATTCAGCTTGTCACTTAAGTGTCTGCTTTACCAGAAGCTTTTTAAATAATTGTAGAAGTCACCCAGGGACTAAAGCCATAAAGGGGCCTTTAAATTGACCCCAAGGTTTCTGTAACCTGTGAATGTGTGCTGAACGTTGATGCAGGTCTCATTGTGGCTGCAGATGCACAGAGGAGATTCCCCCCTCTCTCTCTCTCTCTAGAGATAGATTCTGGAGGATCAATTAAAACACGCCTGGACTCGACTGACAAGTGAAACTCATTATAAAGAGCTGAACCAGCTGATTTCTGGCATGGGAACCCACAGGCAGCTGAACCTCAAAAATCCTCCACACTGGCAGTGTGTAACTACACACACAAAGGGATGGAAAACTACATGGCTGTGTCACTTCCTTCAGCTCATTTATAGACACACCATCTCTCTAGCACACAGTGTGATACTCAGTGCTACCCTCATGGGCTGGGAGTTGTCTATGCCAGCTTTAATGGAGCACAATTGCAATGTCAGAGTCAGGCAACTCTCCTGTGTGTGTTTTTCCAGAGACAGAGACCACCAGTTAATTTTGCCCAGATAACCAAAAAGCTGTTGTGATAAAGATATGCTTTTTCCTACTTAGAAGAGCTACTGCAAAACTCACTGACCTGGAACTGAGATGGCCTCATAGGTTTATTCATTCTCAGATAATTCATGTGGGCTTAAAATATCTTTTCCTAAACAATGACCAGGAGTTGATATTCAGTTTTTGAAAATTACTAAATATAATTCTATTCTCATTCACACTAGTGTGAATAACAGAATTGAAGAATCTGATCCACAAAATAATGATAAACATTTTCTCTGACATGAACACAATGCATTCTTGTGTTATGTAACTTGAACAGATTTTTAGCTCTGTTTTTCTTTGTGTTTATTTCTTTTTGGGTTTTTTTCTTTCCTATAGTTTTAAAGTGAAAACAAATGGGAGATATGGTCAATATAGATATTCTTAAGAGGGAGAGAAAATTTAATGTTGTGGGTCAGCTAATACCTAAAATAATGTTCTCATTCTGTTCTTTGTCTTTTGGATATTTTTGGTTTTGCCTGTGGTTTAAAAATGAACTCTTCTTTCTTCAGTGGAAAAGGTCATTGTGCTCCTGTAATTTTCATGCTACATCTATGAAGTGCATCCATTTTCTTACATCCAGTTAAGTTTAATCCAGGCACCAAAATTTTAAAATACAGCACTGTGCTTATGTGGAACACAATGAGGAAAATCCAATCACACGTTGAGAATATTAATGATACAATGGCAAGAAACTTACAATAAATTTATTCAAGATGGACATTTAGATTCTTTGGCTTTTATAAAGGAAAATGCTTCTCCAATTCCAGTTAAGATACTATTAAAACCATGTGACTCCCTTAAGAGCCTTGTTTGGCAAACAATGTTTAAATAGACATTGTAATTTTATATTGAATAGCATTCTATGATGCAACATGGAATAAAATAAAACCCCACCATCTTTACTATAGAAAAAGACCTACAAAGAAGAAAGACATTTTAAAGTGAATATTCCACCTATAAGCATTCCTTAAAATAACTTACACTATTAATTTAGCTATACTTGAGTTTCAAAAGTGATTTTTATGTTAAACTCATTCCTAACTGTTTATAATATTCTGAAATATTCTATTTTCTGACTCAATGACTCTGTGTTTTACCTCAAATAAATAATATAAAGTTTTCCTTCTGTACAATTTGTTTTTATTATAATACTTACATCTCCAAGTTCATTCTTTCTCTTTTCTGACCTGAGCTGAAGTGAGTGTTAGTACTATGACCTAAAATTACATTCAACAACAAATCTTTGTGCAGCAAAACTGTAAATATGTGCACTGACCTTTAAAGATCACACACAATGAATTTTAAACACACCTGCAGTATTCTGTAAGCCACAAATGAAGAGCAGCTTTTTTGAATAACTGTGTGCAGTGATGGGTGTACTCCTCTGCAAAGGCAAAACCTCTAACTCCAAATATTGTTACAATTCTTAAGCTGAAAAATAATCTTTTTGTATATATAGAGGGGACTATTTTCTATATTTCAGGGTTGTTACTCTACCTCTGATTCTGGTGTCTGAAGCTGCATCTTCTTGGTCACATTCTTGGGCCTTAAGAGCAAATTGCACCATACAGATCATATCTGTGCAGTTAAATTATATTTCAATTACTCACCTCTGTGTCTTTATCTTCTAATATATCTTTCCAGAAAGCAGATTTGTCTAGATGTGTCTGTGATCAGGTTTAACTAGGGCTTTCAAAAAGAGTGTAGACCTTCAGGGATGGATGTGACACTTCTTCTCTCCATATCTTGCACACAGGATAAAAAGGTCTGTGTAATAGTTCACACCAGCTCCAGCTTCCTGTTTGACTTAGCCTGCACATTGTCTGGAGCAAGGATTAAGATCCTGAATCATTTTTTACCCCCCACTCTCAGACCTGAGTAAATCTTCTGTTATACCAAAAGTATAGCACTGAAGAGCATTTGAATCATCGTTTCCCTTTTCCAGTTTTTGCCAACTGTTAATTATCAATGATGTTAAAAATAACTAATCATCAGTATGCAGTAAGTAATGCAGTGACATTTAAATGGGATGCTGAAGGGCCATGAAGCAAATGACTTTTGACTGTTACCATGTTAGAGTTATGTTCTCATATGATGTGATTTTTATAATGGGAAATTAAAAGGATTTTCTATAAAGTATACAATTGCTGCCACTAGAACTGATGTCCAAATCTACGCAGGGTTACCTCTAGGGGGATGAGGAAAACAAAACCTTCTTCCCTAGAGTCTCTAATGGAGGTCTGATTCCAAATTTTTTACGTCAACATCAATCACCTTACACAACATATTTTCTGGTTTTATTCTTTCCTGATTGCAGTTCTGGATAAGTCAGATTGGTTTGGTGTTGAACTCATAAACCAGAATTTATACTTTTCTGCCTAGATAACTTGGGAGTGTTAAGTATCAAAGTCTACCAGCAGATTTTCATGGCTCAGTGTGGAATGTTGCCATCACACAAAATTGCAGCTTGGGAAATATCAGTGTTAAACATAAGTCATGAGTGCTCTTAAGCTTTCTTGGTATGAAGAGAATAAAGCATTTTTCTATTCCTTATCCAAGAATTGGTTTATTCTTTCCACAATAACTGAAAGTAAGCAGATACAAGGCTTTACAGTGTTCGCAAAAATAAATATATTCCATGTATTGGAAACATACAGAGATCTAGAAAAAATAATAACACATCTATCAGAATTCCTCCACCTAGGTTGCCTTCTTTTCAACACTCATTCAATATGCTTCAGTGTCCTTTGAGAAATCCAGGATCTTTCATGATTAAAGTGCATCTCCCACCGCTCTCATGGCCTCTTTCTTACTCTCAAGCAAGGAATTGTATTTCTTCCCTGGATTCTCTCACCTGCTGTGACTAACTACATGAGTACAGCTTAGTGGTGGGATATAAACTTTGGGTGTGGAAAATTTCCTATCGGCAAACCCCTGGCTGCACTATCAGGGGTTTTATAAAAGCATCTTATGAATCACTTCAGTGGGAGCTGCAAAACCTGAAAGAGAGAAAGAAATTAAATCCATGTAGTTCATGCTGCATGATGATGATTTTGAATTTAACAGTGGGCATAAATTTGTGTTGTAGGAATTCATGTCCCTTCCCTGCTGTCCAGCATTTCTCTGTCAGTGTTAGTTCTCCTCTTGTTCACCACTTTTCACTTATGGTAATTTTCAATGGCAGCTGTTCTGCCCTTGGAGAAAACCAGCAGTCTCAGATGCTGGTTTGTTGCAGAACAGTTGGAGAAAAATATTTTTCTCTTTAATTCATCTGTGTCAGGCCAAAGAGTTTTCTATCTGTATTACCAACTCTTTGGATACCATTCTGGTTCATAAGCAGAAAAAATCCCCAAATTCAAGCCAAGGTTCAGTCTGAACATGGCACAAATGCGTAGTCCCAAATTCATATCAGTGTTATAATCCGCATTTAGGCATATTCCACAGGTTCTTGTGTAAATCAGCATATGATTACAGTTTTTACATATCTTAACCCAGTAGTTTCTTCTGAATAGTTTGATAATAGGTGTTTTCATTACAATAAACATAGACAGTGATTGTTTTCCAATTTATTGCAAGATTTACCACAAGACCTCTTGAGAAAGTTTTCACAATATACCAAAATTCATACTAACACCTTTGCTATCAACCACCACTTTATGCTTTTTCATATACATAAACCTTTCCTGTCTGTTTCTGTGATAGCTGACGCTTTCTTTTAAGAAATTATTAATGTGAAATTCTGCACTGGTTTTAGAATATCTGTTTAAAAATAATTTGCTTTTGCAGACGATAGCAGTCATTTATTTCTTTCCCCTGGGACTGGTGAACACTTAAATATATTTCACATTCCCAAAGTGTGTACCCTTATTCCTCTTTAAGTCAACAGGCTAAATATTTTTTTGCCTTTTTCTTTAATATTTTCACATAGTAAGAGATCACTTAAGGTTGGAAAGGGTTTCTGGAGGTCATTTGGTCCAATAACCCTGCTCAAGCAGGGTCACCTAGAGCAGGTTGCCCAGGACTTTGTCCAGATGGCTTTTGAATATCTCCAAGGAGGGAGTTTCTACAACTGCTCTGGGCAACCTGTGCCCAGCGCTCAGTCATGGAGCACTGGATGCACAGCTCCTTTTTTGCAAAGTTCCTTTCCAGCCAGGGCCTCCAGCATGTGCTGGTGCCTGAGTTTATTCTGAGAGGACTGAGACTCCACTGCCCATTGTCTCGATTAGGTCACAGGCAGTACGTAGACATGGCTGGGGGTTTCTAACTCATTGTAAATTCATTTTCCTAGTATGGAAATCTTTTTATATTTCTTCATTTCAGTTTACCATGGTTTAAAAATTTTCTGCTATCAGTAAATAAAGATTGCAATTGTCAACTTTGCCACCATTTTGTATCAAACTGCTGAATTATAATTATTTCACATATTAGACAGCAAGTTCTTCACAGGTATTATAGCATAATAGTTGAATTGCTCAGGGAGTCATCCATGAACAATAACAGGGTTTCATGTATTTCCATTTATATTCAAAATACAATAGTCTCCCTTTCAGAAAATATGTGTTGATTTCTTATTGGCCTCTATTGATGTTACTAAAAAAAATGTAATGGGAGATTTTTAAGGGTTTTTTTAATGTTCTTACTTAATCTTCCACATTGTTATATTCTACTTCAAAACTGCTTAAGAACAGAAGATATGCCTATACTAAGGAAGTTTCATTGACAGAAAGGACATACAGCATCAAATGTGATAGTTTTATACTAAAAGGTAATTAGAGGCAAGTTGAAAACTTTCATTTAAGATCTATTTTGTTTAGCAAACATTCCTATTCTGTATGATGAAAGTCCAGCTATTAGAAACACAATACAAAAATAGGTCAGTGGTGGATTACTGTGATGCTGCGGAGAGCAGGGTTTTGCAAATGTCAGTCTTTTTGGGTCCTAGAAGGTAGCATGAGAGTGATTTTATGAGCAAAACTGGATACACATGTTTTCTCAATTCAGTGTTTTATAGTAAGCATACCCCAGAAACAGCAGCAATTATTCTGAGTGACTAAAGTCTACATGAATGTAATGTAATGTAATGGCACTTCCTTCACTGTTGTCTTTCACTGGTTTTGGCTGAATCCAGGTGCAAGAATGGAACAAAGATGTACATGCACTATTATGCATATTCATTAAAAATGTCAGATTCAAGATGCTTTGCCTAATTTTTCTTTTATTTTTTTTCCCATTGGATGCAGTTTCAAACAAGAAAAATCAGTTAAAATATGGATTTCTAACGAAATATTAGCAAATACATATATGTTTTTCTCCTTGTGAAGAAAGCTATTTCTATGTTTTACTCATTCAGCTTGGGCAAGGAAAGAACAGCACGTGATAAACCTGTTCTAGCACTGTTCAGATTTAGCATATTCCTGCCAGCAGTCTACATATAAAAATTATTTACAAAAAGTATCTGAGGAATAAATTTGAATTGCAAAAAGCTTTAATTTTTAAATTTAAAATAGAAAAACACTCATAAATAATTTTTGGGTGATTTGACTATGAGAAAAAGCTAAAATATCCAAGTTATTAACTGAGGAGTACCTACTTAGATTTATCTGAGATATTTTTATAAGTAATTCTCAATAGGAATGCAGTTCACTTCTTGTAGATATCACAGTCAGTCACCGGAAAAAGATCGTTTCAGATAGTCAAATGATGGCATTGATTGGTTCCTTAGTGAAGTACAAGTATGTAAATAAAACTAAATTCTTTTTGAGCTGTTTTAGTTACTTATGACTTTGCTATGAGGATGATCATCATTTTAAAAGAAGTCAATATTTGTATTGAAAGGTGAATAATGACTTATAAGGTCTGGCGGGAGGACAGGGTTAAAAATGGTAGATTTGGTGAGGAGGAAGGAATAGTTTTTCTCAAAGTGACATTGCAGCTGAGAATGCTAAAAATGTTGGTGTGGGAAAACTGCATTTCTTATGCCTCCTGTCTGAGGAGAAAAATTCCCGTGGAGACATAACAGACTCTTCTAGAACATGTGTGGAGCCTTCTGCTATGGTGAGGCAGCAGCGAGCCCCCCACGCTGCCTGCTAGGAGGAACTAAGGGCAATGGAGCCTGCATCCCCCCTGTGTGATTCAGCCACCTGAAAAAGGCAATGAAATTACTTCTTTTCTAGCAAGGTAATGAAATAAATCTACTCTTTGTATTTTGGCTGTGGTTTAATGGTTGCCCTCAGTTACCTGTATGTGTTGATTCACACCAGATCCTTGTCCTACAAGACCATTGCTTTGCTGCTGTAAGCCCAAGCAGGCTATACTGATAAACAGCACACCCATAACTTGCCCAAGCAATTTTCTTATTTTGCTTCTGTAGGATGATCAACAAGTTTTCCTGGGTTGGGCTGGCTGTGTCTCAGCGTGTCCTGTATAAATCTTACATAATGTTCTTGACTGATTCTTTTTCTCCAACATGCAAATCTCGCAATACCACACGATAAACCAGCTGATCAAAATTAGTGTTTCATGTCACAACTTGTACAGCATGACGTGGTACAGATGTGTATTTTTATGAACTACCTGAAACACTTTACCAGCCACTGAGAAAGAAAATACATTTCTTCTTTGAAAACTGTACCACTTTCACCTGGGGTAGAGTTCATTTTCTTCTTAGTAGCTCCCACAGTGATGTGTTTTGGATTTAGCATGAGAATAATGTTAATAACACACTGATGTTTTGGTTGTTGCTAAGTGTTTACTCTAAGTAGAGTTTCCTGTGCTCTGCATTGAGGAGCTGCGCAAGAAGCTGGGAGGGAGCACAGCCAGGACAGCTGACCTGGAACGGCCAAAGAGACATTCCACACCATAAAACATTGTGTCCAGTATATAAACTGGGGGGAGTGGCCAAGGACCCACATTTTTTCCTTTCTTACTTCTTGTTCTTCCCAATGGGGGAGGGAAGGATGGTGAACAAACTGGTATTCACTCACCAACCAGGGTTTAACCAGGGTTAAACCATGACAAAACCCTTGTTTTTCTTACTTCTGAGGAATTTATGGATAATTTTTCCAACCAGGGACAATTTATCCCTCCCTTCGTAGAAATGTCTCTCAAGTCTTTCCAGAATCTGATCATATTTCAGTGCAGTTCCTGTCTTTTGTAGTGCCCTCCTTTCACCCAATAATATGGTCTTCCTGTAAAATTACAGCCATATCTGACACTGAATACATGCAATATCAAGAAAGCATTTCAGTAGTGCTAGCTGCCTTTTCAAATTTTTCAGAGAATGACAAAAAAAGCTATTAACTCAAATGAGCACTCACACAGAAATGTTCATTCATTCTCGGTATTCAGAAAAATTCCAGTAATATACTTTATGCATGTAGACTTCAGAACGCTTCTACAGTCAGGAAAGGAGGGACACCAGGGTAACCCCTCTGGCCCAAGCATTCAATATGTTCTCTTAGCTGAGGCCTTGTTATTTTTTCACAGTGTCTCCCAGTATTCATGTATTCATTGGCCTTGATTATTTGAAAACTTGCAAGAAGAAATTGAGAGTTAACTCTCCTAATTTCAGATATCTAAATATTACATGTACAATGTGTATAGCACATGTATAGCACACATGTAGACATTATAAGTTGTGAATGACTGATTGAATCCTATCTGTAATATTTAATTATTAAATGTCACAAAAATCCCAAACATAAATATTAAAATTAATATTTTAAATATGGGCTATAAACACATATAGACATGTAACCCAAATTTGTCTATAGAGACTACTGAAGGAGTCTAAACAGGACTCCAGGTTTTGAATATTTGTGCAACTGACATCTTAGGACAGTTTGTTGTCAGCACAGAAATATACTATCTGTCTTAATGGTGCCTGTTTCACTTCATTGCTCTTTAAAATGTGATAAATGGCTTCTAAAAATGGAGATTTGTCTCCATCAATTAGAAGCATAGTCTAAACAAACTTCTGTTAGCTCTGATTGTCAGGATCTTAGAGGTCAAATAATTTGCTCAAACTTCCACGCCTAGGGCCGTTTGAGACTCTTTGGTATGTATGAGAGCCTATGTACATAGCTTGGCAGATGTGGCACAGGATCTATGGGAAACTTCCTGCAGCTGCAGCTGGGAGCGAGGCAGGAAATCTTTGGGCAGCTCAGATGGCATAGCATCCCCACATGGAGACAGTAGAACCCAGATCTAGACTTTTACATATCCATAAATATATGAGAAGAAGTCATCCTCTCTGTGATTGCTTCCAAAGAGTCTACTTTTTGCACCGGTACCTTAAAAACAATCTATTTTTAACACTGAAGTTACCTGCCACAAAGCTGAAGTCCCAGGCTCTTTAAGAAATCATATTTGTTATCTATAAACAGATTTAGGGTGCCAAATTTGGCAAAGGAGAGTTTTAGCCCACTAAGACAATTTCTCAACCCAGCCAATTTCTAGTCTGCGGTGGGGGTAGCAGTTTTCCCTGAAATCACTCACCAAAATGACCAGTCAGCCACCAGGCTCACTTAATTCAGTTTGGTGCATATCCATGAGACAATTTAATAGCTATTCCAGCACAGAAAGGGAAATACCACCAACATTTGCAGAAACCCAGAGGCTATGTGGCTTTTGGAGTCGCAGGGAGAAATTAAATAGACTGGGAGCTGGCTGTAGAAAGAGAGATTGGTTCTTGGATATTGGGATGAAAGGCTCAGAGCTGGCACGAGAAACTATATGTTTCTGGCAAAGAAGTCTATAAGAGCCATGAAAGAGCCTTGTGGGTGGCCCACTAAAAAGGGGGGTTACAGCTGGGTCTGAAGAAGGCTGGCAGGAGACAGTTCCTGGCTGTTAAATTTGCCAGCCTGTGTATGCTTGTAGCAAGGCAATGACCTACAGGGAGTTGTCTGGACAAATTCCACATCTATACCCAGCAGGCATTGGGATGTCTTTAGGGCTGAATAAGGCATGATGATCTTAGATTGCTTGCTAACCATTTGTATACACAGAACATGAAAAGAATTTTCCTCAGAAACAAAGGTTGAGAAAGGGTACCTCCAAGATCAAGTGAACATGGAGAATTCTTCAGAAGTGTTTATTTAAACACACCTGTAATCCTCTAGGTATTAAAATTGCACAATGACCATAAAAATAATAAAAAAGAGTGTAAGGTAATCTATTTATTTTTGCCCTACTCTCTGTGGACTTGGAGTGCAAAACAGAATTATTCTGCTAAAAAACAAATCAACACAAAGAACTGTTAAAGGATTGGAAGGCTTTTCATGTCCTTCCTCCTTTGTTTAGTTTGCTGATATGTATGTTAAACATGACCTTATCTTTCCAAACTTTTTATGGGTTGTGTTTATAAAACTCTTTTTTTCCTGGCTTTCTCTAGATTTTCTTCAAATTCATCTTTCTTAAAATATGATGGCCACCTAAATATAGTACTCCAGGTAAATCCTCACCAGTGGCAGATACAGCAGAGCAGTGACCTTCCTGACAATACAAAATGACATGTTTTTTTACAACAACATGATATAGTTCATTCAGAATTAGCCTATTCAGCCTTCTAAAATCTAGGCCCTTTCTGTTATTGCTGCCAATCAGTTAATACTCTTTTCTGCATGAAAATACCACAAGCAATATATTGAATTTCACCTTTATTGAAATTCTCTTTTTTATACCAGATGATTCTTCAGCTGGTCAAGATCTTATTCAGTAAACCTTGCCTACCATCTTCACTCCTTCAGTTTTTCATTAAAGTTCTTTCCAAACTATCTAAAACCTATTCATTCAAGCCATTAAAAATTTTGAAGAATACTGAGCACAGGACAGAGCCCTAGGGAGTGTGACATAATAGGAAATGGTTGACAAATAGCTCTAGAGAAGATGTGTGCTTTTAGCTGTGAACCTGCCAAAACCATCATGTATACATGACTTCCTTGAGAGAAAGTGCCATATGGAAAGATCTCAAAAGACAAAAGTCAAGACATATCCTGCTGTTGCCTCTTTTTTTGTATGTGACATGATTTTCTCTGGAGAATAAAGAAACTGCAGTGGATTAATGTTTAATTATTGAAAAATCAGTTGTCTTTTTTTCTCATTTCATTGTTATCCTTTAAATATTTACAAACTGCTATTAATAATTTGGTTCTGATTCTTCCAGGCTATCAAAATGGCATATTTTTATAATTCCATTCTACCCTTTTCAAAACTGGAAATATCTTTGCCATCAGGTTTCCTCGGATGCTGTGATTTCTGAAAGAAAATCTCTGCAAGTTTGGGAGTTGTTATAATAAATACACTTAATCAGGAACTCTCAAACTTGAGAATAACTAAAATATTCTCAAAGGTTTTTGAGCCTAGGTTTTTACATCTATTTTTCATTCTAGTTATTTTGGCTATATAGAAGAACTAATTTTTTGCTGTACTTGAAATAAAAATACTGAATTTCTCTGCTCATTACTTCCTTCCCTAAGTACTTAGCTCATTCTTTCATTTCACTTTCATTTACTTCTAAGATATAATTAGAAGGTTTTCTTCTTGTCTGTTTCCTTGTTAGTCACCTAAACCTTTGCATTCCGTTGTATGCTCTGAATCAGTTAGATTTTTAATAACAATTTTTAACAGTAAAAATGTGTCTAAACTAGCTCAACCTCCTGGCTGAATTGCATCATTACAGATTATTTCTACTTTTATCCATCCACAGGGACTTTCAGCAGATTGGTCTTTGGTTTCCTGGAAGCCAGCACGTTAAGCCTATTCATTTTTGATCCATCATGTTGTTATACACTATGTGTTTTCTGGTTTTACTATTTAGCCTGTTGCTCAGATACTTACATGAAGGAGGTCAGGAGAACAGGAGATTCTTGTATCATAAGAAGGTGGTATCATAGATTATGGTGATTAATCATCATAAAAATCATAACTATACTAAAAATGAAAATCAAAAATGTGTACTCTTTTGCAACTTTCTCCTTACATGAGAAGAGAAGCTATATTGAACATCTATTGGCACACACTGGATAATTACTTTCATTGTAAGATAAAGTAACTTCCTGCACAGTGAACTGGTCCTCTTTCTCTTCTGTTGAGACTCCCATTCCCATGAGGAAGGAAAGCTGAGTGTCTTTTGTATTCTCCTGTGCCCTGAACAGAAAGCGTAAGGTCTCGCCTGGCATAAAGGAACTGAAATAAGTAGAGTGTGTGCAATGGTGGCCTCTGGGAATGGTTTCAGGACTTTGTATTTCCTAGTTATTTTGTGTCTTTTTGTCAAAGGGTAAACAATTCAAGCTAAATTATTCAGAAGGGATTTAGGAGGGGTTTTCTTTAAGTTCTGCAGAGTACAAATGTGTGGAGAGAAAGAAAAATCAAGCATTCTGCTTTGGTTTTGTGTTTTTGTTCACTGGTTACACTGAGATCTTTGAGGAGAAGTATTGTATAGATGTCTGGGGTAATCCACTTCCTCCCCTTCCTGAGTAGGGCTTTCATAGGAAGCCACTCCAAACCTCTACTGGAAGAGGTCTATCTCAAGCCTAGTAAAGGAGAGAAAAGAAAAATCCTGGCAGATGAGGAGCCGTGATAAAATCTATGGGGACTGGACCAAGACCAGTATGTTAACGATATTTCTCCAGCTAAGAGAAGACACTGAATACTTTTCAGGAGATGGCATTATGTAAATGTATGGTGTATTTTAGCAGTGAAATACCAGCACAAGGCCTCAGAGTGCAGAGTGAATTCAGTTTCCTGAAAAAAATACCTTCTTTAGATGTAGATGGAGGAATGTTACTCCCTAAAGGTAGAAACTGAGGTAGAAGCCACCTACTTTTGGATTCTCACATTGACAATAGAATATATGCATACACATAAATGTTTGCCATTTAAGCAAAAACTAATTGGTAATTACTAGAACCATGGTATGGCCCAGTACACATAATCTGCATGAAGCCAGAAAAAAACCTGTTTGACCCCAATATAGCAAAGTCTCCCCCAAGGACTGCTGGAAATGCCATTTTCCAGACTTGTGCTTCCTGCAGTACATGGCAGCAGATGGCCAGCCAACACTCTGGGGTATGACTGACTGTAAAATAGTGCCTTGACTTTATTCTGTCATTTTAAGGACTCAAATTTTTAAATGTGTGTATTATGACAAAGTTGTGAGACTGATTATATGGGAGGTAAGAAACAGAGGAACAAAAGTTTTTTCTTTACAAGATATTGTGCTCTCTAGAGAGACTAAGAACATCAGGCTTGTTTATGCTAAATAACCTGCTGAGCCCATGTGTCTTGGTTAGGTTAAATAGCACTGAATGCCCTCAGTGAGGTCAACATCTTTCTTCAATATTCCCACAGTGTAGTTGAGTATTGAAAGAAATAGTAACCCCAGAAAGCTGTGACCCTCATGGCATACTGTCCCCAGGAGAACAGAGGCTGCCTCTTTTGAGACTGGGCATTTTCGTACTCTGGCATCCATCCATGTTGAGCATTATTCCACTTATCTGTTATTATGGATTTGGCCTAATTCTATTTGATACAGGAGCATGTACTTATATTTAAATATTATGCTGACTGCAGTACAATTACTGTTAATAACTGATCCCAGGAAGCCAATTCTATTTCAAAGCATTGTTACAGATATTTTTATAACGATATTTTTTCATGGTGCACAAAGTTGTAGGTGACAAGGTGCAGGCAGGCACCAGATGTTGTGAAGGTACTGACATTTGATACATGAGGTCCAAGTGCCCATCCTTGTCCTCTGTCCTCTGTCTCAGCATGATCTGTGACACTTTATGTAAGATTTTTCAAGCTAGGACATCTATTTCTGTGCAGGTTTCAGCTACATAAGTGTGACAGACTAGTTTGAAAGCTTCTTGACATTAACTATATGAAAATAAAATACTGCAAGAGAGCACTGCTCTTATTTGGCTTAAAATTTAGTACATGCTCAAGAACCTCACTTACCTGGAGCTAGTGAAAAAGGGTCCTCCAACTCAAATTAACAGTAAATGTAAAGTACTTATGACAGGGCTCCAGTACAAAATGTGGCATTGAAAGATAAGGATGAACTCTGTACATAGGAATGTAAATGCATTTAATTCTCTTTCTGATAGAACATATCATACACTTGACATGTTGTAGCAACATTGAAAAAAATTGAAGAATTGCTTGCCTTCCTCAAGGAAGCAATGAATTCCTAATTTGCATAAAAAGGGATAGAGGTAAGGAGAGAGGAAGACCCTGCTGCTATGCATGACTTTCGAACCTTGAAGTTCTCCAGAAGTCAGTGGGCAGAGATGTGAGACATGAAAGCTCGGTTGGATGTGAGTTAAAATCACACTTTGCTGTTTCATTTTTTACCTTTGACATTTTATTTCCAGTCCTGATATTAAGAATTTAAGATTTCTTTTGCTCAAATAAGCTTTCATTAACTTTCCCCATCATCTTTCCAGTGCTACAGTTGAGGCCAAGAGAAGCTGACAAATTTGGCTCACGTTCTGTCCCTGGAGGTAAAGTATGCAAGCATCAGTCTAATACTCCCCCCATGAGGTGCACTCTAACATGGTGCTAAATGCTCTCAGCCAGGCTGGAAGGGTCAGCCAGGGCCTGGGAGTGCCAAGCACTCCATTGAAAAAGTTGTTCCTGGCAGACACAGAGAACACCCCTTCTTCCAGGATCAGGTAACAAAGAAAGACCCCTCACAGCAGACTCCTGGGGAACCTTTCAAATCAGTCCATGGCTTCAAGGGGAAATGTAGCAGCTTCCAGCACAGGAGAAAGGGCTGAAACTAAATTAACCAAGAGAAAATGTTGGACAGTACTGATTTGTGAGACTCTGAAAAAATATTTGCAAACACTTTCTGCAAAGTGGCTACTACTGTAAAATATGCAATAGATGGTGCTTTCATGAGAATTTAGAAAATAAGCAGCTCTTTTAATCTAATAAATTCAAGGAAATCAGTTCTTTACTCAATCCTCTGACCTGAGATGCTGTAAAATACAGGTTTATTCTATCTATTTTGAAAGGTACTGGAAGTTATCTAGTATTTTTCACACATTGCAACTATGCTGTTGATTTTATCACTTCAGTCCATAAGGCTTCTCTCTGTGCTGTCAAGCTCATGCCTCAAGAAAGTCACTAGCAAAAACTACTTAAAACTCTGCTTAAAGCCCAGACCCAGGCTTTGGAGGAGGTCATTAATCCTTAGAAGCTGTCTACCAGGGAAAAATGTTTTCATGGAGCTTTCATGGAGACTGCAGTCTAAAACCAGATGTTCTTCTCAGAGTTAAAAGCTAAACAGGATGTGGGGAGAGAATCTATTTAATCCTCCAAAATAGGTGACAATTTCTCTGATGTTGTTTTATAGCTATTGTTGGATTCTTTCTTAGGTAGAAAACAAAATAACGGATGTGAAAAATAAGAACATATTGGAAGAGACATACAGGAGTGTATATCTCCTCATGTTCCCATGTCCTTAAAAATGTTTGTATTCCACTTAATGAGAAACTAGACGTAAAGAAGGAGAGTTCATTTCATTACAGGTAACTCAAAGGAACTGCCAGGGTATTCAGTCCCATGTTAAGTCAGTGTTAAAATAGAAACTTGAACTCTATATTTTCTGTATGCAATGATGCAATGTTTTGGGATTGTCACAAACCAGATATCACCAGTAGTATCAAAAGGAGATTCTCTTTAAGAGCTTATCTGATATTTTGTCTGGTACTATTAAAAAGGCACATTGAGCAGTAAAATAAACACCATTGCTGTTCGAAATCATGGGGACAAAAATGGAAACCATGCTACAGAAAACTGCAGAGTGCATTGAAAGTACTTTTAAGTAAAGCCTTTCAGAGATTCTAACAACTGCCAAAACAAGAAACCCAACTTCATTGAGAAGAAACAGAAAGCAACTGTGTGGAAAGAAAACCCATGCTACATAGAAGAGATTCGAGTGCAGAGCACAGGGCCAAAGTGATGGTAATTCTATCTTGAAATGGTAAGTATCACAAGTGAAAAGGCCTAACTGAAAATAATAGTGCTCCAGGTACAGGTCTTCCATAAGATCCTAATTAAGCAGAAGAGATTGCCCAAGAATATTAGCATCAGGAAGCAGCTCCAGTAACCTGAGTACCCTGGTAATGTAATTGATAAAATATTTAGCTGATATTTTTAATCCAGCAGCAGCCCAGGACAAGTCATGAACTTGTGAGTTAAGCATGTGTTAGTGAAACATCAGAAGCTAAGTTTTACTCATGAAATATACACTCACAGAGAGGTTATCATGCACAGAGCAGGCACACACCTACTGAAAGAAGGCAGCCGTGCGTGCAAAATTACCTCCTGCCTGAGAGCGCAAAGGAGCTACTTAGATCCCTTCTGTGTCCAGTAATGGGGCTCAAAGGAGAGACAGCTTGGATACTGTGTATTGCTAATAACTGAAAAAGGTGCACTGGAGCCTGCATAACTAACTGTAACAGAAGGGGCTATAGCAATCCTGTGAGGAATACAGCAGAAAAAAAAAAATAAGAGAGCGAACACTGAGCTGTGGAAAAGAGTTCATGCCCTTCCTCTTTAAGGCTTTTTCTATCAGTCCTAATTAGACATGAGCAAATAATTTATTTTTCAGTTTGGTGGCTGAACCTAAAAATACTTTCTAATGTGTTTCAGATCAACCTGAACTGATTTCTTTTGCTAACTTCTTTTTCTAGCATAAAAAAGCAGCATTAACAATATTTGGTACTCAAGCACTTCTACATTTACAAAAATTATTTTGTAGCTGCCTTTTTGTTGGTATTTGGTTGTTTTTTCTCTTAATAAATGAAAGAGAATTTGACTTCTGCAAGGAATGATCAATAAATTTGATCCCAAAGTTCACAAATTACTTTGGTAGACCTAAAACCTTTCCTTTCATATGAAATTCGAATATGAATGCAGGCACAATCTCCGTTATTGAAAGCCTTTACTTTTTTCCCCCCTTATTTCACATTACTAGAATTAATTCTGCCCTCATATAAGTGGAGCAACGTAGCTCTCACTGCCACGGGGTCCTGAATCAGCAAAGAACCTGTGTGTCCTTAATGACAAGGAAAATGAGAAGACATTTGTATTTCTGCTTGAAAACTAGGTCAAATAAAAAAATATAATTGAATTAGCTAAACATCATTTCAGCAGCTTACTCCTGTATTCCTTTCCCTCTTATAACTGTGCAGTAACTTCCCTATATTTCCAAAATCCTCTCTGTCCTGTTGAGGTTCCCACTATCACACTGAAGGAGAAGTGATTAGGGGCAGTCTGTAAGCTCCCAGTCTGCACTGCTGACTCCTAAACAGAGAATTCCTCAGGGTGCTCCTGATATCCAAGGTCTAGATCAGTGCTTTTGCCACAAGCTGTTTTTTTCTTAGGCTTATCCCTGCCTGTCTGGAGCTCTCCCCACACTAATGATTGTGTGGATGAGATCCAGCCATATGGGCTAGATGAGACCCAAGGAAGATTCAGTGAAGCTTGCAGCTCCTGTAGCTGGGTGAACCAGGATTTCTGAGCATTCCCAGAGTGCAGACCTGCAGTTTGAGGAGTTGTGGACCATTCACATCCCACCATCACCCCAGTAGTTAACTCCTTACCAAAAAGAAACAGGAGATATGTAGTAAGACAGTAATTGATTGTATGAGCAATTGAGGAAAATTGACTGAGTCACTTGGGCAAAATTAATAAGCTGAAGAACAAGAAGAAAAAAAATACATAAAATGAACAATTCTTTAGCAATCTTGGTTGCCTCTGGTATCAACAGTTTCCAAGATTTTTTAAGAGGGATCTTGACTGCCATACTGCTTCAACAAGCTGTCCAAATGACTACATTCTTTCTATATTCAGTTTCTTTACACTTTTCCTTATTTCATTTACTCAGGAATTTTAGCTAAAGACAAGAGTAAAAACATTTCCCTTTATTTAGGGTGTGCTGGAGGAACCTTGGTTGAGGACACCGAAATCACAGCCAGATCCAGAGTTCTTTGTTAAAACCTGTTTTTGGAGAATCCTGTCCCCTGCTGCTGACTCTTTTATGTGCTGTTGCCTCTTTTCTGTGCTGCTGCTCTTGGCAAACTGGGCCCCCTCTTCCCTTCAGAGGGATAATCATCATATTCAGTCTGGGAAATTCCTGTTCCTTGGAAAGGGATGAGGCAGTTCTCGCTATCTGCTCTGCCAGCTCTGTGGGTAGTTCCTATTTGTCCTCTGTATCTATTCAAGTTCAGGTATAGAAGACCCTTCTCCTAAGCAGAAATGGTCCCTGCCTAAATACAGGTCAGTTTAAAACCACTCTAATCTCTAAAGCTCATGTCTGAAACGACACTGACTCTTTTGGGAGATTCAACACCTGGCAAAGTTTTATCTGTCAACACATAGGTTTAAGTGTCTTAAACTGAGAGTTCTAACTTGGCCTTATGAACCTGTGGCTTTTTATTTCACAAAGGCTTTACTCTGACAGGCAGGACAGCCCAAGCATTTAGACCCTGTGACTGAAAATCCTTTGAACCCTGAATTTAGAATCATGTAGGCTTAGATCTGAAGACTGCCTAGTTTAGGTAATCTAGGCTGACAGAATCTAGCCATTACTTCTGAATGTTACAAAATCTAAAATTGTCTATTAGAGTTATAGTAAGTAGGATCAGATGAGTTTCTTTAGTGTCCATGTATAATGATCCCAGTCTAGGTGCTGCACAAGGAGTTTCTATCAAAGGCAAAGGGTCCATTCAGCTTTCTCACACATAGTTTTTGAAAGGAGGTCCAAGAGACACCTGTCACTGATGCTTTTGCTCATCCTTGCAAGTAAGGTCTGAGTCACATTCACTAGAGATTGTGTGATGACAAAAAATTGTATCTAAGGTGTTTAATACATTTCTCCAAGTTCTAGATTATCAGTCTGATAGTTTTCACTGGAAAGTCAATGCACATAAAATGAATACATACACAAATGGCAGCAGCATTAAAAGAAGCAGAGTGAAAAGACTTTGAAAGAAATAGTAGATTATATCTGACAAAAATATATGTGAGTTTTGAAATTGCATTTGAAAAGACATCAGAGGGGCAAGGAAAATGAGGTATTTTCTGTCTGTTCTGACTACAACTCTACTGTGAAAATTTTCCCTAACACATAATAATCTTAGCAAAAAATCAGCTTTATTTAGCTAATCAGCTTCACCTTGAATTCCTTCAATCTGTTGGCAAGAATTTTTTGCTAGTAAAGATGCAAGTTAGAAAGGTAAAGACCTTTAGCAAGAAAATCTGTGGCTTGTTGCAAACAGACTGACATTTTTGTAGGAGAAAAGTATAATTAAGCTGCAAGATTATTTTCCAAAACAGAAAGACCTTATTCTACAAGTCAAAATTACATAAACCAAGTGGTTCATCATGTTACCTTTCAGTTCAACTATCAGTAAATTCAACTCCCACTATCCCCTCAAAAAGTTTAAATCTGAAAAATAAAGAACTGAAACTAACACACAAAAACTGTGGTAGGGAAAAGGGTGGCAAGATTACAAGGGTAAATGAAACTATGCAAATCATCAATGAAATCCAGTGTCCTAAGTTTACCCAGACAGCTATACAGGATTTGTACAGCCACAAGCTGGTTTTATCTTATGCTTATCTCTGGCTGTCTAGAGCTCTCCCCACAGGGAGAGCAGGGCAGGGCTGGCTTAGCCTCATGCTGTCCCCCGGACTGGGGAGGTAACTGGTGATGTTTGAGGCCTGCAGAGAGCAGGAGCAGCACCCACACATAAGCTTGGACTCCAGGATTCCAGGCAGTGATGGCTCAGGCTGATTGCTGCCATACAAGCCCATCCTGAAGCTGAGTCTGCCAGAAAGGAGCCCCCTGGTCCAGCAGAGATCCTCTGCACTGAAGCAGTCACTGAAGAAGTTATGAGCTCCAGGCAAATAAGGTAAGGGTGACAAAAGAATTTTAAAATTTTAGTGAAAAGACATCTATGATCCAGGCAAATTGCAAAAGAGAAAGGAGCTGGGAGAAGAACTGGATAATGAGTAATAAAGAAGAGACAATTTAACTGCACAATACTAAAACACAAACATCAACTTTAGAGGAAAAAAACGTTTTGAGGACAGGAACATTTCTGGAAGTCATTGGTCAGTGCTGTGTGTGACAGGACAGAAGAATCATTCTTGCTTTGAGACCTTGTTCTTGCCCCTAAGTTCTTTTCACAGCATAACAGTAGGAAAAAGTTGCTAAATGTACCAAACAGCTGCTGCTGTGCTCTCTCCTGTCTCACAGCATCCTTTGATCACCAAAATATATAGGCAGAAGCCCAGGTTCATTGCTAAGCAACAGACTGCTTAAACATCTAC
This sequence comes from Peucedramus taeniatus, assembly GCA_013400575.1. Taxonomy (NCBI): domain Eukaryota; kingdom Metazoa; phylum Chordata; class Aves; order Passeriformes; family Fringillidae; genus Peucedramus; species Peucedramus taeniatus. The sequence goes on from WBNO01033083.1 coordinate 25,411, forward strand.
CTGAATTCAAGTGACAAAATTCTGTTCATATTAATAGGCCAGAAGCTTGTAACTCAGTTGAAATTCACATGAGTGTCTTGTTGAAGGTGGGGTATGGAGGTGTCAATGTGCACTCTCTGCCCAGCTCCTCCAATGTCAAAATGGAGGTCACACAAAGCTAAAGCAATATCAGACTTTAGCTGCTTTCTTGATGCTGTTTTTGGACTCAGTGATCTTCATGATCTTTTCTAATCTAAGTGATTCCACAATTTGGTATCAGCCATTACAGTTTTATGTCTGTTGATTAATTTTTTGCAGCGGTTCTAGAGTTTTCCCTTCTCATGAATTAGGAGTGGTGGAGCATGAGCAAAACAAGCAAACACAGCACCTGAAGGGATTGCTGCATGATCTGATCCCATTACCACTGTGGTGGGACACCACACATTAATCTTTCAGCACCAGGAAGGCTTTACAGAACATTCACTCCCACACTGTAATCCTGGTTTATAGGTGTTATGAGCCAGTTCTAAAATTATTAGAAATGCCTCTGACCAGATTGAGGTGCAAACAAGACCATGTGCAAAAGTCAATAGCATGCATTTTATTGAATAGTAAATATGAGAGAGAGAGAGAGAAAGAAAGGAAGAGTAAATAATTGAAAAGAGGTGGGGGGACAGAAAGATGGTGACAGAAACAATTAAGCAAAATATCACCACTCCATGGATCCAGTGATGACTAGCTGGGTTCTGGGCAAACACCTTGATGATGGGAATGGCACCAAGGCTTTTTTAGCTCCTCTACAAGAGACAGGAAGAAGAGCAAGAAATACAAAATCTCCTTCAGATGGGATCCTCTGCACTTCACTTCAGATGTCTGTAATGTAAATGCCTATGTTTGAGGTAGCCATCCCCAGGTAATTTTACCTGGAGGCAAGACTCTTTCCGTTGCCAGATCCAGGGATCAGCCTGACTCAACAGATGCAAGCTATGTGTAATTTTATAGTCTAATTGTGGTTACAATTAATCTGGTTTAACTTTGTTGTTTTAAAGTTTGGAGATCTGTTCAGTTCACTTGAACCACACCTGTTCAGGGGGCAGTTTTGAAATTTTGCCTCATGCTTTTATTTATTGACATAATGGTCATAATTATCACCCCACTTCAGTTAGCAATGGTTTTGATGTGGCTTCTGAGGGCTCAAAGTTGAGTGTATAGGGAACTATATTCTTTCAAAAGAATGCTGATTTCGGCTTATGTAAAATGCTTCACACAAACATTAATGTCTTTCTGGAATAATCACTCTCTTTTCTTCTTGCAAGCCAAAGATACATCCAAGCAACCTCAATAAGAACAAGAGTGTAGCTCTGATCAAAGCTAATCACAGTGTAGTAGAAATGTTTAATTTTTTTCCTCTACTTTCAATGCAATTCCAAAATTATCTAATACTCACTTCAATAGATCTGAAATATATTTCAGCTTGATCAAAGGCAAAAAAAAATGCATTTTCATGTCATCATTTCAATTGTTATCCTATACTAAATATTAATGTGTATTCTATCATAAAGTTAAAAACAGTTATCTGGTTTTATTAGTAGACATAGCATAGGAATTAGCAGGTTAATCTTATCCACACAGACCTTTTTCTATGTATGAATACAAAACATCACAAGGAGTTCGATTAGAATTTTTCATTTTTCAAGAATTCTGAAATATGTTGCTCCTTATCCCATTTTATCTCTCAGAATTCCTTGAGAATTGGAAATTCAGATCAAGCATGCTGAAGTTTTATGAAGGAAAGTAATATTCAGGTTCTCTGAAGTCTTTTGAAATTCAGCTAGAATCATTTGGATGAATCATGAAGAATTATTCTTTCTAAAAACTGGATGGATTTTTTAAGTTGTGTGACTGTGAGATCCCATAAAAAATCCATATGATACAAAATAAAAAAAAAAACCTTTAATAATTATTTTTACTGAGAAGGCATAAAAATCCTGTGTTATTTGCACAGAAATAAAGGAAGAGATGATGCTTCATTCAGGTCTGCTCTCTGAGTGTCTCTACATGACTTAGAAAGATAATAAATTTAAGTCTCAGAAAGATCAGCCCCTTATTGTATTCTCAGTAATTTTAGAAAATGGGAGTGGAAAATCAGTTAAATGGAAGCACACAGAACAAAGTACTTAGATGTTATCTCAGACTCCAATTATGAAGACCAAACAGCAAAACCTTCCAGGTATCATTAGCACCACAGGAGATCTTTTTGCTAAGCTCATTTAAAACATAGATATGCACCTAAATCCCTTCTCATGAAAACATCTTCTTCTGCCTAAAATTTCCCCGAAGTATAAATGTTGAGGCACTGGTGTGCAAATGGAGCAATTAAAAGGAAGATTAAAAGAAATTTAAAGAATGCATTTCCTTCATAGCTACTCTTATTACTATTCTGAAGCTCCTCAGAGTCTCATTTGATTTCCCCAATGGATTTTTAGTCTTTTTCTAGTATCAATATCAGTCATGATCTCTCCCTGCAGAGTAACACATCTGTTCTCAGGGAAAAGAAGGGCAGACAGATAAAGGGTTTCTTCTAAATCAAGCCAGAACTCATTATGCATTTTGTTTTCCCTCTTGCATTCCCACAGCCATAGGAAAGACATAGCAGGTAAAGTATTCACTATGGAGAAAAAAAATTACCAAGATTATAAACTACAGTGAAGCCACGTAGTTCTCATGGAAGTCTGATGTATTTAAATAAGCAGAACTCACTTTTACTGGGGACAAAAAATATTGATTTTTTTTTCCAATGACAATTTAGGACTCTGCCACTTTTTCACTGAGAATAACAAAATAAATAATTGCTTTTAAGATTGAAGTGATCCCAAGCAGCTTACATAGTCAGGGAATTTTCCAGAAGCAAAGGTTTTATGCGGAAAAATAGCTATATATGCCCAAAAGAATGGCCTTATTTATTTGAAAATGTAATGGCTTTAATCCTTGAGGGCTTACCTGAGCTTTCTAAACAGCAAGCTATATGCAAGAAACCCAGAACTGATCCTTTTTGACTTTAAAAGCTCTTTATAGATATAGTTTTTTTTAATTTGAACATCTCTGTTTCTGCTGAAAGGGCTTGGTCAATATGATCTCTGTCTCAATACAAGTTGCAGCTAATGGAAATAGACAAGACAACAGTTAGGATTTTACTGAGAAAACACTTTCCCAGCTGGATTAACCAATAATAAAAGGCAGCAAAACACTCTTCATTAAAAAGTTACAAGACACTGTCTTACATGTCTTGGAAATCAAAATCAACCTGTGCAGTTTGAAAATTTAGGAACATGTTTTCTGCCCAAAAGTAGCAAAATAAGGATGGTTATCTTGCTAAATTCATTTTTTACCTCAGAAGACTTTAAAGAAAATCAGAAGAGGGGTTTACCCCAAGTTACTGGATGGAAAATCCACCTCAACACTGTTTTAGTTTCAAGACTTGACTAAATCACATTTCATGTTTTCCTATCTTCTAGACGGTTTATTTAAAACTTTCAAAAGTACATTTGTACTTTGTTTCTAAAATCTTAAAGTTCCAAACTGTAACTGCATGAATGCACGTGGAGTGCACCTTTTTACTGAGCTGTACTTCTGTCCCTTTGCCATCTGTAATGGGGCACCAGGCAGTTTCTCCTCAGGAACTTCTAACCACTTAGGATGGGAGAAAAGAAATATCGTGTTTATGATAAGAGAGTAGAGAGTAGTAGTAATTTGTAAGGTGAAACATGACATCTTAAATACACTTCAATTCAAGTCATTTATGGGTTTGTGGATAGTGCTTAGCATCAGACCTGACAGTCTGGGCTTTGGGCAGTCTATTCAGATGACTGTATTATTTTAGCCTTTGAAGGAAGCATACAAGGTAGGTGGCTTCATGTCCTGGACAATAACTTCCAGTTACACTAAATAGAAGCTGAAAGTGATGTGGTTAACATTTACAGAGCTCATAATAAAGGCATGGTCTATGAGACATTGAAATAAACCTCCTTCTTTCCCAATCATCAGCATGGCTCTCAACCAACCAGCTTCCACTAGCTCCACATCGTACTTCTGACAGGCATTGTAGCCCTTGCTCTCAGTATGCATGGCTCAGTCAGTTTCCCTGTTTCAGTTCCCTGGAACAAATAATTCTCACTTCCTTTTCAGAGCAAAAATCCAGGTAAATTTGGATTTCAGGCTACACAACCAGTGAATGAAATGAGCTATAGCTTCATGATCACCACTACTCGGCAGTGATCTTCAGAAAATATTTCTTCCTCCCTGTACTCCACTCCTGCATCTTGGCATCATAAAATGACCTGAGTGGAAGGGATCTCAAAGATCATCTGATTCAAACTCCCCTGCCTTATACAAGGACATGTTTCACAAGATCAAGATGCTCAGAGTGTTATCAAAAATAGGTAAAAATAAAATTCCTCAACACCAATGTAGCATTAAGAAGCAGGCATTCTTTATTCCACCAGATGCACAAGGGGATATCTCCTCCAAAATATCATTCATCCTGAGTACAGAAAAAACTTCTGCATATATACTGTATTTTACATACATATTAATTGATTCTCCTGGAATATATTATTATAATCAATATTATATCAATCAATATTATAACCAATATTATAATCACTTTCTCAAAGATCATTAATATATGTTCCCTCCCCTGTGCTCATGTGTTCTTCTGTCCCGGAGATCTCTTTGGTAGTCCTGGGTGGTCAGTGACCCCCAAGTCATACTTGACTGCCTGGCAAAAAGTGGGCATAACTGGGCTGGATACTCTCCAGTTCTTCTTGCTAGAGCTTAATATCATCCTACAGAAAAAGGATTGTGCAGATCCATAGGCTAGTGGTTTATGAAGAGTAAGTGTTGTATTAATCCACCAGGTGCAAACACTTCTTCATCCGTTAACAAGAGCTCCATCCACCCTGGCCTTGAACACTTCCAGGGACAGAGCATCCATAACCTATCTGGATAACCTGTTTCAGTGTCTCAGTATTCTCACAATAAAGGCATTTTTCCTAATATGTAATCTAAAGCTACTCTCTTTCAGTTTGAAGACATTCCGCTGCGACATACAGTCCTGTCACTCTGTGCTCTTGTAAGACATCCCTTTGCATCTCTCTTGTAGTCTCCCTACTGGAAGATCACAATTAGGTCACCCCTAAATCCTCTCTTTTCAGAAGGGCAGAATCTCCTCCCTTGAGCTGCTGGCCAAACTGCTTTTGATGCAGCCCAGGATACAGCTGGCTTCTCTCAAGGCTCCCAGTATTCCCATTAAACTTTTACAAGACATACACCTCCACATCCAGGTGTTCTGCTTTCTGTCTGGGTTTTTACCTTTCCACTGGAATGGCAAATATTCTGGTCTAAAAGATCTAATAGTTCTTCAGCTTAAGGAACAACATATTCTCTAACCAAACTCAGAAGTTATATTTCCAGAGGATTTGAAACCAGCTAGGTGCTGAATTCTATGAATTACTTAAGTAAACTAACACCTCTTCAGTATTTTACTCGTCTGCCTTGAGTCTTACCCTCCTGCTACAATCATACTGATGTTCCCATGTGACTGTGTTTCTATGGATGCTGCAGTGTGTTGAATTTATGACTCATCTCCATTTTAAAGATAGTCAGTATGCACACATACACAAAAATATCGGAAGGTTGTCATCACTTCACCTTTTCAAATCTAGTTCACATGCTATTTGATGTAAAACACAGAAGGCTTTTCTATCATAAACGGTGAATAATACTGACCACAACTAATTTTTGAAGTCTCTTCAGGATAGGAAGATTGAATCAGAAACTGCTTGCTCTTTTGGTGATGAACTAAATGTGTAGCATGTATTGCGTATTAAGTGGTGTGAGGTGTAAATGAAGGAACAATACATCCTACTCATTAATTTATCAGGCTCATTCATTTATCACCTGTGTCAGTGATAAACTGCATCAACATATAAACCATATTTCAGAGGTGCATGTCAGATTTGACTTAAGTTGATGGCAACTGCACGTGCAAAGTGTGTTTCAAAAGTCAGATGCCATGATGCATTCCTAAATCCACTGAAGACAATGAGAGGCCCCTCTTTCCAGTGGAATAGCTGCCAAGTCCTATGGCAATTAATTTAAAAATTGTACATTTCTGAGTGCCAAATTCCTCAAGATCAAAGAAATTATGACATTGTATCAGTAATTTTGCCATAAATTAAAATTGAAAACCACCAAATATCAGAATTTTCCAGTGACCACATTTACCTCCCCAATATTCACCACATTGTGGTCTGCATTTATGGATCTTTATTCATTTTTGCTTTCATTCTCATTATAGAATGATGACTTGCATCCTGAAAATAGCTACTTGATGTAAGTGGAGCCATGGACATTTAGTTTCAGCACAGACACAACAGTACAGATGTCTGAAGTCAGACAGGATGGATTGCAACTTTTTTTGTTTTTCAGATGTCACAAGACCTGAGACATATAAGGCAGCACGAGCTATTGCTCAGCACAGACTACAGAGCATTAGCCAGTGATCCTTTCCCTAGCAGATAGAGAACTGAGAGATAACTGATATTCCACCTGTTGAATAAGGTGAGGTAGTTAGGGATAGGCAAAGTAATATAGAATATCATGGATGATATAGAATCCCTTACTCTAGAACCAAGAGAGATGACAGATCACTAACACCACTATAGTGAATAAATCTGTCTCAAGCATACCAGCAAGGGTTGAAGTTTGAGTCAGGCATCATTTTCTTAGAAGTTTTGTTCCAGCTAACACATTAAAAAGCTAAAAATATATACCCTCTACCTACTTATCTGATTTACCTTCTAGGTACTGCCTTTGCCTGCTAGATTAAAGACTGATTGCATCTACTGATCTCTCTTTTTTTAAATATACATATGTATGTTTATATTTTTATAAATATCTAAGTTGTATCCTGATCTTCTTTTGATCATAGAAATAAATTACGAACAATTACATCACTGTAACATATGAACACTTCATAAACTCTTTTCTGATAAGAGGTGGCAAGTATAATCTGCTTTAATGCAATGTTTTCACTGTGAGAAAATAAAAATATCATACCCTATTTGTTGCATTGCAAGTTTTAATGTTTCTATCTAGCTCAGCTGGTAGCAATTAAAACTCTAGAAAACAGCCCTTAATAAGATCAAAAAGGTCTTTTTCATTTTATTCCTTCAAATGCACATCAAAGCCTCCAACTCCCTGGATAGTGCCATTAGGCTGCTCTATAAATATGTGCTCTGTCATCTGACAGTAAGGAACAAGGAATTTTTGGCCAAATAATAGTTGAGCTGCAATGTGACCATTGCAGAACACAGTACTGTGGAGAGGGGAAAGATCAAGTTTTACTGTGAAGGCATCAGGAAACTCAGCTGAGGCAAATCTGCTGAAGAATTGCCATCCTGGTTTTAAGAAACCAGTGTCCAAATACACCTTTTGACTCACAGAATATGAGCATGAAAACTTATCCCACAGCCCAAAAAAACCTGTCACAACGTCACCTAAAAGCAGAATTGGATCATATTTGTGCCCTTAACTGTTGGAAACAGTCATATCTGTCAAGTAACAAAGAACACACTTCTCTTTTAGTCCATGGAGATCCTATAAGAGCCTCTTTTTGAACTACCTACATGATACACCTACCCTGAACTGAAATGCTAGACTTCCAATGAAGTTCAGATCTGAGATACTGAATTTTTGCTGGCTCTTCTACTCAAAAGGAAGTATTAATTCCATGCTGTTTGATCTTTAGATGTGGTCTCTTCAGGATTTGAGACATACTGACTTCCTTAAATCCTTAAGATTTATGCAAAACTTGAGTGAGGTAGAAGATAGATGCTGTTATTCTCTACAAGAACACCAAATAAGAGTACACATTGCCCTGGTCAGTCAGTTTGAACTTCCTGTGTGTGAAGGGCAAGAAATAATTCTGTGCTTGACATAAGTTTTCCAAATAGCACAGAATATCTGGTGTTAAATAAGCAATGGCAAATTATGCTCTACTACACTACACACATATATGAACAGATTGTTTCGTCTATTAAAACAAGGGACTATTAATTGCTTGCATAAATTAAGACTTCATTTGGAGACATTAACTCCATTCCTTTTTCTTTCCAAGCTTCACCACAATATAACAATTTCTATCACCTAAGGGAAAACAGATTGTCAAAGGCTAACATAACATTGTTTCAGACCTCAGCAGAAGCTTAATCACAAAATCAATGGAGATGCCTTTCCCTTTATAGGTAAATCAGATCATGGATTTCTACATTCTTGGAGTAGCTGTATAGAACTTTGAAACTACTGGTCCTAACCAAAGTTTGCATTTATTTGAACATAAATTATGAGGAGCATACCAATATCTAGATATCCAAATAGTATCTTTCTCTCTAGCAGAGTAAGAGAACCACTGGCTACAGGGTATATAACCCTTTCATTGCAAATTGAAAGGCATCTGAGATAGGGAAAAAAAGGGCAAACTTGACTGATCTTTGGGCTCCAGACACTGGATTAGAAATATCCAACATCCTGATTTATGTATCTGTTTTCCTGACTAGCTATTCCCATGGAATTTAACTTATCACTT
>WBNO01033092.1:0-60130 GCA_013400575.1 Peucedramus taeniatus
ATATATTTTTATATATATAAATATACGGTATTTATATACAGGAAATTTCTGATTTGTTTGTAACTTCACAAGTAATCATGTGCACTTTTCTGGCATTGGCAGTGCTATTAGCAGAAATATTTAACATAATTGTTTCTTTGTAAAAGGGTAGTAACCAATAATGTTAAAAATTAATCAAAGAAAGTTCTTGGATTTTAAAAGTTAATATATTATCAGTAAATTACTAATTACAGACACTGATGGTTCTATATTTCATTAGATATTTGTGATTTATGCAGGAGATTAGATGCCATTAATAGAAACAATAAATTAAAAGGCAGCAGGGTTCAGTAATACCTTTACTCAATGTGCTGGTAACATGAGGTTCTGGTTAGTTGCAAATGCTTACAAGAGATTATCAGCTAAAGAAATTCTGTTATTTCCTGTACCAAGCTGATCTGAATGCCTGGTTCCTGTGAGTACTCTTCTAATTTACCTGGTAAGCTTTACACAGTGACATGTTGCTCAATGACACATGAAAAGTGCTAAACTAGATCTTAGGGTACACTGTACTAAAACAATAAAGGCATGGAATCATTAAGGTTGGGAAAGACCTCTAAGATCCAACTATTAGTCCAGCACTGACAGGTCTATCACTAAACCATGTCTCTAAGCACCACATCTATGCCTTTTTTGAACACTTCCAGAGACTGTGACTCCACCACTTCCCTGTACAGCCTGTTCCAATGCTTGGTAACCCTTTCAGTGAAGAATTTTTTCCTAATATCCTTAGATTGGATATTTGCCTTAGTGCAATTTGAGGTCGTTTCCTCTTATTCTGTCACTTGTTTGGTGGGCAAAGAGGCCAACAACCACCCTGCCAACAACATTCTTTCAAGTAGTTGTAAAGAGCAATATGGACTCCTGAGCCTCCTTTTCTCCAGCTAAACACCCCCAGCTCTCTCAGCTGCTCCTCAAGAGACTTGTGTTCCAGATCCCTCACAGCTTCATTGCCCTTCTCTGGACACACTCCAGTACTTCAATGTCTTTCTTGTAGTGAAGAACCCAGAACTAAACACAGGATTCAGGATGCAATCTCACCAGTGCTGAGTCCATGGTAAAGGCGAGATAGGTGCAACATGAAACATGAAGCTTAAAGTCAAAGGGAGAAAAAAAAAGAAGAAAGAAAAAGAAAGAAAAAGAAAGAAAAAGAAAAATAAAGAAAAAAATTACAGTGGTTTAGAGCTCCTCATACAAGAATCCACAGTAATCCAGAAAACCTGAATACTGCCCATGAGGTTTTTTTCCTCGTTTTCCATGAAACCTATGGAAGAAGCTGGGGGAAAGCTCTCCAGGGAAATCTTCTCCCTGTAAATGTAGTTTGTTCACATCCTCCAAATACTGTTGCAGTACTGAAAAGGGATAACAGTAGAAAAATAATTTGTGCTTTCCTTAAATGTACTCAAGTGCCAAAAACTACATTTTGAAACCAGTGTGATATGAATGTGTTATAGCTATCACAATTACTGCTAATTGCCAGTTATGGATCTTTTCCCAGCTTTATAGTTTGAGCTTCTGCCTGCTGCTGCACTAGTGTTCAAATCTGAAACAAATCAACAGAGCAGCTATTTCCTCATATCTGTTGCATGAGAAAATAGACTGGCTGTATCTGTAAGGCAGTGAAAAACACCAGGAGGGCTCCTTAGCTAATGAACCATTCCAGCCAACGTCTGGCATGGAACAGGGCACAAACTGCTGAAAGAGGTTCACACCATGTCCTGGCAAACCAGGATATAGCCTGTTGCAAAGCTATCTATCACACTGTCAAAGATATCAAATCAGCTCTGCTGGGGAGGGATTTCTGCCACCCTGACAGAGACATTTTTTGACCCCCTAGTGCCAACCAACTATTAGATAGTTAGATTGGCTCTAACTTTTGCTCCCACACATGCCCTTCATTGCTTTTCTCCCTTGCAACCTTTCTCTTTCCTCATATTTCAGACCTAAATAATGAGAAAGGTTTTGCATTTGTTAACTAATCACTCAAGTCAGACACCAATCTATCAATGGAAAATTAACTGCCAATATTAAATTATCTTTGGAATCCATCATCTGAGCTGAAACTATGCACATTCTTGTTGCTTTCTTGTAAGTTGTTGAAATAACTGAGGAGCAAAACTGAGATAATCTTTCCAGGTAATAAATCTACTCTGTTCTGATGCTGACATATTCCACATTTTCTTGATATCACAAGAAATTGAAAATAATTTTGTTTAAGAAAACTCATGAAATACATAAAAAGAAATCATCTTAGTAATTCTAAAGATGTCTGTCATAACAATATTACAGCTAAATTTCCAGATTTGTAAATACTAGACAATTTGAACAGACAATTTCCATCAATACATAGGAACCATTAACAATAATGGATAAAGGTCATATCTGATGCAGATAAAGTTTAAAGAAATTTGTATGAGACTCTCTTGTTACAATGCTATACAAGCTATATATCAATGTAAGAGAAAGCTTTGTGTGAGAGCGTGGGGAGCAGTCTGAAGAAAATGAAGCTGGTAATGCAAAAGCTGATAGAGTGAGAGGACACCTAGTGGAAATCCCTTTTCACATGTCTACAACTTAAGACTTGTGTGGATCATTTATTAATCTTTTTTATTCAGCTTGAGCACTCCTTCTCTCAAGCCTTTTTCCTCTTTGTTTTCTTAGTCCTAGTTACTCCTCCTTGGCTTAAGGGTATTTGTTCTCAAATTCAATGCAATAATTTAGACCACTTATTGCATAATCCCATCAGACATGTCAGTCATCTAAATATATTCATTGCCTCTGTACTAGATAATGAAGCCACCTACATCCCTGAGTGTAGCTCCACACAATCAGAACATCCTCAGTGACAGGCAGGTGTTTCATCTACCATGCAGCCAGGGGGTGGACAGGGAGGTGCTGAAACTGCCTGTTAGTGCCTGCTGCCATTCTGAAACCTGCAAGTCAGAGGGCTCTGCCAGCTCTTCAGACAAGTTTGGGATGTCTGTGCTCTTCCCTAATGCTGGAGCTTACCTGTTTCCTGCAAAAAAAAAAAAAAGGTTACCCACACTATGCTATTCAACACTGTATGTCATAACCAGAAAGGTGAGATCTTTTAAGCCTTATGATTTATTCTTTGGATGTCTCTGACATGTTTGCTTGACTGCTTATAGAGATTCATAATTACACCAAGAATCCAGATTCTAATTATTAAAGGATCAAAAAGCATAAATTATGCACATTGTGTAGTTGTTCAGAATACAGAGTTTTGCAGACCTGTAATCTCAGCAGAAACTTCTGTTATTTTCTGTCTTCAGGCTTCTACCATTTTAGCAGATGAAGGGTAGCTATCATATTCATTATTTTTTTAAGTTTAAAATTACACACATAATAGAGACACACTTGGTGACAGCTATAGTAGATTAATAAAATTGTTAGGGGAAGCAGAGGGGCAGGCACTGATCTCTTCTCTGTGGTGACAGTGACAGGACCCAAGGGAATGGCCCAAAGCTGTGTCAGGGGAGGTTTAGGTTGGGTATTAGGTAAAGGTTCCTCACCCAGAGGGTGTTTGAGCACTGGAACAGGCTCCCCAGGGCAGTGGTCATAGCACCAAGCCTGACACAGCTCAAGAAACATTTGGACAACAATCTCAGGCATAGGGTGTGATTCTTGGGGATGGTGCTGTGCAAGGCCTGGAGCTGGACTTTGAAGATTCTTGTGAGTCCCTTCCAACTCAGGATACTCTGTGATTCTATGATGAGATCAGGATTTAAATGTTAATGCTTGGTGTTAATAGAGATATATTTAAGCATACACTTAGAATCTTTACAGTCATTCATGACTTTAAACACATTATTTGCCCTTTTACAATTGAAGTTAATCTGGTTCCCCTGATTGCAGATGATCATTTAAGGTACAGATAGCATTAAGCGCTGTTAACTGTTCAGTAATTTTGATATTTATAGTGTGAATATCACCTTTCTAAATTAGAAAATTAGATAAAATAAACGCTTTTCAGATTACTGTGTACTGAAATAGTTACACTGAATAACAATATTTTTAATACTTAGACTATTTCATGAACATTCGTCATACAAATTATTACCTCTGAGACACTAGTCTCAGGCTCCCAGTGGCATAACCAATGCAGCCCTTCTCATTATGCATTTTATACAACTATATAAAAGTGTCTTAATCTCAAGGGGGAAAAGAATTTTACTAAAGATCAGTTTGGGGAAAATGTATCAGAAGTGATTGACTTTAAAACTCTCTGACAATCCTGGGTACTATATGTAAATGTCCTCCCCTGTCTCTCTGCCTCATACACATTCTTCCAACTCACAAGCAAATTGAATAAACCAGAAGATTGCATTAATATAAATCATGAACAGGAAATTTCCTTTCCTGCTCCCAGGTGATATCTTGTCTTCCCCAGACTCTCTCCATTCTAAAAATCATGTTGTTGGTGCCTAGTGCTGCAAGTTCAACAGCAAAATTAAAGCATTTCATATCAGCTCAGTGATTATACCAATCTCAGGAGCAGAAGCAGCTTTTGAGCAGAGGAGGCCTAAAATCTAATATTTCAGTATCTTGAGGTGTACCCTAACTCTTGTTTTAAAAGAGGTAAAATTCAGATGCTTTTCTGAACTAAACTCTGAGGCCTCCATCTGAGCTCTGGTCCCTTGGTAAAGTGCCCACTCTGACAATTCCTGAAGGCAAAAAATCTCTGAAGAATTTGGCACTTCAGGCACTGCATCTCTGAACTGTAATGGAGTTTAGCTGTCATCTGAATTTACAGCTGTTCAAACTCTACACTATGCAGAGATACTTAATCCCGGACACATAGAAAAATACAAAATCTAGAATAGAAACAGTATTAGGAGTTTCCCAGGTAAGTGATAAAAGAAAGTAGGTGGCCTTAATTGCTTTCTTGGTCTAATGTTCCAACTAAATTAATATAAAAAATTGAAATTAGGCCACCAGCATATTTCTTAGCTTAACTTAAATTAAACTGTGTTCTATAAGTAAGCAATACAAATTTTTTGCCTTGTCACAAGTAGAAGAAAATGTCTTTAGACTTTTCAGAGACATTCATACACATGTAAATATACCTTCAGTCTTGGTGATAGGCTTCCCACAATATATCATATGCTTGCGCTCTTTTATATTTATGCCATCATCCAAATAATATTTTAAATCTTTTCTTCCTAAAGTCTTTCTTGTAGTTCTAATTACTTCTTTACTTTTATATACCAACAATTTAATTAATGTTGAAATTAAATTCTGTGTTGTTACGTTAATGGAATAAGCAGCGTATTTCTGAAAACAAACAGTATTAACTGCCTTCACTTAGCAACATGTCAAATAAGCAGTTAGTGCACAGCACAGGCAATTTCCAAAGCAAAAATTCATAATAAGTCCTATATTATAACCCTTGACTAACATCCTTCCGTCTGCTAAACTTAATTCCAGCATTTACTGGTGCCAGTAAATGCCTCACATAGAATTTCCTAGAGGCACCAAAAGGTTGCTTTTTACAGTGAGTTCATTGCAATTTCTTCCCTTTCAAGCCCTAAATATGAGATGGGTCTCACAAGAGCCTTATACGTGTATCCTGGCAGGTGATTTAACAAGTAATCTTCCACAAAACTATATAACCAGCTTTGCAGTCACTCATATATTGCAGTCAGTGCTGTATGCCCAATAACAAACACAGCCTACAAGCTTCCACTTCTTTTATGGCACATCAGAGATCAACAATCTACACTCCTGATCTTAGATATCTTATTTATTTTTCATCTGCCATTTACTGTATAGGGATCCAGAATGATTCTCCTGAGTATCTACCTACCAAGGTGGATATTCATCTTCTTTGGGATAGCACTGGTTGATAGGCAAAGTGTAATCCTTAAAAACTGGATTTGATTTAAACACAAAAATTCTTTCCTTACATAGGATGATTTACAAAATAATTACTGCTTAAGAACCTGAGCATCCCTCCTGAAAGCTTGCTGCAAGGCACTATTAGGCCTCACAGATTTTTCTGGTGTACATGCCATGGTGCATTATATTCTTGGCTGAACTGAAACATACATCAAGCACAAAATCACATTCCATGACTGAACAACTTACTGAGTGTCTTTTAAACCACTAAACAGCCACAGGCATTTACTCCAAGCTTACAGTAAATATGAGGAAACTTGGCTATGTTATTAGGCTTGCCATTAGACAAGAATATACATCCGTGGTCAATATCACTTCCTCCGTACAAAAGATGCACTCAAGAGGATCTACATAACATTCCTGGAACTGCCCAGGAGAGATGCAAGAGAGAAATCCACAGCCAACAAAGTTAAGGTTGTAGGTGCATGCTGTGAGGAAAAGGACATCCAGCATTGAGTCAGAAGAGACAAACAGCTCCAATGCTGGTAACTTGTGAGGTTTCACACCTTGTATCCTAACAGTGTATACTAACAGGTAGATGTCATGATCTTCCCACAAAATCTCAGCCTGCAGAGTCATTCAGAAAAGTTTGCTTTTTTTTTTCCCTAGAGACAGAAGGTAAAAGAGGCCTAATATACCTTTTCATATACATGTTAATTGCAAAAATTCATTGCTTTGGAAATCCAAACGAGTAATTTTCATTTAGATTCTAATGCAATAGATGCTCTATCCCAGAAGAGGAAAGAGGTATTATTGGTATGTCTAAGATCATTATTTAACACCCAGACACTCCAGTCAAGTGTTCTCACAACAAAAAATGTATGGTTAGATATGTTTAGATTCCTAACCAAGGGCAATTCACTTGAATACTCTGGGATAAATGTCATAGCTGTAAAGGCTGAATCCACAAATGAATCGCTATGATGCCTTTTAAAAATGCTGCATTATACCAGCACTGTTTCGACATCTGCCCAGCTGTGAATTGTTCTGATATCTCTCAGTGTGGGCTGCCATTTTAAAGTGACTCCCTCAGCAAGAAGTCTAGTCTGCGATGCATGTTTTATGGCAAAGTGCTACAGTAATCACCAAATGAATAGATGGAGGAATCAACAGATGGATGATGGAGTATTTCACTGTTGGTGTATTCAGATAAACTGTTTGCTAAATTTCCTACACAGTTTCCTTACTGTTTTCACAGAATAGCTTGTCAAGATTTTAAATATCAAATGTAACCAAGAACCATTTTATGTATTCCCTGAATAACCTGCATAACTTCCCTGTTTTTCCCTAAGCTTTACTTTATAGTTTCAGAACTTCATATTTATCCAGATATCATACAATCTCACAGTCAAAAACACAGACCTATCTTGAGCTGCCTTCTCCAGCAGCATCTGGAGGTGTAATAAGTAAGTAAGATGAGAAGATACATCACACAATCATGGTATGCAATACTGTAATAGTTCTGCAACAGGACTAGTTGCCTAGGGATGGTTTTAGTGCCTCTATCTAACGTGTATGATTTGCTGTCATTCAAATACCTCTCTTTTTCTTCTTATATAATTTAATCCTGGGGCTAGAAGTTCATTAAGGCAAAATTATTAATTTATAAGATGACCAGACAGAGCAAATGACAGAGCTGTGCAATTTGGTGCATCAGGGGGAAGGCACACTCACATCGCACAACATACTTAAGATATTTCAAGAGTTATTCACTGAGCTCTCCTGTTACAAAAGGGAAAACTAATATGAAAGCAATTTAAAATTTTCAGGGGACAACTTGATACCCACATTTCCTCTTCTCCCTAAAGCCCATACAAAACAAAAAAAGAACTGTACTGAGCCATACCAAAAGGTTCATCGAGCCCTATAAACTGCTCAACAGTGCCTACAGAAAGTTATTTGAAAAGGACAAGCCTAGTACAGACTGTTCAAGTTCCTCGTCATAGTGCGTATGGGCAGCGTAGGGTCACAGACGCATAGGAGGCTTCACTTGCATGGAATCTCCCAGGAAACCTCTGTACTAGACTACTGCTGGTCCACTGTGGAATGCTGAGGAGGATGCAAGAGACAATGAAACTGCAGCTATGACAAGCTGATGACAAAAATCCTACTTAACATTACTGGCAATGCTGATAATATCTTCTCACCCAAATGAACTATTCCCTCCCTGAACATGACTGAGCAGTATTTTCAGTAAAATATATGGTAGGCTTTCTGTGGCAAGCTCAATCTATCCTTTCATTCCCATACTTCATTTTTTAATCCCCTCTAGGTCATCTTACCAGCTTCCAAACTTTCTTCAGATATATTCATCATGCTTTCATCAGAAAACAAAAGTAGACTATTTGTCTCTCCATGCACTCTTAAATTCAGCATCACAGCAGACTGAAAGTCTTAGCTACATAAATGAAGGGTTAGACATGAGGATCTCTGAGGGTTTCAGGGGAAAGGTGAAAGAAAACACTAACAGCCTAACTAATGACTTTTTTGATATTTTGTTAGCAGTTTTCAAACTCTATCATGTGGTGATGCTTCTTTTCACTTCAGGTCAGCAAGAAGACCTTATTCCACATGTCCTGTGGGCATCCTTAATGTGATCTTACACAATTCCTCATAGTAGAGCCAAAACAGCAAACTGAACTGAAACATCCACTCTTATACAACAGTAATCCCACCATTACTCACGAATTTTTAATAGCTTTTTCTCAAATACTTCATTTTGACTGTATAGAGTTCATTAAATATCTGCACTAAAAAATAGGAACCGAGACAACTCAGCACACCATACCATCCCAAATGAAGGCCACGAGATTTCCCTGCATGAACTTTCCCTTGCAGCCTAAGCTGGCTGAGCACCTTAACCCAGTGTGACCTTGAAGTGTGATCTTCTTGTGCAGTGAACAACCTTGTCGTTTTGGTATATATAGACATAAACCAGCGTCCTAGAAAGACTGTGATCTTGGAACATAGAGGACAAAAGACAAAGGGGCAAGGCAGAGTGGCAAAATAAATTAAAAATAAATTTTAAAAGCACCAAAACACCTATGTGAAGAAAAGTCTGATTAAAAAATACAGTCCAACACTTAACACTCTAAATGGCAGGAAGTCAGTTACATTACCTTCCCAATATTTTTTAAAGTGTTGGGTTGTATTTTTTACATAAGCAAACAAATTTAGATCACACAAAAACAAGGTCTCTAACTTCTCAGTGGATGCTCTATAACCAGACATCCTACAGTTCTTGTATTATACTGAAATAAGCTCTTGGAAAAATAAGTTTTCAAAGAAATTGAGACAGAGAGAAGACTACTATTGAGAGTGAGCAGCAACTGATTTTCTTTGGGAATGTTGCAGAATCAGAGAAGATTTACGCAGGGTTTTGAACCTATGCCTGACCAACTGGGATCAGAAAAAATCACAAAAAGGTGCTGCTATTTTTTGAATATAGCAGTACCCAAAATTCTCCATTTACTTGCTAGCTTGGTACTAATAGAGAAGGAAAAACCTGTCTTTGAAAATGTGCAGGAGAAATACTGTGCTCCTAAGAAAAGGGAAACTTTTGAAGGACATAATTGTCATCACATGCACCTCTCAAAGAACAGAATTTCTTTCATTTCTCTAAATTTGAGGAATCTTTGACTGACAGTCACTTAACAAGTCCGCCATGTAATTATGGCATACTGACTGATTCCATTAGAAGAGATCAAATAGTGACTGGAATCAAAGATATAAAGCTACTGGAATGACAGCTACAAAATAGAAACCTAAATCAAGAGAAGCAATAAGGACATGTCAAAAAGATATTAGAAGAAAACTGAGATGCAGTAACACTGGACAAATAGATTATCACAAGGGGAAATTAAAAAATGGAAAGACAATAATAAGTTAGAAAAATCATAGAACCAGAAGAAGCTGTGATGGACAGGAAGTGTCCTGTAAAAACATGCACAGATCCAAGCAACCAATACCCATATTTAGACACAACAAACATAACCATTTTACAATAATTTTCAGTTTAACTGCATTAAATATCAGAATATCAGTGTTCTGTATTAAAAGAAAAAGTTGCAAAACAACAACAACAAAAAAAACCAAAACCAAAACAAAAAAAAACCAAAAAAACAAAAACAAAAACAAAAAAAAAACCAGAAATCAAGACAAAACAACAACAACAAAAAAATAAACTGAACAGGACTTCTAGAGAGAGCCTAAGTCTTCAAAAGCTGAATAGAGGAATTACAGAGGGCTTACATCTTGCCCTACACACTGAGGGAATGCTTCTGAATTATAGATTGACTATTGATATCAAATTGAATATTAGACAGGAAAATGTAGCTGTGAGCTTTTCAGTGAAAAAACGAAGTCACTGAAGTCCCCACCAAAATAACTTTAAGAGGAAAAACAGTTCTTCCTGAAGAATAAAATAACCTTGAACTGAAAAACAAAAGTGAAAATTAAACAGGTTACATTTGTTTTAATTGCTAAGCCCATACATATGCTAAGGATTTACAAGCAGGTTAAATTCAAAAGACAAAGATCATGAAGCTGTGAGACATATTAGAAAATCAGGCCATATTTAGAGATACTTTATAAAACAGTTTGATGTATTATTATTAATACTTTGAGTTTAAATCAGGTACTGTATTCAGTTCTGGACCCCTAACTTCCAAAAGGTCATTGAGGTGCTGGAGCATGTACTGGGAAGGGCAGCAAGGCTTGTGATGGGTGCAGAAAACGTCATGAGAAACGGCTGAGAGCACTGGATTGTTCAGCCTGGAGAAAAGGAGGCTCAGGGGGGACCTTATTGCTCTCTACAACCACCTGAAAGAGAGCCAGTCTCTTCTACCATGCCTGCAGTGAGGACCAGAGAAAATGGCCTGAAGTTGAGCCAGGGGAGATTCATATGAAATATTAGTAAAATACCAAAATACCTTCACTTTTGAGGGTGGTCAGGCATTGAAATAGGTTGCCCAGAGAGGTGGTGAAGTCACCATCCCTTGAAGTGTTTAAGAGGTGTCTGGATCTGGTGAGGGCAATGTGGTTTAGCGGTTTAGGAGTAAATGGTGTTAGTGCTGAGTGGATGGTTGGGCTGGTTGGCCTTAAAGGCCTCTTCCAACCTCAATGATTCTATGACTCTATGGATTCTATATGATTCTATGGATAATCAAACATGAAAATCTTAGAGCGTGTTTGTAATACAATTAAGAGGAATAGTGTAACCTGTCACAAATGTATGTTACATCTGTATTTGGAGGACATAAAACTCCAGAATATTTTTCTCTGGTAGTGGTTTGCAGCTTAATGAACAAAAGAAACTAAGTCTAATGCAGACTGCTTAAGCTTCTTTTTCAGGAGAGTCTGTATTTCAGCACTTAACATCACAGGCATCTGTGATTGAACAGTTTGATGAAAAAGAATTGAGGCAGTTAAGAGATAATTCAAAAGGCTACAGAGGTTGGAAGGATTTAGTTCAGCTGAACCTAAGGGCATTGCCTTTACAGCACACTACATCACTACTGGAATTGTGTTTAGCGGGAGAGAGCAAATTCCCAGTTTAGCAGAACGGCAGCAGAGAATGGAACAAATTGCAACATGCAGCAAGAAAAAGTGATAAAGACATAAAAAAATGCATGGTATAACAGGGATTCAAAAGTATGAAATCCATTATAAAGTGGAGCTCTAGTTCATTTCTACATAGATAAATCATGAAATTTAAAAAACTGTAGCAATCAGAAAGGTTACTCCTCATTTCTGTGAAGTACACAATCCTGAAGGTGAGGTGTTGAGGAAAACAAGAACTAGGTGAAAATCAATTCTTAGCAATGAGCAGATAGATAGAATTTGCAGACAGCCCCCACCCCGATTCTACTGTGACGCCCAAAGAAACAGTGGAAAAGACTGAAAAGGAGCTGAAACAGGGGTGTTTCACAGGAGCACAGATGGAATTCAGGAAAGATTCATTGAGCATTTCTAAAACATTTCGTGGAGCTGTGGTAGTGTTTCACAAAAGGAATCTGTACTGACATTTTTAGCAACTGAACCACATAATCAGGAAGTCAGACAAGTAATAAACATCTAGTCCATCTGTGTTGAGTTTCAAGGAATGACGATTGCACAATTTACAAGCAAAGAGACAGACAACAGCCTCTGTTCCCTTGCAGTTTTGTTGCATCTTCTTTGAGCACTTGTTCTTATCTTAGTGCATTTATTGTGTAGTCTTATCAACTACCTTGAAGAACTCATTTCTTCAGGTAAATAAGGTCTTGACTTTCTGAGCCTGATTATTTTCCTCTTTCTGCTCCTTAAGAATCACTGCTTCATCTGTGCTTTGGCTGCTGGTGACTACCAGGACATTACATAACTGCTCCTGACTCCAGGCAGGCAGTTGTGCCACCGGATCAGAGTTTCTTGCCAAGCCTGTTGAACAACCAGGCTGCTTCGTTTGGCTGTCTCAGCTTGGCTTACTTTATTTGTACTTACTGTTTGGCTTACTTTATTCTCTCTGCTGGTTCTTACTGATCCCTGCCCAATTTCACTCAAATTTTTTGATTTCAGATGTAAAAAAGTGCAAGTTTTCCAAAGAAATATTATTTTAATTTGCATTAATTTTGACTGTGAGTCAGGCAAATTACGCAAACTACAAGGAGCTTTAAAGCCTCTGGAAATGTGCTCATGTGTTCTACATCATCACAATATTTGTTTGACCTAGGCCTCAATACATATGAAACATCTCTAGGAAATGTAAACTTATCCATAATTCATTTTGCGACATGGACAAATTGAAACAGCATGAGAACATCTTGATTGTGACAACAAGTATGCAAGAGATTCCAACGTTCTTCTTCCAAAACGTTCATCTTGAATACTTTATTGCACATTTTATAGGTTCAGAAATTTATAATCTTAAATGCCTTAGTAAAATTTACAGATCAATTAATAAATTTTAATATTCACCAGGGAATGGTATATACCAAGCTTGCAGAACAGTTCTACTTTTATACAACCTGTAATATTTTTCAATGTGACAGTCACTCAGTATGGAAAGGAAAGCTGAACTGAGAACAGCAGAGAAAGAATTATATACACCTTCATCTATGTTCATTACATTCATGTTGAAAGCCATGATATGGTTAGAAATTACTGTAGATCTCACCCGTATAAAACATGGGCATAAAGGGGGATACTGCAGCATACTGCGATGCTGCTAACTACTAAAATGTGTATTTTAATTGCTATCGCTATATTGCTGCGTTAGCCATGATAAGGAAGTTCAAAATACACTTAAGAGTGCAGATCCTACAGGCATCCTAGTTGAAGACTAACACAAATGCAAGCAGGTTAGTCTGCTTCTTTTCTCCCTCTCTCCAGCCTGTCACAGTCCCTCTGGATGGCAGCTCAACCCTCCTGCATATCAGCCACACCTCTCAGGTCAGCATCATCAGCAGACCTGCTGAGAGTACTCTGCCCCACCATCCAAACCATTAGTGAGGGTTTAGTATGGGACTGGAAATACTACAGATCCCTGGGGTACACTGCTAATCACCAGCCTGCAACCAGGCTTTGTAGCACTGATTGCCATGCTCTAGTGCAAGCTATTCAGCCAGTTTTCAATCCACCTCTGCCTGCTCACCCAGCCCACGCTTCAACAACTTCTATACGAGAATCTTACATGAAAGAACAGTGAAATAATTACTAAAATCTAGGAAACAACATCTACTCCCCCATCATCTATTGAGACAACCATTTTACTGCTCAATATTTTCATGCTGGTCAAACATTTCTTCCCCTTGGTGGGTCCCTGCTGGCTACTCCTGTTTTCTTGTCCTTCATGCACCTAGAAATGGTTTCCAGGGTTGGGTTTTCAATCACCTGCCCTGGGACTGAGGTGGGGCTGATCAGCCAAATTTTTCAGAATAGTAGTTTGTCCCAGGAGCACAGACCTGTTCTTTCAGCAATTATTTTTTGCTATTACTAATATGATCCTGTAATTCAATTTTCTCTGCTCACATTAATTCATACCAAAGCTTATTCATTTCTTGTTTTAAAACACTTTTTGCCTCCCTCTGATTGCTAACCCATAAGTTTTAGAGGCAAAATGTATTTTTATATTATGGAGCTAGTTAAGAAATTTCAGCTGAAAAAAAAAAAAAAAAAACCACAAGAAAAACTCCACAATGGTCCATAGCCTTATTCACACAGACAGAAGCTCTAAATATTTGTGTGAACAAAAGGACTTTCCTTGAATTTTTATTGCAAAATTGAGCAAATAAAGTTGGGTTCCTCGCTGAGTCGTAGAGAAATTAGACCTTGTAAAAAATACTAATTATCAAAATTCTTTTTATACCCTAGTCAAGGTAAAAATCCTCTAAATTTAACCATTTCTATATGCTCTGGACTTGATTTCTACGTATCTATTACCTCAATACCAGTAGAAAATGTTCTTTTACCTGAAAGAAGTTGGAGTTTCTAATTCTAATTCTCAGCATTTCTAAAGCCGGAGAGATTTGTCAGTCAAAAATGACCTGTTAGGTATTAAACCATTTCATTTAAATCTCAGCTCTAGATCAGTAAATGCGTAAATTTTATAATTTGAGAAAATTCCATTGGCGTGTCCATCCATTTTGTCATGCAATTCCAGGACCATAGTATACCTGAGTACATATTTTGAACAGATATTCAAAGATCTTACTTTGCACAGGCTAAGAGATTTATAAATCTAAGGGAAAAATTTTTTAAAAACTAAACATCATGCCTGCCAGAGCAAGCTAGGAAAGAATTTTAATTATTTAAAATTACTTTCTCTCTCCATGAAATGAAACTTTCAAAACAGAAATGAGGGAAGATAGGAAGGAGAATCAGAAGAGAGGGTTAATAAGGGTGCAGTTGTTCCACCTGATTTGGGGAAGATGGAAGTTCAGAGCTTTATCATGTATTAAATTACCAAATGCGAAAAAATCTCCAGCAAAGAGGAATGAGCAAATTTTACTCTGTCGTGATCTGTAAACTAATAGAAGTATTTACTTGAAACAGATGTAAGAGGTTTAACCTGCTGTTGTGAGCAAAGCATGACACTTTCTGTGTGATTCTCTCACCTACCAAGCAAACACTGTGGGCATCACTGCATTAACTGGAAGGCGAGTCTGAGTCTTTACTCCTCTCCTCATCTCACGTCCACCCAAGCCTGCTACATACATAACATGGAAATTACTGACTCATAGTTTCTTTTCACTAAAGCAACAAAATGTTTTCCTAGAAAATTCTAATTTGTGTGTCCTGCATAAGAACCTTGTTTCTGTGTCCCCCTCTTTTTTAACAGACATCATCACCCAGGAGGGGGAGGAGATTTCTGCCACTCCTCTGCAGAAAAGAGCTCATATTTATTTCTTAAATCATAGCATTACTTACACCTCCGTAATTACCTCCCAGTTATGACTGATCCTTAAGACTACACTTCCTGTGATTCTAAATCAATCTCTCTTTCTTTGTAAATCATTCTATGACTTTGAATACTACTAAAAAATGTAGTGTTTGTCCTACTTTTGAGGAGCTTCTCCTGTTCTCAGTGCAATGAAGCTTATACCATTTTTCCTAGGTATCACCTACATTATCTCACATCCCAGTCTTTTGATGGAGACTGGCATACAGCATGGATCCTTGCACTGGGCAAATGTCTCAATCCTGAAACTGAATACGGGACACTGCTGACAAATTCACAGCAGCCTTGGTGCGACACGCAGTCCCTGGAACCAGTTTGGCACTGGGGACCTTTCTGCTTCATGCAAGGTTCACAAACCTGACAGCCATTCTCAAAAAGCTGTCAGTTACCTATGACTGTTCACTATGACACTACATAGTTTGTGGGTAAAATTCCTTAATTTTGCTTTGCTTTAGGTGAATACAAGTCTCCAAGTTCACAGTGTTCTGGCCCTAATCAGTGTTGAGGAAGACCATTTTAGTAGCAGAATTCACAGAGACGTGGCTTGGGAACAGATTCTACCTCTTGGTCTAATGTGGTAACATTGGTTAATGGTAACAAAATTGACTGGCCTATTTCCCTATAAGGGAAATAATAGGCCATCAAAGTGAAGAAAGGAAAACTGTACACTTTAGTTAGCTGTCAAATAAAATAGATTGAAAGTTCCTTCTGGAGGGAGAAAAACACTTTAATGGAGACATCTATGCTTCAGGGTGGCAGATGATTCAGAAAAATAAAAATAATAAATTAAATAGTACTAATTAAAGACAGAAAGACTCTTTTAAGGTTTCTAGACCATTTTTCTCTCCTTTCTTTTTCCTTGCAGAATTGTAAGTGGAACTCTAAGTGCTATAAGCTACTGCAAAACCCCTGTGAAACACAGTATTACATTCCATATTTCTTAACTGCAGACAAAAATATTCTAATGGTATATCAGCTGTGCTCTGAACTACTGCACCATGCAATACTACCATAATTACAAACAATACCTCTGAAGTCAATAAGGTTAAAGTAGACTGTGATTAGTTCCACAACACAACAAGGAGTCAAAGCTTTTCAGAAGCAATGACAATAAAATATTTTGATTTTGTCTGTGTGATGAAGAGAAAAAAACAACCGAAATCAAAACTATTTTTTTCCAGTTTTGTGACGAAGAGATGGCAGCTGTATTACCTTGCTAGAAGGGACTGGAAACCACTGTATTTAATGCTTGCCTACAGCTGTGGAGCACTGAAATCAACAATTCAATGGCTAATTTCTTCCTGACTCTGTTCCTATGCAGAAAAATAAAATAACATTTTTTCACAGGGTCATTATCACCAGTGAGAGGGATGAGGGGTCTCCATGGTCAGTAAATAAAGCACATATTTTGGTGCTGAAACTTAAAGTAAAATGTTTGGTTCATATAATCAGTTGAACATCATATAGGAAAGCACTTTGAATAGGACCACTTTGGCAGACAGATGGATCTAGAAAGTTTATCTGCCTGTTGCTGAACAGTCTGTGCTCACCAGTAATCAAGAGCTTAGATCAAACTCTGTGAATGGTCACAATACATCATTCTAATTAGCATTTAATTCTAGGTGGTTGTGTTCATTTTATTATATTTCTTAACTGCTATTGCATTGCTATACAGACAGCTTTTATATGTTTTCTTGCTACTTTCCCTCATTACATACTCCTCAGATGAATGTAAATGTGGTAAAGGCCGCAGTTTTTCATACTAATGAACAACACAAAATATTGAGAAACATCTGAGTTGGTGCCAAATTAATTTCAAACTCAGTGTTGCTTAATTACATTTTATCACACTATGAAAACTCTTCTAACGTTACAGAGCTGAGGGCAGGCACCATTATGGGACTTGTACCACATTTTACCAAACTTGGGCAACCTATCAGTGTCATGACTGCTACAGTTTGGTTGTGTTCACCCTTCTACACATAGAGGGGTTCTTTCAGTGTGCCCAGCTTCTCAAATGTTGCACGAAAGACCCTGAAGTGATAACAATATCTGCAGTCTTGTCTGGTGCTCTCAACAGCTGTGAGGAAAAGCCAGCAATATCCTCTACTAACTTTGAATAACAAGGAGCCCACAGAAAGAAAATCTACTCTCCCACTGCAGAATCTTCCTTTCAAAGAAGGAGCCTTCTAGACCTGTGACTAGGTTGGAAAACATTATTATCTGTATCTAAATATTATTCATTCATTCCACTTTACCTTTTAGGTTGATTTGCTTAGCTTGAACAGGCAAATATTTCTAATAGCACAACTGAAGCTCTGTCATGATGGCACTAAAGCTAAGGAAAGTTCTGTTTTGATGAGCAGTTTCTTGTTTCCAAGCACAAGTTCCTGCATTTACTGCAGCTCTGGCTCACCTCTTTCAATAGTAATTAATGGTATCAGTTAAATGGCACAGTTACCTAAAATATTTTTACAGCACTCACTAAAAGTGCTTAAAGTACTTTCTTCATTTTCCCCTTTTAATCTTCAGAAACCTTGTATGGTTACATTACATGCAACTACTGTAACCAGAAAAGTTGAAAACTCTGAAGCTTACCCATAGCAACTAATATATAACAAAGACATGTATATCCATTATATTTGTCACTGTAAAATAAGGTTAAAGTAAATAAATTCCCATTTGCCAAAATGTCTATGCAGCAAGAACATGAATCCACATCCACTTAGACCTTTGTCCAAAGTCTGAAAATCAGTGATTAGAACAGATGTTAAAACAAAAACTCCACTTCAGAGTGCTATTTGACATAATCTTTCATCCCACTGAGTTTCAATAGGCACAATGGTGTGTCTGTGATGTATATCAGAATTGTGACCCACTAAAATTTATACTAGATATAGGTCTTTACAATGAAGAAGATAAAGCATAAATGTTGTATCACTTAAACAACAACATATTCCCTTAATGTATACAAAAGATATTATAAAGTAAACTTCTGAAATACAAAGGTAGTTCCTCATAAATTTTCAGTATTTGTTGTGAGCACCAGATTTATGGACTTCAGTACTATTTATCTTTCCTGTTCTCTGAAATTTTTCTTTTAATGTTGAAGCAATTGGTTCAAAACCTTGTTGGTATGGAAATGTGAAGAGAGGGAGGGAAGGAAATCAT
This sequence comes from Peucedramus taeniatus, assembly GCA_013400575.1. Taxonomy (NCBI): domain Eukaryota; kingdom Metazoa; phylum Chordata; class Aves; order Passeriformes; family Fringillidae; genus Peucedramus; species Peucedramus taeniatus. The sequence goes on from WBNO01033092.1 coordinate 18,566, forward strand.
GAACAAACTCAAAGGTCATAAAAGCCAAAAAACCAGTCCTTTCTTATTCCACCAGGGTCACCATCAGGTCACAGTTCTACCTGGTGCTCAGGTAAACAAAGGAATATTTCATTCCTTTGTAGGAGTAGAAATACTCAATCTGTGAGAAACTCTAATGACAATATGCTGCACCAGACATGACTAGATTAGACTTGATACCATCATCTCATTTTACTGCAAAGTCAATACAGTGTCCACACTATAGAAGTGTTGTCCAGGTTATTTACCTTTAGGCAATATTCATGGTGAGGACTGTAGTTTTCCACATTATTTCAGTTACTCAGGGTCCAGCAGTGCTTCTATTAACATCAATGTCTGAATTCACATGTATTTCAAAGACAGCTGGAGGCATGATGTGTTAACAAGAAGAAAGGAGCCTAAAAGTACCTTGGAGGAAAAAATTGCTCTGGGACTCCAGGCTTCACTCACTGCTTCTGGTAGCACTCGGGACTACATAGCATGTAAAATAATTCCACATTCATGGAACTTTTTCTCCCCACCAGCTGCATAGGTCCAAAATGTTTTCATTTTAAATGCAATGTTAACATTTAAAACCATTAATTAGAATCTAATAAAGTTTCTTAATATGCTGTTATTATATGTTAATAAAAGAGAATATATTTAGGAAAAAAAATAGGGTAGCTCTCTATTCCTTAGAGACAACCATTTTGCAGGTTTGGTGAAGTTGTTTGAAGATTTCCTCATTTCAGAGCAATCCAGCTTTGTTGTATTCAGTTATTTATTATGGAATTGCTAAAAATAGAGTACAGAACAATGACAGCAAAATCTGCTACAATGAAAAATGACATCCCATTTCTCATTAAAAAGACAGTGGCTGCTAATCTGTGTATATAAATACTTCTTGATGCCTGTGGCAAAATGACATTTTAAAGACTATTTCTCCACTTGTAAATGAAGACTTTGCATCTCAAATTACAGTAAAGCAAAACACCCTAGAAATAAAATGCAAGTCTGTATAGCCTAAGAATAAAACAAAGCAAGAAAAAAACCCAACAAAAACCCTAGAGGTATTGTTTGGTTTTTACTAACCCCTTTTCAATTATTCTCTGCCTAGGTCACATCTCCCTTAGTATGGAATAGGTGAATACACATCTCTGGCTTTGATCAAGTTATTAAAAGTCTGACATTCTGCTGGTATTTGAGATTATGTGTACCCATTCCTACCCTCACACCTGTCCTTCTCCAGGCCTAATCTACTGTTGAATAAACAATACAGTTCCCTGCTGTTAAACCACAAAGCATTTTTCTGACACTGTATTAAAGCAGGGTGAAGCAAACCACTACAGAGTTACAAATATCTAGGTACCAGCTAGTTCAGACTAGAAATTCATTTGCTCTGGTGATGGGTTGTCGTGTAACAGAGGAAGCAGCTCATGCAGAAGGGCACACAGTGGGGGCAGAAACTCTGAGAGAGCAGCACAGGAGACACACTGCAGGGCTCAGTCCCCACCATTTCTCAAAACAGAAATGAGGGAAGAGAGGAAGAAGAACCAGAAGAGGGGGTTAATAAGGTTGCAGTTGTTCCACCTGATTTGGGGAAGATGGAAGTTCAGAGCTTTATAATGTATTGAATTACCAAATGCGAAAAAAATTGTGCAGCAATTCCCCAGCACATCTGGGGCCTCACCTGAGTACAGATGCATCTCTTCAGGTCTGGGGCTGCAGGGATGCCTGGGCTCTCTTACTGAGGCTGGGGTAGCAAGAGGAGTGCACTGACAGAAGGTCTGTCTTGCCAAGTAAACAAGCAGGGACAAGAGATCAGCACACTGCGAGTTTGCCCCCTTGATCCTGATGGGGACTCACTGATTCTGTGGGTCAGCAGCCAGCTTTATTGTGACCATGGGACTATTCAAGGACTGAGAAATGCTGGAAAAAGACAAGACCCACCTTTCAAAGAGGGAAAAAGTCATCTTTGTGATCAGGTTATGCAAGCAAGTGGGAAGAGCTTTAAAGCAGGAACAATGGGACAAAGTCCACAGCCAGTAATTAAATGAGGAAATGGTGGACTAGGTTGGCAAGCAAGGGTTCCAGGGTGATGTGGACTGGAATATCCTTATTATGAAAAAAAATTTAAAAAAAAGTCGAAAGGGGCCAATTTTAAGCACAGGCATAGAAATAAAGGAGTACTTGCAAGCAATAACAGTATAATGGGGAACACACTCATACCTTTTCTGGAAAATGAGCATGGCTGGGTGCCTCTCTGAAGTGCCTGTATAGTAACACATGAAACACAGAGAACAAATGAGGAAATAGAGGTCAGTGTGTAGCTGCAGGGCTGTGAAAGCATCCTAGAGGTGTGGTAAGAATTCACAGAACTGAAGTGCTGCAGTGGATGGAGACATGTCCCACTTTAGGGACATTTAAGTACAGGCCAGGATGGCACAAAGGGAGAGTCATTTTATGGGAGTGAAAATATGAAAGAATACATGAAGATCTTCCTTCTGATGAATGATGAGCTAGCTGAGACCTTAGGGGTCAGGATTAGAGGTCAGACCAAAGTGGTTGGTACAACTGCGTGTGTCTACTACAGGACACCTGATCAGGCAAATGCAGACAAAACCTTCACATAATTTCATTTTTTCAAGCCATGATACTCGTGGGAAACTTGAATAACCTCAGTATGCACTGGAGAAACAACACTGAAGAGCAGCAGCACCCTTAGACATGTTAGTGTACCCAAAGGGTTAATACTAGGGCAAATACTGTTTAACATTTTCATTAATTAATTGGATACTGAGACAGCATTAGATGCTCAGCAAATTTGAACATGATAAAAAAACCTGAGAGAAGCAATTGATAAACCACAAAGTGGTGCTGATATTCAAAGGGATCTCAACAGGCTGAAAAATGGGCTGACAGGAATCTCATGAAGTACAACAAACCAAAAACAAAATTTCCTGCTCCTGCAAAAGAATAACTCATGTACCAGTACATGCTGTAGACTGGTTGGAAAACTGCTTTGCCAAAGAGGATATTGGGGTCCTGTTAGATGAGTTGAAAATCAACCAAGGTCCATGTGCCCTTGTGCTACAGAAGGCCAAGAACCTCCTGGACTGTATTAGGAAGAAAATTGCCAGAAGTGAGAGGGCTGCTCGGCCTAGTGAGATGCATCTGGAGTACTGTGCCTAGGTCTGGTCTCCAACAGAAGACAGGGATATATTGGAGAGGGCCCAGCAAAGGGCAGCAAAGATGACTACGGGACTAGAGCATCTGTCATATAGAGACTGAAAGCACTGTGACTGCCTAAACTGAAGAAGTAATGGCCCAGAGGAGATGTTTGTGATATTTGTAAATACCTAATGGGGGAAGAAAAGAAGATGGAGCCAAACTTTTCCTCACGGGACCCAATGACTAAACAAGAAGTCAGAAAATTGAACAGAGAAAAATCTGTTTAAGTACAAGAAAAAGCTTCTTTTTTCCCCCAACAGTTTGTCCAGAGAGGGATTGGAGTCCTCCTCCTCGGCAGTAATCAAAAACTGATCAGATACAACCCTGAGCAAACAGCCCTAGGTGTCCCTGCCTTGAGATGGAGTTTCAACCAGATGATCCAAAGGTGCCAGCCTCACCTGTTCTGTGTTTCTGTGATACAGTAACAATGGTGATTATACACTGGCTGCCAGGATGCACACAGAACTGTGTGTGGAGTGCAACCAAATTTGATGAAGGAAAAAAACATATCTGCATCTATAAATCTATAGGTATGAATATATTATATCTGAAAATAAATATAGTGAGAAACTGTGATGTAGATTATAGTGCTAATTTGTTTAAATTATTCTTGGATCTGCAGAAAAGGGTAAAGGCAAAATGCGGAGAAAGAAAGAGAAAATGTTACAAGTTGTCACTAAACCAGACACAATCAGCAGTTTTAGTTTATCAGCTGTCATGACAGCAATAAAAATAAAGGATATAATAGGGTATATTTTATCACAAGTATTTTCCCTTATATAAGCATTACCATGTGAAAGAGATACTGACTGTCAAAAAGATTCTGATTTCTCCGTTTGTCCTTCAGCATGCCTATATTTTATGAATTTTCAGTCACCAGTCCCCAGGCTTCCTTTATGCTGCTTTTTACTATGCACAGTTCAAGGAAGATGCCAAAATCTCTGAGATTTTTTATGAGATAAATAAATAAATATGTGGTGTGTGCATGTGTGTGTATATATATATCTATAAAAAATGCATGTATGTGAGCGCATGCTTGTGTGTGTGTGTATATATATGTGTGTATGTGTGTATATATATATATACACATATAACAAGCATAATCCTAAATCTTACTGGCCAGTAGCTAGGTACATTTCTATAAGATACAGACATATATTTTCACTTAAAAAAATTAAATGTATAGTTATAGATAATTTATACAACATGTAACAAATTTCTGAATGTTATCATCATCAGTCCGATTATCTGATTCTTTACTGAATACCACAACTTTCTTTGCTATAGAAATACTTAATGACAGAGTTCCACAGGATAATTGCAATATGTTCAAAAGAATGCTTTTTAGCATGGTTCTCTATAACAAAAGATACATCAAAAAAGCCTTTTTCTTCTCTTTATCATTTTTAATCTCTACCATACAGTCATTAGGCCAAGTGCTCCTTTCCCTTTTTTCCACGTTTTTATCTTTGTAGCCTGTCTGCCATGTTCTTATGGTCTTTCATCATAGCATTGCATCCTCTTGCTTAATCTCTTTAGAATCAGGACAATCAGAACTGAATGTAGCTTTCAAAACTACTTGATAACATCAAAGTTGCACCCCTTTTCTATGAACACTAGCAAGATATGATTGTGAGATCAACTTCTGCAATTTGTGTCAATACTTAATGAGCTGCTCACAGGCTTTTTTTATGCACACATCTAGAGAGCATTAAAGCTGGAATTTCTATGACCTGGGATCTTCAGGTGTAAACCCTGTTTTAGAGTTGTATCACTTTCAGCTTGCAGTGTACAAGCACTGCTAATTTGCCCTGAAAACTGAAAACCTCGACAGTGTGGCACTCACACTTCCTTTGTCCTTTTTGTCTCTCATCTTCTCACATGCAATTGACACCCTAGCAATTGCAGAGTATCCCTTAAATTCTATACTCCATTCAGAGCTAAAACCACTTGATACCTGTCCTTCAAGTTCCTGGCCCTTCTTTTCATGGCTTGCACATCCTAGGAGGATGCTGCTCGAACAGAGAAATGCTTGCTAGCTGTCTTTAGAGGGTGCATATAAGCACTCACAAGTTCGCTAAGATTCTTCACGTTGGCTTTATATGTGTGCACTCTACCTCACCACTAATGGCCAAAACCACAGCATAGATTAACACACACAAAAAATTAATGCTTTCACATTTTCAGCAATCTAGGAAATCATCACATAGTGTTCTCTCAGCAGTAAGTGCATGTTTGATGGAAAGTCATGAACAGACAGTCAGTGTTGGAGGAACAGGAAACCAATCAAGTAAGGTCCATATGGATTACACTGTGAGCACAGCAGGATGCAGAGCAGAGACTAAGTGCCATATGGAGTTAGATGGTGAGCCCATCTGGGTGTTTTCTTTACAAAGGAGACCCACAATTTTATTATACCCATTCTGAGCTTCAAATTACAGACATCTTAAAAACGTTTGAATTATTTTTATTTCTACTGTAATTCATTTGTATGTGTATGCAATACAAATCCCTTGGAAGTATGTGGGCTTCTGTTATAAAGATCAAATCTCTGCTGGTGAGATTCCACAATGTAGACTCAGATTTGAGATTTCCTCAGCAGTCAGTAGCAAGAGATGGCAAAAAGCTCTACTACCATGGGAACAGAACAGGCAGAAAATTATGTAAGAGCACAGCTATGTCCCTAATTCTTTTTAAACTCCAGAGGGGAATTAATCTGCAATTTTTCTCAACTTGCTACCTTTCTTACTCTTACTTTTCTAGTTTCAGTATTTAAGCTTGGTATGTGGACTTTTCCATTCGGCTATGTAGCAAGGAAAAGGGAAGAGGAAGAAAAGTTAACTTAGTCATCAAATGCTCTGCAGTGTGCCCCTTCAGTGTCCCACCCTGGGGAATAATAAAACTCCTCACGCAGGAAAATCCACAAACATTTTTTATCAGTGACTGTTTATCAAGGAGTGTAGTGATAGGACAGGATGAGGGCTAACAGTTATAAAGTGAAAGCAGGTAGATTTTGGTTACAATTTAAGAAGAAATTCTTCGTTATGCAGACACCCTGGAACATGCTACTGAGAGAAGCTGAGGCTATCCCATCCTTGGGAATGTGCAAGGCTAGGTTGAATAGGGATTGGAGCAACCTGGTTTAGCAGAAAGTGTCCCTACCCATGGCAGGAGGTTTGGAACTAAATGATCTTTGGTTTCCAACCCAAACCCAAACCACTCCGTAATTCCGTGATAATGTTTTCCTCAAATTAAGAAGGAGAATCATGTACCTCTAAAACCTGGAATGTACTTTTGTATATAGGTTCACAAAAAATGTCCACTATTTTAATTTCCACTGCAGAAGAATCATACACTTAATTACATGTCTTAGATGAACTTTTAAAATCAGCATATCAGGCACTCAAGCACTTACCTGATCATGCTCTGAGTCTTATTTAGTGCCTTTTTTGTAGCTGAAGCAGGATTTACCTTCAAAAAGAAACAGGTTTGTTACCTCAGCCACTTCATTAATAGAGGGGCTAAAAATATACATTTTCTATTTCAGCCCAGAATGTATACAACCTATTTTAAAACATTCAGTTCTTTTAGTTTTATCCTCTTTTCACAAGCTCTACCCACCATCAAGGGGAACAAAGGCCCTGAACCAACCTAGCAATTGTTATTCTCATTTACTCCTATGGTTAACCACATAATCCTGTTTCTGTACCTACCTGACTGACCTTCAAGGATTTAGTAAATTGCTTACAGACATGAAGACATCCCAACAAGAATAAGATGGGTTTTTTTGAGTTTTCCAACCAAGAATATTTGTGTCTGTGATACATACAGTGTCCTGAATTGAACCCATATATCTTCATTCAGAATATGCTAGGACCTTCCTTCATTTTCTAACCTTAAATTTTTTCTGCTTATGGATCAAACTGTATGCAAAACAATTCACCAACATAAAAAAATCACCAAATGAAACTGTAATATCCAGCTACAAACCTTATTCTGATTTTCAGATGACCAGACCATTTTTTGCCAGCCCAAGGGCAAGAAGAACTTTCTGTCTTGAACTTGTCATTTCAATGAGCTTGATAAATTGGACTGGACAAGAAGCTAGAGCCTTTGGAATTTGGCTCTATGAAAACTTCTAATACAGTAGAAGATTCAAATAGGTGACACTTTTTCAGATATATATCAGAAGAAACAATAGATCTACTTTCAACACAACAGTAACTGCATCGGTGTTGCTTCATATATACACAACTGCAAGAACAGTTATATGACTGTAACCTTGAGGCACTGTAAGTTTTGTTTCACAAAAAAGAAGACTTATTTTCTCTTTCACAAAAGAAATAGTTTTGAAAACTGGAAATAAATTTGTATTGTAATAAGAATATGGACACTATTCTTATGTACAGGTTTTCTGTAGCAGATGAGATGCACCATAGCAATTTAGGACATCTATATGTGAATATGCATGTTATTTCTATTCTGTTACAAAAGTGACCAGAATACCACAGTAAACCATTTAAATGTGAATGATTCCATTAAAAATAGCTGTCATTCTCAAAACCTGGAAAATAAATTATTTTCTACAGCTCTACATATTGTTACTGGCTTTGAGAACACTCAATGCCCATGCTTTCTGGCCTTTAAGCAGATTCCATTGATCCAAGACTATTCTTTGATCTGTTTCTTGACCCTTAATAGTGATCTACCTAAAGTTTTTCCTTTATCACTGTTGATCTGATGCAGGCCAGAGGCTTGCAGTTTAGCTTGAATCCTTTGAAGTAACTGGAAATAGACTCTGGTGGGATTTGCATCAACAACAAAGAATATTCACCATGCAATAATTAAAAAGCCCCAATGACACAGAACACATTTACATAGTAATGTATTTGTACTGCAAGTTAAAATCTGAATGTTTTATGTTTTCCTATAATTTTAATTTCAACTACATTATTCAGTAATTTCTCTTGTAAAATATCTTTCCAGAAAGAATTTTTCAGTTTTATTAAAGTTTTATTTAGCATTTGAAATGTCAGGTGAATCTATCTTTTTTTCTAAAATTTATTTTCATCTATAAAATTTTTATAGTTTTTTTTTAAAGTAGCAAAATTCGTTACCATGTCAGTAAAGCACCTGCAAGAGGGTAGCAAATATTTTCTATGGAGGCATCATATTCTGCATGCAGTGTTTTCCTACTGCTTCAATCTAATCTTTTACATTTGCTATTGATTATTCTTTTTATTTCATATTCCCTGAGTCTAGCCATCTAGATTTTTTTTCATTTCTTTTTAAAACTACACAACAAAAAGAAAGTTCACTCTTCAGCAAATATAGCTAAACAAGAAATAATTACAGCATTTTCACATCTATTCTATGACGATGGAAAAGCAAGTCCCCAAAGAAACCAGAGCATTGTCTTCAGAGGCAAAGCCACAGAAGGAGAAAAAATGACCCAAAACAGAGGGAAGTTTAACTTGCATAAGCTCTTTATCAGTGGATATGAACAAAGATTCCTATCATAATTTGAAAAGTAGGAACTATTCAACTAAAATAAAAGAAATGCATTTTGATTTTGGAAAATACTATAAACACAGAAATTTACCATGATTTAATAATTAATTTCAGAATTAATGTGGATTGAACTTCTGATGAACAAGCTCTGTAAGTATCATCCCTCAAATTGACCTCTTTCAAGGACAGACCTCTTTTATGTCTATCACACTGTATGAAATATCCTGCTCTTGATTTTACCAGTGTGTAGACAGACAGAGAATGGCTTCTCAGTCTTACTCCCTTATTCCCTTTAGGAATTATATTAACCTTTTTAGACAGAGCCCTGTATGTAGGTTTTTTTCTTTTACTTATCTTAATAATTCCTAGAGTTTTCTCAGTGTTGCAGCTTTCCTCACCCTAAAATCTTCAGTGGCCCTTATTCTTAAATGCTTCACTTTGCATATGTGCATATTACAGCATTTCTACTTTGTTAATGTGCCAATGTGAATCTAGAGTGAGGCAATTGCACATGATCTACCTAATTCAAAACTTATCACTTTTCCAACTTTCTGGAATGTCCCTCTTATTCCAGGAGTTCTTTAAAAAGAACATTAGTGTTAAAGATGACTTCAGTGTGTTAGGAAGTCAAGTAATTTTCTTGAGAGATCTAAAAGACCTCAAAAATTGTCCAAGTCATCATCTTAGGCTGCTTCTAATAATGTTTTCTGCTAGGCAGGTGGAGTAGGAGTCAGCTTTATTTTTCTTTCTTTTTAAGCTCTTCTACTGTATGCATTGGTGGGACAAATAAGTTTTCAAATGCCCCCTCCCTTGAATATGAAGCATCTTTCTCCTCCTTTCTCCAGGTGTATTCTCTGTGGCTGAAGTCTTTTTCATGTTCAAGATCTAGTCATCTGTTTTTTGTTTGTTTGGAATTTCTGTCCCATATTTACTTCTTTGGGGTTTTATTTTTGTTTGGTTTATTTTCGTTTGGTTTTGGGGAGGGGTTGTGGTAATTGTTTTTTGTTGGGTTTTTCTGTTTTTTGGTGGTTTTTTTTGTTTTTTTGTTTTTTTGCTTAGCATGGATCTCATTTGCCTCTCTTCATGCCTGGTTAGGTTTATTTACTGTCAGAGCCAAATTAACCTGACAAGTTGTCTTACATGAATCTCATTCTACCATCTACAATAAACATCAGCTTGAATTTATGAAGACTTCTCATCTTTTCATATCACTTAAAAAAAAAAAAAAATCTCTATTGAAGCAAGAGATTTTGCTGAATAGATTGAGTACCAAAACTTCAACTAACATGACTTCAATTAAATCACAGAGACCTAAAACATGACTATCATTAAAGTTGCTTTAGGGCAGACACAGTTCCAACACTGTAACCAATGTCTTGAAAACAGGAATAATCAGTTATTAAATTCTAAAGTTTCTGCATCTTTAAATCAATATTTACAAGTGAGACAAAGTATTCATTAAATAACTGTTCTAAAACAAAAGTGAGTTGACCAAAATGTACATATGAATAGCAGTCTTCTCCTTTCTAAACCAAATGCAGCTCTCAGTCTTCCCAATCTTTCTGTATGACCTTGATGGCACTTCCTAGCAGTGGGCTATTTATGAGAAAACTGAAGGAAAAAAAAAATACAAAAACCCCAACAAAAGGTTATGTACTTTGAAATTTGGCTTCATTTCTTGGCTGCCTTTGACCATCCACTCTCCAAAATGAAACTGAAGTATTTCGTTAAAGGCCGGAAAACATGAGTTTAATCCCAGATTACAGACTTTACATATATTCATTTTGATGACTTTCAAAATAAGTATGAACTCTTCCACTTCTCTCATCAAACAACAAAATACCCACCAGAAAAAAATCTCACTTCACTTACTATGCAACACTACATAAAACATAGAGAGCTAAAACTATGCTTGCTTTTTCCTAGACTTTTATTTCTTTTTTCCTAGCATTCCTTAGAGTAAAGCATTCCAGCTGTGGTAAATATTGCTCAGGCATGGATCTGCAATACATTTTGCACTTTGATATTCATAAGCATACATTTCCTTCCAAGCTGAAGACATTTATCACAGTTTGACTGGCAGTTAGAGACACATTTTCTAGAAAAAACATGCTATACGTTCGGCTTTCTTTCCCACTGTTAACTTTCACTTCTAAGTAGATTATACTCCTTTTTTCTTTATATTTGTGGGGTTTTTTTCCCAATTATTTGTATATCCTTAGACATACCTACTGTAAGCTACTAGTCCAGTTCTTTTGCTTATTTTCTTTGGATGAAAATGTGAATCAAATTCTATATCTTTATTCCAATAATTCAGTACTTCTTCAAAGAGCATCAAAGCTCTCTTTGATCAAATGGAAAATGATCAAAGACTAAGCTTGTTAGGAAAAAAAAGCCTACACAAAGTGGAGATTCTAGTGCTTTTTTTCACTTTTATCTTAGTTCCCTGCTTTGATTATGCATTTTATTGTATGAAGAAGGTTATTGGTAGAATAAAGTAAAACAGAAATTGAGGGCCAATGGAGGTGTAAGTATTAGTGGATTGCTTGACTGCTTCGTGCTCTTGTTTTCAGTGCAATGCTACTCTCAGAAGCAGAAAGATTATACCTCATTGAGAACTCCATTCTCATGTACATACATAAATTTCCACCTCAGGTTAAAAAGAACTTTAAATTCAAAAAGGATCTGCCAGCAGGAAAGTAATGGCAGCTGCATCTTCCTGATTAACGTAGTACTGCGCAGGAGTCCCATGTACTCCAAGAGGATGGTACAACTGTGTTCTGGTACTAACTGAGCCATCAGCTGTAGTTCCATCTGTATTTTTGCACTCTGACCACTTGCATTGCAATTAAGGTGACTTGGGATGCTAATTCAAATATAGATAGCTTGAGTTAGTACTGAACTGGAGACAGCTATGACACTGATAATGAATAAGAAGTTGGGGAGGGGATATAGTTATTTCCATTAATTTCTTAATACTTACTTGATCCTGAATTAGGGCCCCACATTTTTTCTAAATTTACCTGAAATCAAAATTTTCATCATCTGAATTTTACACACTGCCTGATGTATATGCTACAAGAAACATTGTAGGAGAGAATTAAAAGAATCCCTTTAAAATCATAGTATCATCATATTTTTCAAGTGTAGGAATTTAAATTTCAGCCTTGGTTTATGCTTTATATACTTTCCACCTATATCTGTATGCTTTATTACTATATGTTTTATTAATTAAACCATAAATACAGAAATGGAATATTTTTTAATTTCAGGGATATATCAAAACAGTCTTCAGACCAGCTCAATCATATTCTGTGAATTAAATGGAAACAAGAAAATACTTTACTTGTAAATCTTTACAATGTTAATGGAATATAATTTTTAACAAGTATTACCTACAAAATTAAAAGTTCATTCAATCAGATATTCAAAAAGAAAAAAATCTTTACACTACTTACACTCAGCATAGAAATTTCCATTTCCTTACTCCTCTCCTCATTTTTCCTGTCACATTTTAGCACCCCCTATCTCCTTTATAACCTCATACCTTTATCTAGTCAGCTCTTTTTAACCCTGTGCATTCACATTTTACCACCTTGACCACCCTTTTAACAGCCATCATAGAACTGATTAATTATATCCTAGGACAATACATCAGTAGGAAACAGTGAATAAAATCAGGTGGGTTTATAGATAGACATTTGCAAGGAGAATTCAGACTCTTTTCTCAGAGGTGAAAAGCAAATTGAACTCATCACAGCTTACAAGTGCATTTTACAGAAAGAAAAGGCTGGCAGTTAATCCAGCAAAGGAGGTGTACCAAAGAGAGAATTAATGAATGGAAGCTCAAATTAGAAAAACTCAAATTGGAAATCAAGCAGAAATTATTAACCATGTTTTGTATGATTCACCACTGTAATGTATTATTAAGGAAATTTATTATTGTTCAGTTCTGAATATCTTCCCATTACACCTACTAACTACTTTTTGAGAAAACAGCCTCAATCTAGTCATACTAGTTCTTGGCAAAATTCAGGGATGAGTGGTTGATATGTGAAACACTTTAATATACAGAAGTCTACTAAAGGTATTCATAGGTAGAAAAACCTCAGGGAAAGTGTTAATTTGGTAATAAGTGGAGGAAAAAGTGGCAGGGGATGTTGAGAAAGCTGAAATGTTTCTTGCACATTTTTGCATCAGTCTTCATAAAAACAGTTAAATGGAAGCATGTAACTGCCTGATTAAAGGTACTTTAATTAAGGGTAACAAAGAAAGTAGTATGGTGTCAGGCCAGAAAAGGGAAGAAAATGTTTACAAGGTAATGTCTACGTAACAAATTTCCAAAACCTTGAGACATGATGGACTTCTACCTGAGATACTTAAAGGATGATCTGAAAACTAGAATCATTCTCTTTGTGAAATCATCAAGGCAGATTTAAAAAAGAATGGAAATTAATAAAAGTAGTGTTAGCAAATGTAAAGTATAGTGCTTATAGGGGAAAAAAACCCAACCAAAACTAAAAAGCAAGCAGAATGGAACTAAAGAAATATAACCAGCTTGTGCTTAGTTCTGAGAAAAATCTGAGCAAACCATTTACAAATATTGCAGAGGCAATACAGATTTTGTATTTCAATGTCATAATACAGGCCCATAAGAAGCCAGAAAGCTCAAATGGATTTAATTTCTAGATGGTAGGTGCAAAACACCTTGGATAATCATAGATAACTGCAGCTAGAGAGCAGTTAGCATATGAAATTCACAGGGCTTGAGGGAATATACAGAAGCCTATATTTAGTTAGGATCCATTCAATGACTTTATTAATGACACGGATAGTGGGGCAGAGGATGCTTAGTGAACCTGCATAAAGGTAAGGGAGATGGCACCTAAACTGCAGGACCATGTAGGGGTGAAAAACTGGACATTTGTGCAAGACATTCCAGTTTTTCAACAGCAGCCAAACAGATACAGGATAAAGGGGACAGGATGCAAAAGAGCTGCCTAGGTAGCAGATGTGAGTCTAAATGCCTGTTCCCTGCTCTGATTATCAGGGGCACAGCCTTCATGAATTGAGCAGCCTCGGTTACTGCAGTCTAAGAAAGATGGGAATTACCTGGATACAGCTTAGAGAGATGATCAATAGGTGGACAGAGGTACAGAAAACATGGAAAGAAAAGACTGGACATCTTTTTAACATAAAGACAAAACTGAATGTGGATGTGGTATGGATTTTAATTATGTTAAAAGCTGTGGAATAAAGGAAAAATAAGTAATTCCTGCATTACAGTGACATACCAGAAAAGAATAAACAGGTCTCACTTACAATAGAAAAGGCAGAATATTAGGAAATAATTTAGATTAGAAGGACTGATGTGATGGCACAGGTTAAGGAGTAAACTAATGGAACTTCCACTATTGGAACAATTCACAGGTTAGGCAATACCCAGGTCTGCATAAAGCTGAAAATTATATTGTTGATATAGGTGAAACTGATACAGCTGATGTAGCTGATACAAGTGGTAATCCACGAAAAGACCTCACAATACATAGGAAAATGATGCTATAGATGTAGAGTCCCATCAAATGCATTTAAGCTTCTACTACAAGTACAGGCTGTGACATCCTTTGGAAGGACAAATGCTATTCTTTCAAATTTCTGCAGCAGTTAAAGCAACATACCTGATTTTCATATGACATTTCCACAGAACAGGAACTTTAAAAATAAACCAATAAATTCATATTAAAATATGAAATTAAAATACCCAGAAGAAAAGACATCCATAGGGATAATTTCTCAGCCACATTTCCTAAAGCACTGGATTCACTCCTCTATATTTTATTAACTGAAAATAATTTAGTTTGAAACAGTCAAGTTCATTAAAAAGCTGGTTTAGAATTACTATTCAATAAACCAAGATTTTAGAATTCTTAATAAAACTGGGAAAGTCTGACTTTGAAATTCCAAGTACCAAAAACATAAAGAGTTTATTATGCTTTCCTCTAAGTTTTTTGCTGAAGAATCAAAAGACTTGCAAAGTTGTATATGCATTAACTGCTTGACACAAACCAATTCAGTATGATTGAAGAGATATTCTGCAGGGGTTTGCATTAAAAATGCAAATAAGATGGAAAAGGTGTGCAAAGAAGATTAAATGATGACCAAGTGATTTTTTTTCCAAGTACGTACTTGACAATCTAGCAAACTCAATTATTCCTCCCAATCCACATTTCATACTTATATACACATAAAACCCATTGTCTAGTGCCCTCAATGGTTTTCAAAGTTGTTATTTACAGATTTTCAAGTTGACAGTAATGTAGCCATAACTTTTGTTGGACTTCAGTTCATTAGTCTGTTCCTCCCTATGGTAATTTCATTATGTCTTCAACCTGCATTCTAACTCCCACTGCTACAATTAGTCGTGAAATTTAAAGCTACCAGATTGTAAAGTTATGCTACCTACTACCTACTACCCAAGGGTAATTTAACCATTAATTACTGTAGCACCAGCTAACATTCCTCCCATCTAGTGAACAAGATCCTTAGAGCTCATAAACTTTCCTATATCCCTGGGTGAGTACTTTGTTGATCTGAGTCTGAATGTCCACACTAATCTCACAATGAATAACAGGCCTTAAACGCACCCTTCAAATTACTGAGTAATTTCAATGGAGATAAAAATGGGAGAGCTGGAATACGAATAACACCACAGAAAACTCTCATAGAGAGCAGGACCTCTGAGATTCTGGTTGTTTTTATTTGGCTGCATTTGTCCATGGATGAAAAGCCTGAAGGGGCCATATACTGAATAAACACAAACATAAATTCTGCTGTTGAGTTCAGTGGGACTATACTCACAGAGCATAACTCTTTGAGAATTGGATCTTTCAGCAGTCAAAGGTAGGAGAAATAATGGGAAGGCCACTTGTTCACTGTTCTGATGTCACTGTTCATCGTCAATACACACATAAAGTTTGGGGAGAGGGTGGTTGAGAGGTGCTAGTGACCTGGGTTTAAGTACTTTGTCATCTTGTAGGATTCACAATCCCACATGATCCATCTCAACTCTTCAGTTTATAGAAAGAAAGTCTAGAAGCAGGAATCAGAAAACCCAGTGTCAGGCTGATCAAGAAGAAGTGATGACTGAGGGTCTTGTATCTCTTGAGTACCTAAATCAGGATACTAATCAGTAGCAGCTGTTTCTATAAAGAAATGAAGTTTCTTTTCCAGACAGTAAAGTACTTCTTGAACAAAGAACCTCATGTATTGCTCAGGCTTTTTTTGCATCTAAGATATTCTTTCCTGAAGCATGTTTTCTTTTAAAGGATTTCCTGGGTGTGTGGATATATATGTGTATATGTCTATATGTCTATATAATTTTGTCAGTTTTGCTTTGTGTGGATACCTGCCATTCCAATAGTGGCTGTTTGAACTACCATACTGGGCAGCAGAGGGCCTAGTGGAACCCTTCTCTTGCAGCACACAGCATTCCAGGAGGGGAAAGAGGGGGAGACATACAGGGGGAGACATATGAGTAAAAGTCTGCATGGAATATGATGGTAAGTACTTGTTGCATTGCTCTAAACAATTATTGTTTACCATAACTAAAACATTAGGGTCCATTTTAATCACAGACTTAGAACACAGTTTCATGTTGAAGAATGAAATCACAAGAATCACAACTGAAGAATCACAGTTTCATATGAAGAAAATTAACTCTGTTGCAGCCAAATTCAGTAAAAGAAGCCATGAAATTTTAGGTTAGTTACTCTTGCTGTATTGACTCGCAAGAAAATACAGATACTTCCTATGTCAAGAATTAAATTTATGCGGGGCACTTGGTTCTTACTTTCTCTACTGCTCTTTCTTTTTTTTACACCTTCTTCTTTTTTGTTTTAAATCCTCAGAACTTAGCTTAGCATTTGCAGAGCCAGCAGAAGCACATAATGCATTGTTTAGAT
The DNA here is from genome assembly GCA_013400575.1 of Peucedramus taeniatus. Classification (NCBI taxonomy): domain Eukaryota; kingdom Metazoa; phylum Chordata; class Aves; order Passeriformes; family Fringillidae; genus Peucedramus; species Peucedramus taeniatus. The sequence goes on from WBNO01033092.1 coordinate 35,266, forward strand.
GTTGATGATACTGCAGCAAACATGTAAATAAACTCATAGTAGACCTAAAACCTAGAGACTTGTGGCTGTCACAGTGTTTCTGTGATAGTAGAATTACACTTATTTCATTTATCTGAGCTGTTTTCTTTCCTTTTTGATAGAAACAAAATCTTGCATTTGTTTCAAGGTAATATATTTCTTCTACCAATTCCCCTTTACCTACATCTTTCCTTCTTCCTTCCCTCTATTGTATACAGTATATATAGTATAAGTAAAACCCATAGGTTGGTTAGCCATTATTGGTTATGGATGTTCCATAGTTTTTACTAACAGGTCTTGATTTCATACAAAGAACAAAAATGTCAGGAGATGGTAATCAGGACACTTTCCCCATAACACACAAGAGAGGTGTTTGGAAAAAATAGAAGAGGGTGAAAATGTTCTTTAGGCAGTGGAAAATGGAAAACAAGGTTATGCTCTCCAGGTACCTGAGCCCAAGATGCTCTTTCTCTGTTAAGCGACTGAACTTATTCTTAATTGCCAAAGAAGAACTAAAGCATCTAAATGCAGGAAAGATGCAAAAGGACGTAATTTCTTTACAGAAGAATAAGAGAAGATTACTAAGCCCCTAAGTTACACTATACAGAACTCACTTATACACTACCATAAAACATTTAATTTTTCATAAAACAATTCACTGCCTTGTGTTTTATTTAAAAAATTTATTTTCTCTAAAATTGGAGGCTCATGTACAAGGCCATTCATCAGGTCATTCTGTAGTCTGATGTCACTTGAGATAATTTTATTTTTCATTCTGTCCCAATAATATAGTTTTCTGTTTGACTGTACTAGCATTGACATTTTCTCTGTAAAGATTTTTTTCTTCTTCTTTTAGTACTTGATTGGGAAAGTTTCATGGAGTTTATGCAACTTTTATCTCAAGGAATATGTTCTGATTTATATTGTGCTTATTCTGCTGCTGACATTTGGTGACATTTTCTCTTTTGTTGACAGCTTTGTACTTCATTAAAAAGTAGGCTACTCAAGTGAAGGTGATTAATTTGCTTTGTCCAGCCTTTATCATATCCAGCACATAAAGTACTCTTCTTACTTCATTCCCGCATTAGCTTTCCTCTCTGATTGCTTTTTTTCTGCACTGTGCTTTTCTCTATGCCCCCTTTGTGAAGTATTTTCTCTTTTGTCAGCAGTTGAATCTCTCTTTACTATTTTTTTAAAAGTTCAGCACTATTGCAGAACATTTTGTAGCTATTTACTTTGAAGCTGTAGGCAAGCAAAGCTTGTAACAGTATGATTTGCAAGTTCCTGTCATAAAAGGTCAAACATCCAGTCTTTCAGTCTTTGTGTTTCTCTTATTAGCATGCCAGAACTGTGATTATTAATCCTTAAAAAATTCTTATTGCACTGACTAAAATCCAAGATATCTTTTATTCTAATAGCTGCAGCAAAGGTGAACTAGAAGAACAGACTCCTTTGCCCAAATGGATGCGAGTAGACCTGCAGCTTCACTGCTAATGGCAAGAAATACAAAATACTACCAGAGAGCTTTCAGGCAGAGATAAATGACTTATCTCACAGTCCCTAGAGATTAAACACCTGCCAAGCTGCAAATAGCATTGTCTTACAACTGCGGGATCATAAACAACTGATGTTTATAATGGCATTTTTAAAAGGTGTTAAAGTCTGAGGATTAGACAATAAAATTAATTGGTTAATTGCATCTCAGTTCTTGAAAATTAGAAGCTTTAAGGCTAAAATTTCCAGAGGTGATATACTTTTTCTTCTTAACCAACACTAGATTTCAGAATTATTTTGGTGTGGAGAGGGAAGATGGCAATTTAATTTATGAGTGCTAAGGAATAAAAGAAATTATGTTTCCTAAAAGCAAAGACTTAGCAATACAGCTGGTATTCTGGACCATGTTTTTTAATTTTTAACCAATGCTTTTGCAGTTTCGACTTTCATATTCAATTCAGAGTAAGTGGTCTCCTGTGATGTACACCAGAGAGAAACCAAAAAAAAAAAAAAGGAAAGTAACTGGATTTCCTATATGATTAAAATTTTACAAAATTTTCCAGCTCTTGGCAAGGTAGAAGGTATCCAGGTGGGGCTGTAGAGGGTCTCTGTGGGAGGAGCCAGGGGTTGCTCAGTGCCAGACACAATCAGGTGCAATCAGCTCCAATGGACCCACAACAGGACAAAGTGAACACATCAGCCAAGCTGATGACACCTCCATGAAAACATATTTTAAAAAATTCATAAAATGGCAGACAGAGAGAGGAGGAGGGGAAAAAGGAATGAGAAACAAGAGAGAGAAAACTGATGTCAGAGGAGGAGGAGCTCCATGGAAGAACTGATATCTCCCCTGCAGCTTGTGAAGGGTCCATGCTGGAGCACAGAAGTGCCAGGAAGAATGAGCAGTACACAGGAGCAAAGAAACTGCCATGTGCTGATGTAAACTCCTGCACCACTTGGAGCAGGGTCAGAAGAGTCAGAAATGAAAGAAAGATGCAGAGCGTAAGAAAGGGGGTCAGGGCAGACTTGGGGGAAAGGTTTTGCTTTAACAGTTTTCTGTTTTCCACTACCCAAATTAATAAATGTCTATTTTAATTAGGAGTAGGTTACATTGTCTTTTCCCAGTTGAGCCTGTTTTGCTTGTGACAGTAACTGATAAACAATCTCCCTGCCTTTATCCTGACCCATGAACTTTCTCCCTGCTGTTCTTCCTCTTTTCTCCCCTCTACCCTGTTGAGGATAGGGAGTAAGCAATAGGCCAAGGAGATGTTTGACTGTTAGCCAGGGCCAACCCACTACAATGTGGAGCAAGAAACTCTGAATGCACAGAAAAGCATGATTCAAATATTTGGTTTATAAAAAAAGCGAAACAAAATGAGCCATTTGTCTTTCTTAAAAATAGTTTTCCAGTATATATATATGTACACGTGTACTTTCACATAGGTTCCCCTCATCCATGGATCTGATAATCATTTCTAAATGAAGACTCAAATCTTCATTTGAGCAATCAACAATCTCCTTTTTCTAAACACAACCAGAATGCTTCAATTTCCTAAAAGTACTAAACAGCAGTTACTTTCCATGCTTAATATCGTTCCATGCTTATCATTTTACAGCTCAGAAAATAAGGATAAAAACTGTAACATTTCTGTGTTTATCCATTTCGTGGAATACTACAGTTCTAACCCAGTGTAACTAAATTTTAAAATGTGCATGTTTGTGTGTCTCCTACTGTGGATTTACAGGCCTAATAGGCTATGAAAATGTATTAGGAAATTGAGTATGCTACTCAGTATTTGGTCTCTTTTTTTAATTTCTGTTGCTTGTTTAAATAATTTCCTGAATTTGAATAATTTTTATGTGTTTACATATTTTATGTTATTTTTTTCTGTGCATTCTCAGTTCCTGGAATGCTAATAGCTCTGAAAATGGCAGCACCCATGTGCCTTGTGCTCCTGTCTCTAGCACCAGTGATAATACTGCATGTTTGTCAGCATCAAAATAAATCTCACAATAGGCTTCAATCAGATTTGACACAGACAAGTGACACTGAAAACAACATGCAGCTTGGTTTTGACTTAAGCAATAATTTCCAATAGAATGGATATTTTCTTACTTGTGTAAGCTCCCCTTTTGAGTAATAGGTTGCCTTCTGTGATGCCTCTGGCAAGTGAAGAAGATACAGGCACCAATCTCAGTCTCCTCTGCTGGTTATCACCATTTCTGGAATACATAAAAGAAAATTATCACTGTGACATTCTTGAATATCTTTCTTACTCCAGCAAAGTGGAAGAAAAAGGAGGTGTGGAAGACCTATATCTTGGGCCTTCTAGAAATGAAGACACACTGCCATCCAACAGGACACTGAAAGCATCAGGAAATAAAAAATCTGTCAGAAGTTCTGCTTCTACCATTTCATGACAAGGCTAAGAGGCTCAAGATTTCCCATCCATTGACATTCCATTGACAATTTAACAATCCTCTGCTGTGAGATAAGGTCAGATATTGATGATCTGTCCCTATGATTTGTCCCTTGACATATCCTATATGAAATATCCTATATGTCCTAATATCCTATAATGTCAAATGACAAATGTCCTTATATAAAATTTTTGCAATGGGCATAATTAACATATTCAGTCATTAACACATCCATAGCTTCAGTCATGTTATCTAACATCTAGTTGGTGTTAGATACTGGGTTAGATACTGGTGTTAGATACTGGGTTAGATACTGGTGTTAGATACTGGGTTGCTGCTCAACCCTGTCAGCAAGAGGAGAGGCTGGCAATCTAAGGCTGTGCTGGTAAATCCAGTGCTTTTCCCCTCACTAACATTTCTCTGTTCCTTCATGTACATTCTCACTCTGAAGATGAACTCTGAAATAATGCTGTTCTGTTGTTTGCTAGTTTGGGGTACAAATTGCATCCTAGATTTATGATCCCATGAAGGTCAAAGACCCCAGACATATCATGAACTGTCCAATGCTAGTGTAAAAAAAAATAACCGCAGTAAAAGGGGACTTTGTAGAGATATTGTGAGGATAAATTGATGACTGGAACATGCAATTGCTTTGCACTCTCTTTAGCTTTAATTTTATTTCTGTTTTCTCATGGGAAGCACAAATTATATCCCTGGCTACCATTTAAGTGACATTTTGCAGATCATATAAAATTATATAAAAAACTTATAAAGTACACTTTTGGAATGGGTTTAATTCAGGCTTGATCCATTCCAAGAAATTGCATTCTCTCACCATAAATCATGATTTATAACTTTTCCCATTAAACCTTAAGGTCTCCACAACAGCTGTCTGGTTTTAATTGCACAGCCTTTTCCAAATTAAAGCATTAAAACTTGTTTGTTTTCTACTAATGTATGTTTAAACTGATCTTTATCTTATTATTTTTGTAATTGAGTAAAAGTCATCATACTGAAGAAATATCCAATATTTACATATTTATTATGCCAAGGGTCGTTGTAGCAACAATTAATCACAAGAATTTTCATTTTATGGTACTGCTTACATTATTTTAAAATTGAATTGCCACAGGTAGTGGAATTTAAAAAAAAAAAAAAGAAAATTGAACAGAATTAATTTTTGTGATAATTCCAAAAAAACTGTGTTAGGCTGTATGGTATTTTAGCTGTTTGGAAATATAGAATTAAATCTTTCCAAAGTAAGCAAAATTGTTTTAAGCTCTAAAGGGTAATATGTTTAAATCTTCTCTTGATTTACACTGAGTGTGTTTATATAACTGCAATATGAGAAATATCCTGGTAACATCAGTTACATTAATAGGGTTAAATGAGCTAAAAAATGTCAGATTCACATCTTAGAATCAGTATAAATTTGGTTCCAGTGTTTCTTAACTTTGGAGATTTATTAAGAAGACATAAAACACAAACCTCTGTTACATCACCTATAAAATAATATTTCCTAGCCCACAGCCTCAACTGATTTATTTTACTTCTGGGACACACAAGAACGTATTTTAATTCATGTCTAAAATTATCTGTACACTGTCATTAATTACAAACATTGAATTTTCATGTGTCTCCTCTACCTTATTCTTGTTCCTCAGCAGTAATCCAAATTAACTGTATCACTCTGATCAAATATGCCAGCCATCCAAAGTGATCACATGCATCTGATCTGATTTTTTTTTTTTTTTTTGGAGGGGTGATTTTCTTGACTACCAAATGGTAAGTGAAGCAACAATATATTAGAATAAATCTTACAAAAGCAATTTATTCACAAGTTATTTTACTAACTGGGCATCTCATGGGCCAGCTAGCATTATTGTGCTCAAATAAGGGAACAGTTTAGTATAGGAATATCCTTCAGATCATACAAGATAATGGTTTGATGAGCTTTTCTAGGCTGCTGCTGGGTTAAGACTGTAATCCCTCCTTGTCACTCTTCCCTTCCCACTACAGCCCCTCAGATTTATTGGCTTACCCTGGCTATCAGCACTCAGCACTAGCATAAGATAATAGTGGGGTGTTTTCCAACCCAGATAATTTTACAGAAGCAAATCAGTAGTGAGTGGGTGTGCTCCTAGGTTGGCAAGTAAGTGGTGATAACTCTCACAGATGATGATGTCATAGAAGAAGCTATCAACCAACTTTTTAACTGGCTGAGCTGCATCTGGAACAATGCATCTGACTGCAAACTCAGAAATATTGTGAGCCAGCTATTTTGAGAATTGCTGTCAGATGCTAGAGATTGCAAAGGGTCATGTATTCATTATAGATAATATATAACTGTCCCACTAGATAATGCAGTTATTTATCTTTCTTTTTAATTATTCATTTGTTGGACATTCATTATTAAATTAACTTAGCTTTTTTGTTTTCAAACACTTCCAGGGTCAGTCCTTAGAGTTTCATATATATTTTCTGAATATTCATACTTTGAACATGAAAAGACTTTAGTCATTTCTAAAGCATTAACATTAATAAAGTATTTTATTACAAAAGTGTCAACATTATATGGTTTGGCTCTAACTAAATAGTGATTTATAACCAGAAAGGCTTTAAGTTTTGGGATTTTTTCACTTTGACCTTCAGTCATTAACAGTTCTAGTACTAAATTATACAGATTATGTAAGCTGTGCAATGTTTTCTGTATTTCAGTCTAGACAAATGGCCGGAAAATGAAACAGCTGTATTTTTTCTGAAAGCCTGGAAGCACTGTTTCTTAGATAGCAAAAATTCTTATGATGGACAGGTTCAAATTTTAGAGACAGCCCTACAAACTGCTGCAGCAACAAATGAGCTTACATTCACCTACAGACCACTTAATATCAAAGATAAAGATATTAGAATTATTTTGTGACATAATGAGAGTTTTCAACTTCCTCTCAGTGTAAGCACTACTAGTAAACAACTTATTAAATCAGAAAAGGTTTCAAGGAAACCAAAAGTCATTTGAGATCAACAGAATTTTTTTTTACACTATCTGATCTCAAAGATTTTATGAATGATTGGAGTGCTTGAAAAAGGATGTGCATGCACTCTTCCTGCTCTAGAATGATCTTGCAGCCAGAAAGCCAACCATTCCCTGGGCTGCATCCAAAGCAGCACGGGCAGCAGGGGAGGGAGGAGATTCTGTCCCTCTGCTCTGCTCTGGTGAGGCTCCTCCTGCAGTGCTGCATCCAGCTCTGGGTCCCCCAGCACAGGAAAGACATGGATCTGTTGGAGCAAGTTGAGAGCAGAAACATCAAGATGATTAGGGGGATGGATCACCTCTCCCATGAGGAAAGGCTGAGAGAGAACACAAAGTTCCGGGAAGACCTTATTGCAGCCTTACAGCATCTAAAGGGGGTTCATAAAAGAGAGAGGTAGAAACATTTTAGCAGACTGTTGCAAAGGTTAATGGCTTCAAACCAAAACAGTGTAGATTTAGGCTACATGTAAGGAGAAAAACTTTTACAATGAGGGTGGTGAAACACTGGCGCAGGTTTTCAGAGAGGCGATAGATGCCTTCACCCTAGGAACATTCAGTCAGACTAGATAGGGCTCTGAGCAACCTGATCTAGTTCAAGATGTCCCTGCTCATTGCAGGGGGTTGTTTTAGATAAACTTTAAAGGCCACTTTCAACCCAAACTCTNTGGCGCAGGTTTTCAGAGAGGCGATAGATGCCTTCACCCTAGGAACATTCAGTCAGACTAGATAGGGCTCTGAGCAACCTGATCTAGTTCAAGATGTCCCTGCTCATTGCAGGGGGTTGTTTTAGATAAACTTTAAAGGCCACTTTCAACCCAAACTCTTCTATGATCTATCTGATTTGCTATTGCATTATAGAAAAATATCTTCTCTGAGGTCAGTTGCTGATGAGACAGCACAGACCTGAGCATTTTGACCTTAATGTTACTTTTCTTCAAGTGTAAGTATGAAGAATTTGGATGCTAGAGAAATGTCATTCTGAGAAATTTGTGAATTACACACAATAGGACTGGAAGGGATTATAACCTTTCTGGGGAAAACAGGTTAATGAGAAATTACTGAGCAAGTTATATAAAAACGATAAAAGAGTAAAGACTTTTTTAATGCAATGAAGTGGCAATTGTGATGAAAGAAATCTATCTCTAGGAGAAATTTAATGAGAAAAACAGTGGCACTAATACTTCAGTTATTTAGCCTTAATACAGTTAAGGCTGTATAACTTTGTATAACTGCATGATGTAATGACCACTGGGTAAATTACTGCATTTTAAATTGAATGTGCTGGTTAAGATCCACATGGTATAGAAATTGTTATACAGTGTAAGATGAAAAGTGGGAATTTCAGAATACCAAAACCAGTGAAACTTGTGGTGTAAAAGAGGACACAATACAGAAGTTAAAATAGATACATAAACACATTATTGCTGAGACTATCTAGATTACATATTGATGGAGAAGTATAATGACTTAAAATTCTGGCTTTAAATGAGAAAATATATGAAATAATATAAAATTCCATCTGCCCAACCAGTATAAGCATTCTCCAAGAATCATCCTTGATTTTCAATATTGCTTGGGCATTTTCATGTGCTTTAAAGATGTAACCTTAAAATTATTTTCTTCTGAAACAGCCCTCAATCCTCAAATTAATGTAAAGATCAGCAGGTTCAAGACATGCAATTGGACATTTGGGGTGATTGAAAAGACAATTGCTGATCTGCAATAATTACATATGCTTTATGAATTACATCTTGTGTAGGCCATTTGTGAAGTTACCTAAACTGTTTAAGCACCTTTCTTTAGTGAACCTTTTAATTTGTAGAAGCACAAGTATTTTGCAACTAAATAAAAAGAACATTTGGATCTGCATAGGAACAGATGAAAGAGGAATCTGGAAGGATAATGCTTGGCATAGTTATAAACTCACGGATGATAAAGCTGCAGTGGTGAGGATATCATGAGATACAGCCAACCACCAAAGCAGTGGAATAAGACATAAAATTTTATGTTATAAACAAAAAGACAGTGTACGAGAACATGAGGAGGGCATAAAACAAAGAATGGAAAAAATCTTAAGGCCTCGGTGCTTTGTAAGAGTAGTAGATGTATATTTTTTCTACCTGAATAAAATGTCACAGTAGATCATGAGGTCCTGAATACTGTGTTGGATTCTAGACAGGCTCACAAAACTGTCATCAGAAGAATTTCCCTCACACATATACAAGCAGAGTATTTGCAACATATTTAATAGTGATTGCAAATAAAACATCAGCAAAAAATACAGAACCTGAGTTCACTGGTGTAAGACAGAAAAGAAAGTATAGAAAATGATTTAACTATTTTACTAACTGGAATTACATATACAAACTTGAACAGCAGAAGAGATTCCTCTTATCTAAAATCTGCTCTGCAAAGAGAGAAGCAGATCTTTCTCTTTTCATTGTCATTTTAATTTTGTACTTCAGTCTCTACATATAGCATGCATGCACCCTAAAACCCTAATCATGTGCTTATCTTTTAAATGCTAATTCAAACCGATGTAAAATTTTGGTCAAGAGAAGCCTTCTGTATCATTACTTCCACCATAATATAAATTCTCACATGTATATTTGTATATGAACATGTATCTTTTGGTTAATAGGCCAGAAAAGGACCAGAAATAATTCTGTATAGAAATAGTTATTAGATATCAAAAATGGTGGACAACAAATACTAAAATACTAATGAATAACTAAACCCGGTTGTAGACTGGCCTAGTACAAGACCAACACTTTGAAAGAAAGAATTTTCCATCTACTAATTGCTGAATATTATTGTTTCAAGCAACAAAATAATTCATACAAAGCAACCCATTCATGAACAGAAGAAAAGAGAACTCACTAAATTAAATACTTTTAAATGATCATTTAATTCAGTCATATTTGATTGTCTTCTTGGACTTCATATTTGGAAATCATATCTAATGAAGTTTTATCATTATCATTTTGTGGTGATTGAATACCATAATCCTCTTATTTGTGCAGATCCCTAGTGCTCCCCACTTCTATTAAAAGCAGGGTTCTAATGAACCTCATGAGGTGTCACTAGGTAATTACCATTTACAGTCTGAAATGAAGCTCAGTTCCAAGCCATTTGCATTTATGTGCTAAAACTAAATTATTAATGTGGGTTTTTACACATTTTTAGGTTTAATTTTTCAGTCTAATGAAACCATAAATTTCAAGCTTTCAAAAATATTCCTATCTCTTATTTAATTCAATATGTAATTGATAACATGCTTTTGCTACAGATGGAGAGGCCTTTTCAAATTTGAATTAATTTGGTGTTTTGCTGAGTTAGTAGATTAAGTGCTACAGATTGCCTGATGTTCACCACATTAAATCTTAGTTTCAAATTAATGGAATGAAATTTTGGAAATTCACAAGGTCAAAAATATTTTTTGCAAAGGTGATAGCTATATTTTCTGCCCTTATTGAATGACTCCCACAAAGTGGTAACAGCTGGGAACAGTCAAAGGCAAAATTCTACCACACAAGAGTGAATAAACTCCAAGTTCATTTGCATATTCATTTTATACAATGTATTCAGGAATAATACACCATTTTATAGAAGTGGATATGTTATGTTTAGCTGGTGGTACAAACACCCTAAGCAAAAAGTTTACAACAGGTTTTTCCTTAAAGTTCAAGATAATGTACCAAGTTGTAAACACCAGACTGACACACTGTCTTCAGTGAGAGGCTTTTGGGAGGAAATAAAAGAATTCCAAACCAGAAAGAACTTTACAAATAGCCACACGTGTAATTTAAGTTTTTTAAAGTCCAGTACCATTTCCTCAAAGCTTGCCCAAGTAGATCTGTCACTCATATCTATCTCAGTCAAATTAATGACCACAAGATGGTGTAAAAAATGTCAAACAGCAGCAACCCCACACTCTTTCTACAGCAGTATTCAACACTGTTGAAGAATGCTATTTTCTCTGCCTCATATGAGTATTCCTCTAGTCTTCTGCTCCTCTGAGCTAGGAAGGGTGGGCATATGTCATTACCTTGGCTATCTCAGCCTTCTCCACCATTTTCTACCAACATGTTTCATTGAGCAGGATGAGAGGTACAAAAGTGTTTCCTGCTTCATAATGTCACTCATAAATGCCTGACTCTCTAGTATACCTAGTATACAGTGTATATTTTAGGGTTATTTTATCTATCACTATTCAGAGATCTGCTCACAAATCTTTACACTAATGTGCTACAGTATTTATTTCACAGAGCAATTGCTTCATATTCAGTGCTGTCATGTTTTGCTTTTGACAGAAGAGAGGCGCTATCATTGATGTTAAAGGATCAAAATGTTAAAGGATTAATTGCTACATCCAGTTAGAAAATCTACAAAGAAAAAGTGTCTAAAAATGCTCATAGTTATAATTGCAGCTAAAAAAAATGCCATTGATGATTACAGTTAAAATATACAAATCCCCTGGTTCAAATTTTCTAGTCATGGGGGTATAAAACTCAGGGTAACACCTCATTTTTGCTCCATAATATCTGTGACAAGCTATAATGCATCACTGACAATCTAGTGATTCATGAAATGAAAACTCCTTCCTGTTTACATCAATGCAGACATTCCCTGGGGATTCTTCACAAAACACCTGTCCGGCTGTACAGCATGCAAAGCATGAGACGTTTGCTATCTTATGAAATTCTCTCATTTCTTTTTTTTTCCTTTTTTTCAGAAGTGCTAGCCTTAGAGAAATTTCTGTATCTATTTCATAATCTGTCACCAGAATTTAAATATTCTCTCAGTGGGTGGAAACAGCAGACTGATAACCTCAGCACTGATGTTCTCTACCACTCAGTGAAAGACATGCAGCATCACACGTAATTCAAAAGATTGCTTTGCATTTATTTCACCCTCCTCTTCAGATTCTCTTAAAAAAACCCCTCTTTTACCTTTGGCAGGACTATACTTCTGAAGCACAGATCACACATATAAATCTAAAAGCATACTAGCTGATCCTAACCCAGAGAACACAGAGACCTATTTGACTTCCTAGAAGCAGCATGGAAAGAAATTAGCCACATGCTGAGAATAATCCTAATGCACTAGCTGTGAGGAGAAAGGGAGGAAAGCAGTCTGGAGCAAACCAGTGGAGAATCTAAACCCATGCATGTATCTAACTTCCTACCCTGCCTTAAAGTGTGGTTAAAGCCTTGTTCACTTTGAAAGAAATCACTGCTCCATGCTGAGTCTCTGCTGAATTTCTCCTGACTGAGGCACAGTGTCCTGCAGCTCCAGCAGTCACACCCAACAGGTGGGACCACACCACAACACTGCATCACTCACAGATTGTGTGGCAGTTGCTGATGCACCTAATTTGGAAAACACTTCTTAGATTTGGTTTCTCAAGCTGCTGCAGTCCTTCTCTGGGTTGGCTTTGGGTAGAATGATGGGTCTCATTTTTCAGAGGGAGCAGTTTTGGACCTGCATGCAGAGCATACCAGGGCTCCAGGTCAGAGATACCTCACAAATGGAAGCATCAGTGAGCAATTTTTATTTTAGGAGGTTAGCATATGCTCCTTTAGATATTTAGGCCCCTTGCCAGGTTCTGAGCTGTCTAGAGGAGCTGAAGTGTTGTACAGTTGAACAATTTAGTTCACAATATATGCACTGTAGAAATTGTGCCCTACGTATGCTGTACAGCTGACCAACTCTCATAGCTCATTAAAAAATAGAGCTAATTAAAGTTTCTGCCCACTTTTCATTTCTAGGGAGTGTTCTCTCAACAATGCTTGAATAACTGACTCAACTGAGAACAGTTTTACTTCTGAAAATTGTAGAGATGGAATGATTGCAAATAAATTATATTAGACATTACTGTTTTGATCCAGCTCAAGAGCTCTTGCATTGTTTCACAGCCCTGTGAAATAGCTGAGAATTTGTTCTTCAATGCAATGGGAGTACTCTTCATAATTGTGACAGTACTTGGCCTAGAGGGATAAATTTCTGGTAAAAACATTATTTCCCTGAAAACTAAAATTTATGTTTCTTTGAAACAGAAAGAAGTATCAGCATATTTGTACCATGACAGTCTGTCTCTGAGCTACCTATATTCCATGGACAGTAAATTAAAATATTAGGAATTTAGTCAAAGACAGATAAATTTCTCTTCCACATTTGTAATACTGCCCAGTATGGAAGATGATCAATAATGTAACACAAATTACTTCAGCCCCCACACAGAGATGTATTTGAACATTTCCATTAATCTGTTTCATTGCACAAAGCACAAAACCACTCTCTTCCCAAAGCATGAGCTGCTACATCAGCTTTGTGGTGAGATGTATCCCTAAACCCACAATAACATTCAAAGCAAAGCTGTAATTTGGGTTAGGATTTGGCTGAGTAATTACATCTAGATTTAAAATTATGTGACAACTTTCATACTCTAAGGAAATCGAACTTTGGGCTTCAATTCATAGAATTATAGGCTCAAACAAAATCTTTTATAAAGGACTTCACTGATTTTTTTTTTTTTTTTTTTGTATAACTGAAAATTTGTTCTTGTACAGACCTTAGAAATAGGTAAATGCTGATAGGACTAAGAGCAACACTTAAAGAAGATGCTACACTTCCCAGAGTTTAAAAAATGTAATTTTTAAATGTATTAAAAAATTTTCAGTTTAAAAAAACCTATTGAAATTTGTTGTGCTATATGAAAACAAAAATACACTGATTCACTGTGCAATGTAAGACAATTGAGAACATATTTTTCAGAATTCCCTACAGAAGAAGCAGCTATGCTTTGTCCAGGAAGTCACCATGCTTCTTCTAAGCATGCAACCCATGTTGTAACTAGGAAAAGGCAAAGGACTTGTTGGTATGACCGAGAAATATGATGATATTCAGTTTTCTCTTTTTTTGTAACTTTGGAAAGCTCTTTAAAATACACTGATTCACTGTGCAGACAGTGGTTCACAGGAACTTTTTTATCACCTAAATAACTATTATTTTATACATTACAGAAATTTTCCCTTATAACTTTATCTTAGAGAAAATATACATTTAAAAAATTCCACAGTCATGAGATTAAGCTACAAAAGCTCTGCTGAAGGAATGCCATTAACTAGTTTGGAAGGGGGAAAGGGAAAATACCTGGCTTGCCAGTGATGAGCAAGGGGATGTTGTGCCTAAACTTGGGGAAATGATTGATAATGGGATCCTTTAATCTGCTTCAGGAGGTGTTGTGGCTGCAAAAAAAACACCTGAAATGCTTCTACACTAATGCAGGCAGAGTGAGGAACAAACAAGACAAGCTCCAAGCTTTGGCCCAGTCCCAGACATTTGGTATCACCTGCATAAGTGAAACCTGATGAGTGAGCCCTGTGATCCGAGTGCCCTGTTGGATTGTTACAGCTGCTCTGGAGGAATACACAGGACAGAATATGAGGAGGCAAGGCTCTGTGTGTAATGGAAGAGACAATCTATGGAGCTCACAGTAGGCACTGGCACAGTGGAGAGCCTCTGGGTGAGACTCAAGGGGCAAACAAATAATGTGCATGTCTCAGTGGCAGTCTACTACAGCTCTCCAATTCAGAATGATGATGTCAAAAAATTATTTTTTGAGGAAACAGGAGACACTTCCAAGTCAACTGCTCTTTTCCTTATGGGGGACTTCAGCATGTCAGAAATCAACTGGGAGCATCACAGCTGGTACAACTTAGGCCAGAAGATTCCTAAAAAATCTGTCGTGTATGCAGTGTAATGTTTCTGCATCTTGTGGAAGCTTTTGATAACAGTGTTTCTGTAGCTCTCTGAAAATAACTCACCTAGTAGAAGCTAAATCTTTCCTTTTGGTCACTGCAGAACTGCTTTATCACCTTGAATAAGTGTTTTTCTGATCCTGTTCCTGCAAGTTACACTGTTCCCATGAGTTTGTCTATGGATTTCTTGCTGTTATGGTATAAGTTATTTTTCTAAATAGAAACTGAGAAAAATTATTTATTTATTTTGGGTTTAGAAAAATCAAAACCATGTCTTAACTCTGCAGAGAAAGACTAGCAAGATGTATGGCCTAGAATACATGTAAAATAAGTACAATGACACTGAAAGCTTATAAAATGCTATATCGGAAATTATAGTTCAGCATAAAAGACTCAGAATCCTACACTAAGATTTTTTTCCCTTAGGTTTGGATTATGTAAGATCAAACTCAGCCAGTATATAAACATGTGGAAGTCATTAATACTTTAAATAAGAATTTCACTTCCATTCTGGCTTGATGGGGCTTATTACCTCCAAGTATGAGCAGAAGTTTACTATAGGTGGAAGCAGCCAGCTCAAATAACTTTTAACTTAATTTTTCTTTTAAACTATACTGTTTCTAAAGAAAAAGTCTATTTTAATGTCCCTAGAACAGAATTAAAATTCAAATTATTTAAGATTCAATTTCCTTTCATCATTATTATTAACTACACAATATTTCATCTTTGGATGCATTTTTATGTCTCAATCTCATTGTTCCTTATTTTGATGCAAGTATACAAACATCAGTATAGATGTATTTAAAATCAAAAGACTATTATTTATAACAGATAAAGGTGTTGATCTAAATATGAATCAATCTTACATCTGTGAAATTTATAGCACTGCAATATATACGATCATACCATAAACTATTACTGTTTCAGAAACCTTAACAGCAAAATATTGGCCCACCTCTTCATCAACACAACTATTAAAATGTTATTTGCTAAACATTTCTTTGTAGCAAAAACATTACTGGAGTGCTCAAAGTAGAAAAGATGATGATTCCTCAGGAACCTTATCTTGGACCTTCTGTCTTTTTCAAACTGTAAAAGCTCTCACACTTATTGCATATTCAAGAAAAATGCATGCACAGGCCTACACACACGCACACATACATCCAAAGAAAAAACTTGATTTGAAGAGGGATGTGAATTCTTTTAGAGACCAAACATTTAGATTATTTTTTCCTAAGTTAGCATCAAGACTGGTGTTTTCACATAACAAGACCAATATTGTAAAACATCTATAAATTTCAGTTTCATATGAGACAAATCTTTCTGTTAAAGGCAGAACCACTCATCCTCCTATACAGAGTCAAGGATGAAAAGACATGCCAGCTCCTGCACATTTGCCTACTGAGCAGAAGTTTGCAATTTATAAACAATTATAAATAAATTCATTTGTTGTAAACAGTGTTTGCTATAAGCATCAAGCAGAGAAGTTCACAATGTTAAGGTCTTTGGGCTACTAATTGAACCACTGACAGCTCTACTTTTAGGAAAAAAACAATCACAAAAACAAATGGAAAATATTTATCTATCTACACCTTGTTGTTGCCTAAAGAGCATTGCACCAAATGGACACTTCTCTCCAGTTATGACTGGCCCATTCCAGACTTGTCCCTTTTACAGCTTCTGTCATGTATTGCATCAGACAAAGGGGGCTGTTTTCTTCTGATGAGAGTATGACAGAATGATGGATCATACTGCAGTTTCTTTAAAAACTCCACCTTTTTTTTACTTCTTGTCATTTTTGGAATAAAATCATACCTCCATATGTGGAACTAAAAGTAGTGCAGATAATTTGATTTTTGTACTGCTATGGTGCTACTACAGTAGCTACAAAAGTAAAAATATTTGTAAGGACAGATATTGGAAAATGTGCATTTGTGAGAAAGTGCATAGGACAGAGAATATCAGTTTGAATTTCAGGGATTTCATAAAGAATTGCCCATGGATGATTTTATAAATCTGTCTCTAGGGATTTACAATCTTTATCCTCCTTTTGCTTCTACTCTCTACTTCAGAATAACCCTTTAAGTCTTCTAACCATTCCATTTCCATGACTTTGCTCTCTCTTTTTCAGAAACATGATATACTACAGCTCAAATGCAATCCTTCTGTTATTTGGGTTTGGGTAGAGAGCTCGGACATATTGCAAAATGAAACAAACAAAATATTGACTGAGTGTTGGCTTGGTTTTTTCCAATATTTTGTAAGACAATTGAGAACAAACTGTACATCTTGGCACCTAGAGTAAGAAGCTGCAAACTCCTGTTTCATCCTCTGCTCCTTCCTAACTGGGGGTGCTCTGTAAGTGCTTCCTAGAATACAGTACAGCATGTTTCTAAAAATAACCAAGAAAGGCACAGTAACAAAAGGCTTCACCCAAAACACTTGCAGTCAATGAAAAGTCCCTCAGCAACTACAATTTTTGTATCACACCAAAAAAGATCTATCTATATCAAGCAATGAATTTATCTAGCACCTAGCACAATCCCATTTGCAGTAACAATAACTCAAATAACTACTTAAATGTCTAGGGTGAAATTCATGCTTCAAAAATTTTAATTCTAACTATAATTAAAATTGTGTTATATGCAACAGTGTAATTTAATAATGCTTAATATATCATTTTGTCACTGTAAAAGCCTTCAGATCATTTATTGCTTTTGAACAGAGAATTCCCAATACAAAATGGCAGATAATCACTTGTGTATCATCTCATTAATTAAGTATCAATAACTGAACACAAATAAAGGCAGAGATGAGTACAGATTCTGCCATACAATAAGGAAAATAGAATTATATTGTTTTCCATTTTAATATTTGATTTATCAGGTTTGCTGATTCCTTTTAATTTTGGCTTAAATAGACAAGGAAATGTGATGATGAGCAGCACAATACAAAGCATCACCTTTTTTGTTATCAAAGGATGCACAGGGGCACAGGGGAGGTATGACCAACCTCTCTCTAGCACTAGCAATATTTGTTTAGTTTTAGTTATATGTTATTGTGATACAGTACAGTAAAATACAACAGGTAAAGCCAATTTTTTCTGGATTCTTTGATTTCTATTCCTTTTTCCCCATTTCTGTGAGTGTGCCAGGAAGAATGCCTTCAAATTAGAATTCAAGCACAATGTGTCACTGTCTTTTTTCTTTTCTTTTCAGATAAACAATGTTTCTATTTTCTTCTTTCTGCCTCCATTTGTTTAAGAAACAATTATTGTCCTTGTTGAAATTGTAAAATGGTATTGCTAACATCATTGGATTTTGAAGTGCAATTTTCTTGTTTAGTTGGAAAGTGTGTTTTTAAAATATCTATATAAATAATCTATTAAAATATCTATAAAATATCTCCTTTTTTTCTAGTCATGTGGGCAGGTGACTGGGTGACTCTAGTGCAGAAAGTCCTCAGAAAAAAATTTTCTGAGGGACAGTGGAGCGAATATGTCTCTGGAGAAGTCAAATTATATTTTAAGCTGATGATTTTTCTCTATTGCCTGCATATAAATCAGAATAACATAAAATTATTTTCCTAAAATATTTTAATTTAAGAATTTTAAAGTGGTATGGGGAAAAAAAAAGAGCGAACTTTAAATTATTGAACTAATTGTACAAACCACATGTGGGGACTATTTTCCAAAGGGCAATCATGTAGGCAGCAGACATTCAGCCATTCAGGCTGGGCCATACAGACAAAAAAATGTAACTTTCCAAAGACAATTTAACACTTGGGTATCATTCTGCTCTTGAAATATGCTCGTAATCCTCAATGGAAAATGAATACTTAGGCAATGACCTTTTCAAAATCTCCTCCTGCAATATATGCTGCTTTTACTGTTCTGCTCATGATATTAGGTGGAAAAATCTTCTGACCTAACAGCTTTCTTCTGGAAATGCTGATTCAGCAAAACCGGAATCAGCTGATTTCCAGTTTTTGAGGCAATGCTGACTGACTTCTTGCCAGCTACCAAACTCCTCATGCTAGAAACAGTCCCAAAACGTGGAGCTCCTTGACTTCATGAACTCCCAACAACTTCCTTCATGGTGTTTCAGGAAGATATGGCTTCCAGTGTTTCCCACCCGGTGCCAAACAGGAGAAGCAGCAGGATGCTGCTGAAGAGCTGACCTGCCCACTCCCACAGCTCCCAGCCACACCTTTTGGCTCCTCAGCTGTGCAGGTAGCAGCAGCCTGCACCAGCAAACTCTGAACCCCAGGGCCCAGGAAGCTGCCTTGTGAGAGGTTTTAATGCCCAGGTAGTGGCAGATATAGAAAGCCTGATAACCTTGATGATGCCAGTTTTGTGACAGCTTGTTTATGTGTGAGATGCTGAGGGACCTGACTTGCTGTTTATTCACTGCCTGATAAAAAGTAGATAGGAGATGTTCGGATGATCCACTCTTAAAACCAAACCTCATGTTTATGTCTTACAAATGGTCTGTATCAAAAGCTAAAAGCAAATCAGAAATTATAGATCTGTTTATATGCATGCCTTGTGAATCGGTTTTATGAGACTAGAGCTATAAACTGTTATAACAGGTGAAAGTTTTGTGAGCAGTGAGAAATTCATTTCAGCCAGAATAAACTTTTCAAGGGTGGCAATGCAATTACAAGCACAGGGAAGTCCTTGGAGAAGGTATTGGCTATGTCTGCAAGAGGCCACAGGGAACATGAAAAGCTTGACTGTTCTCAGCCATAGCTGTGTCTGCACTATGGCTAGATGAAAAGTTTTGAATAAAAGCAGGACGAGTATGACAGTCTTGAACAAAAGGAAAAGAGTGTGAGGACCCTGCTGTGCCTATTTTTGAAACCAAACATTCAGCAGACAGGGTGCTCTTAGGTAGATATCTCAGCTACAAGTGTTACTTTAAAAGGTCAGTATAACAAGACATTAGGCATTCAGGGTAAAGCTCTTCCGACAAGGATTAATTAACTGGGTTTCAGAGATGGTGACTGAGTGCCCTTTTAGCAGTAAATTCCAAACAAGTCAACTGTCAGTGTCTCAGAAAGAAATTCCAAAGCAAGTCCTAGGTGTCAGTTTGTTTTAGGTTCCCAACTCCTGGGTTAATTGGTTCCTGGTGTTCTCAGGCAGCCTGGTAGCCTTGCAGCTTAGGGCACAAGCTATTGTCACTCACTGCAGGTGCTTCCAACAAACTAAAAAATTCCACATCAGTTGTTAAAATACCTGGAAAACCCATAGAAGACAATGTGGTCTGTGAGCTGACCTTTGTTCAGATTTGTAATTTAAAAAACCAAAATCAACAAAGGCCACCAAACCAAAACACAGACATCTTAACAATAAATATTTGCATTTTTCATTTAGCTCTATTGTCCATCACTTCAGAAAGTTACAGCAGTACTCAAAGCAATATGTAGTTCACTCTGCATACTAGTGATAAAAATACTTAGTGATAAATTCTTTAAAAATGAAGCTTATAGGGAAATCTGGAGTGTATAAATTCACAGAGAACATTTTACAATTTTACCAAGTTTCAGTGCTTGCCTGTTGCAAAACAAGACAGTGATTAGACAAGGGACATCATCTACAGCCTCTGGCCCTAAATGGATACAACTTTGATAAAAAGCTTAGCATCATTCATTATTTGTCAGTGTAACTCAAGACCTCGTGGCCAACCACTCCTGGGGAGGCTAATCCAAAACCACAGAGAGAACATACAGCATGACCTCCTGCTTGGTTTTTCACAAAGCTTTTTTAATGTGTAGTGAGTAGAAACCCACAGAGCCTTCACAAACAAGGAAATAGAAGGATATACAATGTGAGAAGCAGAGTAGGATATGATGAGACCTGAGCTTGGGAGCCATTCCACAGTCTACAGAGGTATAACTGTGTAATAAATATAAATTACTTGTCAAATTTGTGTTTAAAATTTCTTAAAGGAACGATTCCTGGTGACAAGGATGCTCTTCCTCTCTCTCTCTGTGAACGCATATACACAAGTAAAACCTTGGCAAACTCTGGTTGAAGTTGGGACTAGAGATCTGATATTACTTTTATACTGTAGATACAGTGGTAGCTAATGCACAGTCTATTTACATTGCATCAAAGATGGCATATTAAAAATAAGAGCGCAGCACCCTGATATTTAGGAAAGTGATATGTAGCTACCCGAATCAACATGATTAATCACACACACAGCTGTCTCTTCCCATTTTCAGTATTTACAAACAGTAGCAAGGATTCCTCTGCTCCATGCATACCCATTTTGCTCAGCAGTAATTTGTTCAGAAAGATCCTGAACTGGCCATATAAATGCAGCCTATATATAGCCCGTAATAACAAAATAGTGTAAACCCCAACATGACTACACTAATTGCAAGTTTGATACAATTCAGTCAATAAGAATATATATTTATGTCAAGATGATTTTGAGCAGGGTAAATGTTGTTGGATCTGCATACCTTGTATCTTTTCACTGTTTCTGAAGTGTAGTCCACAATCAAACGTGGGAGCAAACAATCTGTTCCCCAGCATTTTGCACAGACAACCATCCCTGCTCACTTTCTCCCCCACATCCTCGGTCACTGAATTATTACAGGAAATATGACTTGGTTACCTTTTCAGACAATTCCAGTACTTTCTTCAGGCTTCTTCCACTTTTCTAGCAGCTGATAACCTCTGAGTCACAACTCTGGATCCCATTGTACTGCTTTTACATTCAATAACTTGGCACAAATGTCACTTCCAGCATGTTTGCAAAGGAAGCTCCAAGTGTCTTTTATTTAGAATTAAGAATGAAAAATTTCTGTTACAGGAAAGATTTCTGTAAGTTACAACATTAGTTTCTGTTCTCACAGACAAAGGCAGGTTACTTCAAAGTTTATCTTTGAGGATGAGAAGAAGAAGAAAGAGACAATTACACTTAAAGTTTACTTCAAGCTAATGGACAAACTATCAAACCACATCTTCAGTGGATTGAGGAGGCTTAAGTGTGGTTGAATGGGCAACCATCTTTTCCAGAAGTTCAATCCTCTCCTCAATCAACCAGACATTTTAATTCTGCACCACCTACAAACCTAATGAAATGGCATAGTGTTATGTACATAGATACTACATTCATAAAATATTTTTTAACAAAAATCAGTCCTCAGAATACTGTTATAATACAGAATACAGCATTTGAATTCATAGCACAATACTAAAAGAAATACAGAAGAAACCTTGTAGTGGTCCTAAATTTCCAAGTAGATCCTGCAGCTAAGGATTGAATTTGGGTTATAAATTTAATTACTGGTTTAGAATTTGCTGTTGAGAAACAGCTAAATAAAAATACCATCAACAGTATAAAAGCTCCAAATGCGTTGGTTTGTACCACCAGAAATAAGTACTCATGAAAGAGTGTTCTGCCTAAGGAAAAAGAACAGTGGCAACACAAAATTATTTTGAGCTGCAAGAGTAAAGTAAATTTCAGTTTTATAGAAAACATTCAAATAATTCCGTCACTGTTTATCACCTTGTTAACTGAAAAAGGATTTCAAATAGGATAACAAAATAAACTGTTCCAATTGGTGAGTGTATTTTAGCACTTTCTAAAACTGTAACACAAAGCATGGCCTGCTTTGTAATATATAACCTGGTTTGCTTCTTAACAGTGCCAAGACTCTTGGAAGACAGAAAGGTGAATTTGATGTGGTTTGGCTTTGAAAAAACATTTCAAGGGGTACAAATTCCACAGCCATCCTTGTGTTGCACAGTAATTTTCCCTACATAATATTAAGAGATAATGGACTAGTCTTCTTTTACGGGGTATAAAAATAGTGCAAAGATAACAAGGGCCAGATATGTTGCAACTGCTACAATACAGAATTAATCTTGAACCGTATTGTTGTGTTACAAGCCACTGGGATGCCTTTTCACTTTCAATTTATAGCTCCTTTTTTAGAGTGCCACTTCTCTTAGATTAGTCCTTAAAAGCAGGGGAAGATTCTGGGTGTGTCTATTTTTCTTTGTACACTATTTTCTAAACTTCAATATATCCTACAGAGTAAGCTGAAGTTCCAGGAGCTAAATCAAAAAGTACTTGTGGACTTCACCTGAATAACCACAAAATCTCTTTATTTTCTCCCTGGTAATAACATCAGCCCAAAGTACCATGTGGCTTTATTAAGGAGAGAATGTTGCAACAGTATTTAATTTCTGTCTTGGAAATAGAAATGTTAATCTAGTTTAGACATTTAATATTAAGACTAAACGTTTTTAACTTTAAAACTGCGTTGAAAAAATCAAATGCAAAAAGGTTTTGATGAAATAAACCCAGAAAAATCAGAAAATACCCTGGGGGTTTTTGCAACCATTCTAAGTGTCTTTTCATAAGATTCATGGAAGCAGCAGTAGGAAACCAAATTTCAAGAGAAGCAAAACAAAGTAAATTTTTTTATGTATGTGGAAATTCTTGTGGGAATAAACATTCACAGCTGGTTAACAGACAAAAAGAATGGAATGTCTGTACAGATACAAATGTCTCTTATGAAAGCAGACATTTAGAAACAGTTAAAAACCATAAAAATATATTTTTCCAACTTGACACCATACTAAAGAATTTACTCATTGTCTCCTGACTTCCTCTTCTGTGGCTCCAGACAAGCCAGTTCCAAAGAGGTCACCGATTCCAACACAGCAAAAGTTGTTAGAATACACATTCTCTTGGTAAACCTTACTTTCCACTACTCCAAAAGAAATCCCTTAATTCTTATTCAACATTCTTCATTCATCTCCTAGATGCTGTACCACACAAGCATGTAGCTAAAAAAAAATGTAACCCTTAAATTTGATATAAAAATTATTCTGCTTAAACAATTTCCTATGTTCAGCCCAGCACACAAATGCTGCTGAAGTCATATCACATGAGGCTTTTAACAGTCTTGTCTGTAAAGGCTGATGGCACTCATGGTCTGGAATTGATGATATCAGGTCCCTGAGAAAGGACAGCCTCCAACAGTCAGAGCAAAAGTTCCAGTGCCCTAAAACTCAAATAGTCATTGCAGTAGTTGCACACCATCTTATGACACCAGGGTTCAGAGAAAAAGAGCAAATAGCTCATATTGAAACACATATAATGCTTTCACCTTCAGCATTTTCAGTGAATGTCTACTTCAGTGACTACTAGGTTCTAGTTCCTTTTTTAAAAGGAGGCATCTTGCTTTTCAGAAAGGTGTTATATGCTCATCCCAGCCTGGGTATAATCAATCATTGCTGTGGAAGGATGGGAAAGGCTGATGATAATAATTCTTTATTTCTAAACAGAATTACTTCCCACATTACGTATAGAAACACTTAAGGCTGTCATGAATCAGAAGTTACTCCTCCTTTACTGATTACATTTCCTAGTAACAAACTCTAGAAAGGTTCAACTTTGCAGGTGAAGACAAGTTTAAACTTGACAAATATTTGTTAACCACAATAGACATAATAGAGGTTTTTAAACTATGACTTGAAAATAATAAAATAGTAGTAGATAATGTCCACCATTAAAACAACAACAACAACAACAACAACAACAACAACAACAACAACAACAAAACAAACCAGCAATTTAATATGATTTTATATTTTAAAATCCTTACCTACAAGGAAGATTTTTTTTCTCAAAGAAGATGAGATTAAATTAGGTTCATAATAAATTAGTATTTCTGTAACTTCTGTCTCAAAATTATGAATTTACAACCGTAAGTAATATTAGAAGTTGGGTGCCTGGATGGAATGATTATGGTTATCTAAACGCACACAAACTCATCTTTAAGAAATGTGGCACTAATGGATATTTCATTTCTGAACCAAGAAGTCATTTCTTGTGAGGGAAGAATGTGAATATAATGAGAAAAAAAATCAATAGTCAGCAGAATTATTTCAAATAACTGAGTAAGTAGCTTATATTTTTAAAAGTGTAATTCACATTGAAGGTTTTAACTGAACAGCAGAAGGCCAGGAGTTTTACTGTGGTTACTTATAGTATGCTGCTGGAAAGTCACTGACACCTATTATATTGGAGCAAAGAAAAAGATACCTTTATCTATAGTTCTTACTATAATCTGTACTACTTCTTCTCAAAAGGCTTAGCTATTAAATATA
>WBNO01033102.1:0-14105 GCA_013400575.1 Peucedramus taeniatus
AGTCAGACAAAAGGTGGTATTTTGCAGTTATTTCGCAGAAGTATAAATGATTGCACAAGGTGCAAATAGGGTACAGCAGAGACCCAACATGCTCCCTGTCCGAGGATAAACTCTGAATTGTTACACACTATTTGCCCGCAGGCAGGTTTTAACTTAGATCATTCCTGTGCTTTAGACAGGGTTGAAAAGGTTTCTTTGTTTCCCTGAGGAACAGATGAATCTTCTATAAATAACCCTGTACAAGGTTCACAAATTCTGTCTGAGAGCTTTCCCCTTTTAATGTAACAGAATATAAAATCAGATTACCCTTTGCCAGTTTGTTCACCCTCCCTCTAAAACTGTCACTAGCAGGAAAAAGAGTTGCTATAAAGGATAGAAGGATTGGTGAAGAACAACTGCACTCATGCATTATATGCAAATGGTCTTATGCTGTTAGCCAGTGATTTCTTCACTTGACTATAAAAACAATTTGCAAAAATTTCAGGTTCAACCACAAAAACCCCTCCACCCTTAACCCAATTTATCATTTTGTTTGCTCAGACCAAACCTAAACACATAAAACAAATAAACAAACAAAACACAGTGCAGATGGATTAAATGTAACCTATCTCAGGATATTGACTCTGAACACTGCTAAAGCTCTACAATTTTTTCCCTTCCTGCCTAGCCTCCAAACAATTGCCATGAGTCTCTAGCCAGAAGCTGCCTAACACCTCCCAAATACAACAAAAGCATTACATTAGTTGATCTAGGAAGAATTGAGGCTGCTCTAAACAGTTGCACTTTTAGACATGCATGCATATATTTGTGCATCTCAGCTCAGGAGCACCTAATTTTCCATAACCTGTGACCTGGCATAAATAGTGAAACAAGCCCTGCCAGATGAATGGCGGAAAAGGCTCAACTGCTTAGCCGGATCACTGTTGGGAAGGAACATTGCAAAGCTGATTTAGCTTCTGAGGCCAACGAGTGATCCTGGAAACAAGTGAGCTCAGAAACATGTAAGGAAACCTTTCCTTTATTTCTCCTTTTTCTCCTCCCGGAATTACTCCTGAACACGTGCTTAAGTGACACTTCTGCCTGCCATGAGCAGCAGAATGAGCAGCATGAGCACAGAGCCTGTGCCAAAGTGCCAGGGAAGGGGAGTAACTGTTGAGCACAGATGTAACTGACAAGGCATTTGAAATAGTGGTAGGCAGAGGTAGGTTATCTCAAAGCTGATGATTCAGTCATTGATTACTTTTAAAAACACATTTTCATTAGCACTGGAGACAGCGTTTTCACATTCCTTGTGCCAGCATGCTGGACCATCAGCTACTTCTGTCAAAGAAAATAGGGAAAGGCTTAATGGCTAAAAGTTACAAACAATGACAGCAGATATTTCAGAGAAATTTATTTTGCTCTATTTGTAAAGGTTATGAAGGATTCTCATTTTTATCTGTTTTCAGCTTGTTATTTCTTTACCCAGTACTCTGATGATAGCTGTGATGGGGATGTCTGTGGCAAATGACAAGACAGGGCAACAGAAGATATGAGACATGTCCTTGTGTTGGCTAGCTGACACAAATGTAGGTTAATTTTAGTAGGAAGTTAAGATGCTCAAGGAGTGCTGAGCTGTGGAAACAAAGCTGTGATTTTTCTTGTCATATTCTCTCACATCATTCATCCCTGTGCGTGAAGCTTCTCTGCCCACAGTGGAAATGAGTGCTGAAGCCAAGTGAAAAATCATGGAAGGAGTTGAACATGTACAAACATCACACAGTGACCTTAATGCAGCTGTCAAAGCAATCTACCAAAGCAACTGTTGGGTTGGTTTTGCCTGTGATGAAGAAAAAAAAAAGGCAGATTCCTTCTAGGTGTCCTCAGGCATGTGAACACTCAAAGATAAAAGTAGTGTTCTACTTATTTCTGTAGGTTCTGGAAAATATATGATACATTCAGCAATGCATATAAGTGTTTTGGGATCTGTCTAGGTTCTTCTCATTTGGCTAAAAGTTGCATCTGCCCCATTAAATACAGTTGGAATAGGTTGCAATATCTTTTGGGCAGTGTCTTTTATCATGACAGAATATTATTTCTTCTTTATTATTGACAAAATTTGAATATAGAATCATAAAAAAACTATTATCTGGCAATTTATGAATATATTTTCCAGTATCCAATGTATTTTCCACAGCTTGATATTTTTACAGAAGCAAAGTCAAGTATGACCCACTTTTGAGTAAGAAATAAAATGGGAAATGCAGTAGACTTGGCACCTCCAAGATGAAAGCATCAACAACATTCAGTTATCTTTCAGTTTGCATCTGGCCTGCAGTAAAAGTAGTAATCTCCTGTCAAAGTGATTTTCTTGGAAATTTCCATCACAGATTTGGTTTTGGAGAAGTTATCAGCATTTTCTGGGCCCAAACTCTGCAGTGATTATTATCTCATATAAACAGCCTTTACAGTCATGTTATTAACTTGCTAAATCAAACATGTAATGACAGCAGAAGGGCAGGAATATTTCCTGTCCTAGCTATTTACTCCTATGCTATCCCCCTGATGAATAATAAAAGCAGATCTAAGAATTGTGTGTCATCTTAGGTAAAACCCACAAAAACCAGGATAGCAGCATTGTTATAGAAATTGCAACAGAGTATGTTCCAGCACATGTGAAATCTTGTCAGTCAGAATCAAGTAATTGAATTTCCTCTGACAGCTACTGGTTTATTTTAGTATCCAATAAATCAGGAGGAAAATAGCAGTACCATGCCACTGACTGGACTCTAATTTTGTGTATTAGTGCATTACATGTGGTGTCACTTGGTTAAGATTTAGATCTGAATTACACCCAAATTCAATTTCTTTGCATATGACTGCATTAATAATCTAATGTGATAAAAGGTCATTAGCCACTCTAAGATAATTAAGTGCTAAGATTATTTTAAAAAATCAATCAGGGACTAAATCTGTAGGGTTTTTCTTCTGGTAAATCACACACGCATTTAAAATCTGACTTAATGTAAGAATGAATAATATATGGAAAGCATTAAATCAGGAAGGTTAAAAGTAAAGAGCTTTAAAAAAAAACCAAAACAGACCAACAAACCAACATTAAAATACCCAGCAAATAACCCTTTAAGTGCCTGTCAATAATATGTGAACACAGAAATGGCATTGTCATTTTTGATGTGAAGAATGGAAGTCTCATGAAGACAATGGTAAAACTGCATTAGAGATTTCAGGGATTACTGATGATATTTTTCCAGTACTCAATAAATGGACACACAAAAACCTGACTGTGGTGGGAAGGGCTGGAATGAGCAGGCTGGAAGGTTGTGTTGGCCTGAAGACACAATGCTCACAACCAATTACATCAAATGAGATCACGCAGTGAACAGGTTCAGCCAAGGTCTGTTACATGTGCATGTGTTTACAGATGAGTAGGCATTTACAGAAGTCTTTGCATTTAATGTGGATACACACAAACAAATAAATTCTACGCATGCCTGATTTTAAGTTTCCCAGAAAAAAATTAGTTAAGAAATAAGGAAAACTGAGAATGTATTAGATGAGGAAATTAACAGTATTAATGAAAATTAGGATGTGCATCAGAAGAATTCATTATATGGTGTTAAGCAGTATTTTAAATATTAAAATGAACAATTTTATTTGAAACCTTTTCTGGAAAAGGAAGGAAAGACAATAGTTAGAAGTAGATAGCAAACATAAATATGTCAATAAAATTACCACACAAATCCAAGGAAAATTCAAGCCTAGTAAAATGAGAGACAACAGAAGGAAATCTAAAGTAGAAAAAAGAGAAAGTAAAACTGCAGGTAAGATTTGGTGCTATATTAATAGGAGAGTGCTAATGTTAGCTACAGTATTTGGTAAGGAGCAAAAGGATGTATTTACATCTGATCAGGGTACTGGATAATTTGCTAGGCCAAAATGGAAATGTAAGTTTTAATGTGCATTAATTAAAATTCTAAAAAGAAATAAATATTCTAAAAGGAAGAAAGAGAGAACTTGCATACAGTGACCCCAGATGAACTGGCTGAAGAGTTTTCTGTCTTGCTGTTAATCATTGTTAATAATTCTGAGCATGCAATGGAAGTCCTTCAATGCTGGACTCGAACAACATGTTTGACCCCATCAGTTATAAAATGTAAAATATGAAGTGCCGTTAATAGAAATATATTGATGCTCACTAATTTGGTTTTAGAAACAAGACTTGGCAAGCGGAATTCAGGTTGTACTCCAATGAACTTCAATTATAATTGGGTTTTGTAACTGTGCTGATGTAATACACTTCTATAGGGTATTTAACTTAGTCTTTCATGGCCTTCAAAGTAATATAAAATAACATTATATAATATAAATTACATACTTGGGAAACAAGAAATGCTGTATGGCAGATCTTACAAAGTAGCATCAGAACATACATACTTGACCTTACCATAGGTAATATTTTTATGTATATTGTGGAAACAAATACACAACCACCAAGTGGCTGTATTTGCAGATGCTGGAAGCAGAGATAAAGGGATAAATCATGATGGCAATGTAGATTGCATAGCACAATCTGCATTCCAGGATAAATTGGACCCATTCAGAGAAAGCAGATCCTAAAATATCAAGTGCAATCTCATATATGCAGGGGGAAAAAATGTGCTACATTTCTGGAAGATTAACTAGTGGCTGAACACAGCCTGGCAGCAGGGTGGAGAAGCAGCTTGCACTTCCCTGGTAGCTCTGCTATCAAAAAAGCCAAATGACTTCTGATGGGAAAAACAACAGTATAAGCTGAAAAATAGGATATTTATTGCATTGGAGTCACTGCTCTTAAATGCAGAGCAAGTGAAAGTAACTCTGATAGTGCAACTTGACTAATTTTTTTTCTTATCCAAGGCATAGCATACGTCAGATAACCTGTGCCCACAGATAATCTGCACAACGACAAGGGGATAATCGAAGGGGATGAGAAACAGGGCAATGTTTCCCAAGCAGAGGATCTGGGATACATTCTTCTGGTGTAACCTGAGCATGCATATAATGAACACTGCTATTAAACCACAGGGCATTTTCCCACCCACACAGAAGCTGTGGTTTTACTGTTGGGGATACATGTTGAAGCACAACAAGGGATGTTTGTTGATTGACCTGAAAAGAGCACACCAAGTTGCCTTTCCTCCTTGTTCCCTTGTTCTAGTTGAAAATGCTAAGATTGTAGAGGATTTCCTCATATGAGTTTCCTGCCATTTATGTAAGTCAGAAAGAGGCAAGGATTTCCTATTCCCAAAAAGGAGACATTACAGCATGCACATATGTCAGGCAGCAGTGCTGTTGCCTTGAAATGTGAATTTTAATTTCAGTGAGCTTATTTACATCATGACCCTTCATCTATTTACCTGATTTTAATGACACTATTATATGAGAATGTAATCTATGACAATGATATTATTTGGTATCACTTTCTAAAACCTTAATGCTTTAACCTTTGTTAGAGTGAGTCATACAATTAAGTAATTGGGTAAGGTCAATTGAAGTGGACACATGGTGCCTGGTGGAAGCATGTACTGACATGAAGCTGGTTTTATAAAATCATGGTGTAATTTCTAGCTTCTTCTTGTACCTTGAGAAACTATAGTTCCCCCAGGGAAAACCCTTGTGAATAAGAAAAGATGGCTGAAAAGATAAGCCATATCTGATATCTTTAACGGCTAGGATTTTAAGAGAAGGTTTTACATCCTTTTGTTAATTTATGAAATCACTTCTTTCATGGCAAATGGCAATACAGTGCCAAAAATTTACTTTTTAAAGTAAATGGTAATTACTTTAAATTATTTAAATTAAAATTACTTTAAATAATTTAAATAATTATTTAAATAATTTAAAGTAAATGGTATTAACATTTAGGAAAACTTTTGAAACTTCCTTCAGTATTTGATTTCCCCATTCCTCCTATTTGCCTCAAACTCTGATCCTATCTGTAGCTGTGGCTTCCACACAGATTCATTGACCACGCCACTTCAGTCACGAGGACCTTCCCTCCTGCCTGTCCTTCACTTACCCCCAGAGTATTGCTCTGTCACCCTCATCTAACTGAGGTTTGAGTCCAATGCTTTTTCCTTGCATTATCATCCTTCCAAGTCCAGCTTTCTTCATCCGTGTGGTTTTTTTTGCCCAGCCATGTTTCTTTGCAAGTTAGTAACCCATGTCTGCTGGCTTAGCTTTCTAGATTTGTCTATGGTTTTGCCATGTAGTACTGCCTGACCAGTAGCACTCACTGCTTTCCTGATCAATTTGAAATAGAAATTATTTGCAATGAATAAATTATTTTCCTCCATGAGAGAATGCATGCTTGTGTGAATGTTCATTTTTTCTGTGTACCTTCCCTGTAGTTTCCTCTGAAGAAACTTCTCCTGAGAAGGAACTAGCAGGCCTGAGCTGATGCCCAGCTGAGGAATCTGGACAGTTTGATTGATCCACCAGGCTGGGCTTTTGGAAAGTGAACCAAGTAAGTGAAAAGACGCCCTGGGGAGTCATGAATAGGAGGGAAAGGGCAAACAAGCTATCACAAAAACTTCAAATTGCCTTAGAAGGGCGTAGCCACAGCAATCAGACTGAGATTAGGGACATTACACCTCTTTGCCAGCCTCAGCTCAGGCTCATAGGATGACTTTGATAAAGTATAGTAGGTGTAGAACTAGCAGTTAATTCCTGTTCCTCAAGAAATGACCTCATTAATTATTTTTCCCCTTAAACTGGAACAAGAGTTGAAACTTTGAAATTTCCTACCAGCTGGCGTTTTGGGGGTAGAAGAAGTCAGGAATGTGAAATACCTTTCTGAATTAAACAGAATTACTAAATTCAAAAATTTAAGCAGGCTGTTTAGAAGTGGTTGGAAAGTTTGGTTTTTACCGTGCCATGTCTGGTACAGGACACAAGACATGGAAGAAAAAGTGATTACATCCTCTGGTCATGGCTTTCTAATTTGGGAACCAGTATTGTCATGCTGAATCTTCACACTCCTTTCCTTCTTCCATTTTCCTTCCTTCCCAAACAGCAAAAATATAATTATGCATTCAATTCTAGTTCTCAGTAAGGAGGATAGTTCTCTCATATTGTTTGCTTTATGCTGTCTGGAAGCTGCTGGAGTGGAGTGTTCTGATTTTTTATCCAATTTGACCCCCATCTCTTCCCAAGCTGAGGTCTATATACTTACAAAACATATAGGAGAATCATGTGTTGCATACTAAATCCAGTGGCTTCTGATATAATTCAGATCAGAATTAATCCCTTTGTGCTTCAAATTATAATGCAGCAATTAAGATGTTGAATAATATCATAGACTAAAATACAAGTGATGGCTCCTAAGATAAACAGTATTTCTTTTTAATGCTGATCTTATAGTGAGCACTGTCGTTGAAAGATATATTAAAGTGAGGAAACCTTATAGATTTTGCAGGCTATTTGGACAGTTTCATATTTCCCTGAACTTTTCAGGCACAGAGAATAAAAGGAATATGTAACTTGAACTTTTCTGAAGAGCATTTTTGATAATGCCATTAGTAAAAAAAATAAATCTCTTGAGTAGCATTTCTCATTTGCTTTTCTCTTCCTCTTCAATGACTTTTTTTTTTGCAAAAAAAAAAAAAATTTACAGTGACAGAGAGTTTAAACAAGGCACTTTCTAGGAATACAGCAAATTCTATTGTCTAGAACCCAAATAACAAATTATTTGTTTGGAAACAGTACTTCTCACACCTTTAATCATACAATAGAGACTCTATTCAATCCCACTGTTATGTGATAGATGAATCTCATCTACTTGATTATTCCAACTGGTAAACTCTTTCAAGCTCAAAATGGTCCTTCTATGCCTACCTATTGCTTCCAATGCATTGAAATACATTTTACAGTGAAAATCTGAACTGCTTATTCAAAGACAAAATTTCTTTAAATGACAAGGAAAAGTTTGTTTCGGCTTTTTTATTTGTTGATCTCTTAATCATAGTAAAACAAGTATGTTTGTGGAAGGATAGAGAGGTGATTCTAATCATAGGAAAGACAGGAAATCTCAAATTGATTGTATCCCCTGGAGTAATATCTAGTGAACAATGGAAAACTGATATTATCATCTCACAGCATTTTATTATTATTTTATGACTTTGCACTACATAGCACTGTATTTATGTATACAAAAACCTCAGAAAAAATACTCTTTGTAAAACAGGGAAATACTGATTTCTAGGTGAGAATATATCTAGGTTTGGTTCATTTTCACCTTCTGTCTCCAAGAGTAATTACTTAAATATGTTGGACATAGAAGAAAAAATCTGATTGGATACAAAAATAATGTGCCATAACTCTCTTTTAAGAAAAAAAGATGAGGAAAAAATGTAGTATTAAGATGCTGTGGTAAATTCCTCTGCATAAAGCACATTGCCATTTGACCTTAAAAAAAATGGATTCACCTCAGTTGAACAGATGTAGTTTATTCATTAAATCACATATTCACCTGCATTTCCACATTCCCAGCTGTCATTTCTCTAATTATTGCTCCAGTGACAGTTTTTTGTCTTTATATTGCTTAAATTTAACATCACTCTGATAGCTAAGCTCAGTGAAAGCAGAGTGGAATCTGAGGAATCAGATTTAATTAATCAGTTCTAATTCATACTTTCAGTTATTTATCTCCATTTATGTGTATGTATAGTGTAACCAGTGCTTGCCTCCCATCCCCTAAAATGTACCTGCTTGCTTTGGATCACCTACAAATCAAAGCTGCACACTGTACACACACACTAAGTCATAAATACTGCAGCAGACACCTTGTCATAGGGACACATTGCATGTAGGGCTTTTGCATGTGACTAGGACTGCAAAAATGGAATTGCTTTGGAGAAGTTAGTACAAATGTTGCCTACAAATGATGAACCAGTTTGATAGTTCTTTGTTAGTTTAGTGACTCAGTTTCAGCAAGTGGTGGGCAAGAACCCCAGGAATTTCCCTGACAAAGGGACCCCCAGAATCAGGAAGATCACCTGACTACAGTTTAAAAGAAATGAGCAGCAAGAATTACAGACTTTAGGTGGAAATATCTGAGATAATTAGGAAAAAGGAAGTATGAGAGTGTGTGAGAGAGTGAGCGTTAGAACTTCACTTTTTCTTTCAAGGAGAGTGGCAATATTTTTAAGTGTCCAAAGTTTTGTAGTGAATGGACCCAAGGACTGTGTTGCTGAGTTTTGATCCACTTGTTTTACTTAATTTCTTCTTTCTTTCTGCTTGTCTTATTCCAGCAAAGAATAGAAGATTGCTGCTAATCCTGGGCTGAGTCAGAGTGGTGGTACACAGCTGGTTATGGGGAACAAAAGAGAGGTTATAGAGAATGATTACTTTGGAATTCCCAGCCAGACCAGGATCACCAGGAGCTACTCCTAGCTCTCTCTAAATACCAGGAGCTGTTCACTGCAAGAGCTGTATTAAGATGTCTGGAAGGAGAACTGCATGATCATCCATTCCCATCCCATGCCCATCAAGGGCATTGGGATCCTGAGTAGTCAGGGAGAGTGTACATTGATTTAGGAGAGCAGGAGATTGATCCCTGCTACCACCTTGAAGCATGGCTGGGGCAAATCTTTCCCATTAATCCTTGTAGCTTCAGATCTGACCTTCTGCTTCAGCCAGCAGACTCTGTCCAGAGGATCACCTGGACCATGTCCCAGCCACCCTGGCCTTGATACACACTTGAGGCCCCTGGAACAGTTCTTACTTCCTTGCTGTCTAAAACCTTCTTTCACAACTGGCTTTTTTCCTTGTCTTTTGGGAAGGGACAAGCTGTGTTGATTCAGCTTAGGAGGAGTTCCTCTTTCCTCTATGCATGTGTTGTTTTTCCTTTGGCTTGCTAGCTGCAGAAGGGCATTTCATGAGCTTTTCCTGATTTGTGGAAGGCAGTGAAACTTAGAGGACTACTGATGCATGGCAGACTGCAGGAACCACAGCTTCACTCTGGCAGCAATTCATCTTCCATACCAGTGTCTGCTGACACAGATGACAACATTGTTCAGGTGGTGAAGGTCATAAGCAAATACAAAAGTTGAGAAATCGGGGTCCCAGATTAACTTTCAGGAGTTACCACACAACAGCTAACTGGTTGTAAATCTACATTGGTACCAAACTTGAAATTATTTGTATTGCTGTTGTTTGTTAAAAAAAACCTCAACCAACCAACTCTACCCCTCCAACAGATAGCTTCTTGTGTGATTTTAGCTAAATCTTAAAATTTTAATTTCAAGTTATGCTGCAGAAGATTGCTGTGAAAAACATTAATACTGTAACACAGAAATTTGAACATAAGCTCAAATGTGCAGTTGAAGTTTGCAAGGAGCTGGGAATCCATGTTGTAAACTTTCAAGGACATAGTTTAACCTGTAACTACCATAGGGAAACAACTATATCCCAAATTAAATGACTGCAAATGAAAGTATTGGATTCAACCTGAGATTGCAGCTCTTGCAAATCCATATTCTTTTTCCTCTGTTTTAAACCTACACAGTAATACAAATATTTTATTAACAGATGGAAAAACCCTTTCAAATGAACTTCCTCCTCAGTAACTGTGTTCAGCAGAGAGATCTAGCTTGGTTATCTGCATAAAAAAATTGCAAAACTTACAAGTTCAGGAAGCTTCCAGCCCAAAGGAGTACTGAAGCACAACTGGCAGCAGCAAATAAACAGCAAAGGGTAGAGGCTAAGCAGTTTCAGCTCCAAATTTTACAGTCATGTTCTGGTTATTCTTTCAATTGAAGCAGTGGATGTATTTTTGTGTCTCAGTGATGTTTATGCTCTGATCTATTCATGACACTTTCTTACCATTTGTTCTCTTTTTCTATTCCCTGATTAGGTCCCCCTGTCCCTTTCCATCCTATACTCTCTGACTTCTGTTCAGATACCATTTCCTTTGATCCACTGCCTTCTCTGTAATAGCCAGCATTTTCAGTTAAATAATTCAGATGGTTAAAACATGGATTCGTGACACTGTACTATCCCTTTGTACTTCTGTCCACTGTCTGTCCCATGTATCTGTACATTGTCAGAATCTGAAAGCAAAATGTTGTGCACACATTGCCAGACTTAAGGTGCTACAAGTCATTAGCTATTATATTCCTTCTAATGAATCTTCTGCCTTGTAAATAAAGGTGTTTGAATCCTAATTGACTACCCCATTTTTTACAACACCCTGAGCTACTGTGTTCATTGAAGATGGGGTTGTTCATCCCTCCTCAGTGCTCCAGGCAAGTCTGAGGCTGCATCAAAAGGTTCTTAGTCACCATCCCTGGAGGTGTTCAAGAAATGACTGGACATGGCACTTGGTGCTGTGGTTTAGTTGACAAGGCAGTGCTCTGTCCAAGACTGGACTCAATGATCTCAGAGTTCTTTTCCAACCTGCTTCAGAATCTGTGATTCTGTTACCTTGTCCGAGGAGAGCAGTCCATGAGATGGCAGAACAGCATTAAACTAGAATGACAAAACCAGTCCTGTAGACAGTGTCCACTGGGAGAGATCGTCCAAAGACAGAAAAATTTCTAAGCACAAAATTTTTAATACTGGGAAAAAAGGAAATGTTTGCATTCACAGAGAATAAATTCTGAGCACACAAATATAAATTTAGAGCTGCTATAATAAAAAAAAAACCTCCAACAGAATTTCAATTAAAATGAATGATTTGTTGTTCTGTAGTGGCTACTGAAGATTGATAATAGCCACATGAAATTTGAATTTCTGCCAGAAATTTAAATTAAAAAATGAATCTCTGCCAGAAGGATGTGATGATGATCAGAATTTGAAAATAAATTTTAACCTGAAGTCATGTGTACACAGGATCAGCAGTTCTGACCCACTTCACTCTACTGGATATAACTCATGTAGTGTTCAGAAGTAATGGATCAAGTGGAATGGGAGAGAAGTACCATTTTCCCAGAGTGTCCATGTGGAGATCCTAGTTTAAAGTAGCTGTGAAAACATGATTTTGGAATAGCTCTGGGGAATTTCCAAATATGGATAAGCCATAAATACTGTGGAAGTTAGCCTTCCCCTTGTTCTAATAATCTATCAAAGCAAAAACCCGTTTTTTCTGCAATATTTACTAACTTTGAAGTAACATTCCCAGGACCCAGTCCTGAACAACAGCAACTTGTATGGCCTATTAGATATTTTTTCTTACTGTCTACATTAAAAACTATTTTTTCATTCACAGAGGAGTAGCTTTTTTTGTGATGTTTACAAGCCTTGTCTCAAGGACTGTCCCTGGCAGGGTGTTAAAACAGTACTCCTTTTTTTGTAAATAACATGTCTAAAATCACTTATTTCACCATGGATAATCACTGTTGTCTTCCGCATGAATTCACTTACTCAGGTGACAAAGGCAAAAGGACTTTGGGTGATAATCCTCCTTTAATATGCAAATCTCAAAAAAAAAAAAAAAAAAAAGAAAGAAAAAAAAGGCAGCTGTTTCTGTCCCATTTGAATTTCATGCATACAACTGAGCAGTGACAGGTCTGCCAGAGAGCACCCAAACAACTCCTTAATTTTTAACAGAATCAGAGTGGGTCAGGTTGGAAGGGACCACAGTGGCCATCTGGTCCAACATCCCTGCTCAAGCAGGGCCAACCCAGAGCACATGGCACAGGATTGCATCCTCACAGTTCTTCTGTATCTCCAGCGAGGGAGACTGCAAAACCTCTCTAGAAAATCACAGCAGATTCACCCACACACTAAAGAAGTTCTTCCTCATGTTCAAGTGGAGCCTCCTGTGCCTAAGTTAACCGTTCTGGAGGATTTTGTGTGGCTTTTTGGTGGTTTTATTTGTGGGTTTTTTCCCGGGGTATTTTTTCTGTCTTCATTATTATTGTTTTGTTGTGGGGGTCTTGTTTCTTTCTTTCCTTTTTTTTTTTTTTTTTTTGGGGGGGGGGGGGAAATGCCAGTTCTTGTCCCACCACAAACCAGTTTCCTGGTGCCAGGGAATCCCCCAGGACAGCTGGCCACCACGCTGTGCAAAAGGATTTTGTTTAATATCATGCTTTAATGGGCAAAACTTTAAAAACAAATCTATTTTGCCCAGTTGGAATGTCTTGCATACAACTGAGCACCGACAGATCTGCCAGAGAACACCCCAGAAACTCTTCACTTTTCAACAGAGTCTCAGAATTGGTAGGGTTGGAAGGGGCCTCTGGAGATCATCTTATCCAACCCCCCTGCCAAGGCAGGGTCACCTGGAGCAGGTGACCCAGGAACGTGTCCAGGTGGGTGAATGTCCCCAGAGAGGGAAGCTCCACGTCCTCCCTGGGCACCTGTTCCAGTGTTCTGCCACGCTCGGTGGGACAAAGTTCTTCTTCATGTTGAAGTGGAACTTGTGTTCTAGTTTATGGCTAACCATTCACGGGTTTTATGTGTGTAGTTTTATTCGTGTGTGAGTTTTTTGTTTTGGGGTTATTTTGGTGTTCTTTTTTCACCTTTTTGGTAGTTGTTTTTTATTTCTCCCCTTCCCTTTTTTTTTTTTTTCTTGGAGGGGAGGGTGTAATTGTGGTGCTTTTTTGTTGCTGTTTTGCATATTTTTCTTGTTTTGCTTTGGGGTTATTTTGGTGTTTATATGGTTGTTGCTTTGGGGCTTTTTTTTGGTTTGGATTTTTGTTCTTGACTTTTTCTCCCTTTGTTTTGATTTGGGGTCATTTTCGCCCCTTTTTTTTTTTCTTTAAATTTTCTTGTTTTGATTTGCTTCGTCGTTATTTTGGCGCACTTTTTTTTGTTGTTTCGGGGCGCGCTTTTTCCCCCCCCTATTTTTCCTGTTTTGGGGTAATTTTGGCGCTTTTTGTTATTGTGGGGTTTTTTTTTGTTTGTTTGTTTGATTGTTTGTTTGCGGGTTTTTTTTTGTTTTGTTTTGGTTTTTTTTTTTGCTTTTTTGGTTGTTTTGGTGGGGTTTTTGTTGGCTTTTTTTTTGTTTTTGTTTGGGTTTTTTTGTTTTTTTTTTAATAAATCCCACAGCACTGTTTCTCCCGTTCGGCGGCCGAAGCCGCTTCCCGGCTCCAGGATCCCTCTGGAGCATCCCACGGCCGCGC
>WBNO01033102.1:14474-25505 GCA_013400575.1 Peucedramus taeniatus
GCTGCGCCGGCGGGACGGGCCCGGCGCCCCTTCCCGGCGCCGCGGCGGCCGCCCGGGTGGGTGTCACCTGGAGCCGTGACAGGCTTGGCGGAGACACGCGTTTGCCGGGGTTGTCGCAGGTGACAGCTGTTAAGTCAGCTTAGTTTCATTCGGTCTGCGGAACCTGGGAAGTTTGACTTCTCCTGGAGACATCCCACGGCTGAAGAGGAAGGTGTCTGTAAATTCAGCTCTTCCAGACGGATTTTTTTTTATCTTGCATTAAAACCTCTTTGCCGTTCCCTGCCTAGTACTCGTACCTGACTCTTGCTGTAGACTCGACTGGATTTCACATTTGTGGTAGCCGGGCGTTGAAAGTACGACCAGTGTTTCAGAAACATTAATCGTAATTTCAGTTATAGGGCTTTTTTTTAATCTTGTCTGTAGCCTTATCCTATATGTTTTTTCTTTGTTGACGTTTCTGTGAGTAAAGACCTGTGCAATGAAGAAATGGGAATCGAGCTGCTTATGTGGCAAAATGACCACGTGAAGCAGCAGGAAAACTGGAGATTGACCACTGAAGAGAAACAACAGAGTTTTTTAGCTGTGATGCTTTAACTTACTTTCCGGAATTTGTTTGTTTATAATTTAAGTAAGCTATGCATTTCAAACTGCTGCTCATTGCAGTAGCGTGCAGGACAGCAGTTTGCAGAGAACTGCTTGTCAGAGTAGTGATGCAGTGACATTTGTCAGATTTAGTTTCTGACAGACATGTGGCTCAGACTGCAGCCTCTGCATGTCATGTGCTGAGGAAAGAGTGCAAGAAAATGAAGCTTGTACTGTCGTTCTCGTTAGGTTTTTGCATTTCTCTCTTAAAAATGGCAACAGCTTAAAAGCTACTTTGTGTTAAAAATCTGCCTTAATTTTCAGGTAAGTCTTAGTAACTTATCAACTGTAACTTGTTCATAAATATTTTTCATTTTGTTTAACAATGCTTATGAACTATGTGAGAATGCAGCAGAGATAAAAATGATAAATGCGGATGCTCACATCTTTAGAGTTCTGAAGTTAATTATCTTTTGCTTTTAGTGAAAGAGAAATGCATCTAGCAAACAAAACCAGGCAGAGTATTCAAAATTAAGCATTTGCCTGGAAGGTTAATTAATTCACTTAGTTGCCACTATTTTGGTCCAATTATTGTGACAGTTAAGGAACTTGCAAACCTGAATTATCCTCAGTGTTCCTTGAGTGAAAGTTGGCACAGTGGGTTTTGTTGCTGCCCTATTCTGTGTGTATTCTGATCCAGCAGGCCACAAGCCTGACTCCAGTTCCTCACTCCAAGAGTGACTTCCTCTTCCTGCTTCCTGGAAAAAATGTTACTGCATGCTGACTGTAAGTTCTTGTGTTAGAAACAGCATGTGTGAGGGTAAAGACAGAGGGGAAGAAAGGCATAATTAAATGATCTGATTGTGGTACATTGGAATGTGTGTACATGACATGCTCTGTGTTTTACTGTTTATGGTTATAATATTATTATTATTCTCATATTATGTATGATTATGGTGTTGTGGTGATAGCTATTCTGGGATTCTATCAGGAGCAGTGGCCATAAGCTAAAATACAAGAAGTTCTGCTTCAACATGAGGCAAAATTTCTTTCCATTGTGGGTGGCAGAGCACTGGAACAGGCTGCCGAGAGAGGTTGTGGAGTTTCCCTCTCTGGAGACATTCCAAACACACCCAGTTCCTGTTACCTGCTGGAGGTGATCCTGCCTTGACAGGGAGGTTGGAGTAGATGATCTCCAATGATCCCTTCCAACTATAACAGTTCTGAGATTCTGTAATTCTGTTTTGTTATCTTCCTTTCTAAGCACAGTTTTTCTTAAGGGGGTTTGAAATACTGTCCATTTTAAATTAATCTCTCTTTACTTAGTGGCTATTTAATTGAATTTGTAACATAAAATTGGGTTGATTGGTATTTCAGCCCTTTAGAAATAAGCTGTCCCTTACTTATGCAGAAGTTTACATGAATAGCTTCTTGAATTCTTCCATAACTTGAAAAGCTCAGTCATGGATTTGCTACTGCATTTTTAGAGTCCTGTTGCAATACATATTTTTGTCTGAAATTAGAAATTACATAGCTTATGAACCAGCTGAAGGCTGTGTGTTCATCAGCCTTCTTGCTTAGAGAGACAGTGCAGTTATGAAATTAATCTACTGATATATGTGCAAAACAATTCTGATAAACAGGAGCTAAGCTGAGCTCTCTAATGTGCACGTATCAGTCATCCTTCATGTGCTAACAGAGATGTGAAGGACCAGAACACAGCATATCTCTTCAGGTAGTGCAAAACGACACGCTGTTGAGATTGCTCAATCCAAGGAGGCCAGATTCTGTCTAATTTCAGGTAGAACCCCACAAAGATATGTAATGTAGATGCAGCGGGACCACCCTTTGCACAGATCAGTATTTAATCCACTCATCAACTTTGGTCTATCAGTGACTTGCTAATGTTGGTGTAGCCAAAAATACCCTTGCAATACTCAGCAAACTGCAGTGGTAGAGTGTCCCAAGCACAGATTCAGGGTGCTCTGTCCTGTAATTTTTAGCCTCTTGACTTCTGGAAGTAAGTCACCTCCTGTTAGTGAAGAAGAAATGTTTAAAAAAGTGAAAGGATAGCTTTACTGTCCCCATAAGTCTTGACTTAAGGGGAAAGCAAAATCAAAACCCTCCCCACACTTTCAACTTCCTTTAATAGAGGAAACCAAAAGTATACTGAGGATTTATACCTTCATATTTATTCTCAAAGTGGCTGTCTTTCTTAACTGTTTTGTTTGTTAGTAACAACTGCTGCCTGATTTAACAAGTGTATGCATTGTATATGTTGGTAGGCATGTATTGTGTATATTGGTAGGTTTTCTTTAAAATAGGCTTCTGTTTTTAAGAATCTTTAAAAATACTCTATGAACTAATACTGCCTTTGTGGGAGGGAGAATTACAGTGTACATGTCAATTAGGAAGTATCACTTTAAGATAGCATTGGTTACTCTTAAACCAAAGTGTTTGACCTTAACAAAAATAAAAGAGAGCTTCTGATAACTTTATCTGATTCTGAACCTTAGATATGTGCAAGATGTAAGGAAGTATAATGGGAACACTGTGCTTATTTGAGCTTACTGTGATGTTAGGAATTCCTTGTTCATGTGTATCTTAGCATCTGATTGTTTTCAACTTCTGATGAGAAAGATACTGTTCTAATACATGCTATTGCTGCTGCTTTTGGCAAAGTACTTTCTGAAATGATCTTGTAGACATTTGAAGGAAATGTATAACACTAGACATGTTTTTTTGATATTAAGACAAGCGCTTTTTGGGGTTCCAAGTATGTCTGTTATTTCAGTCCTTAACATTAAACATATGCCAGAGATGTCATCTGTGTTCTGTATGGAAGTGTGGTTGCTCTTCATTATTGTGGCTGTTATGTTTTAGGACAGACAGCAAGGATGAGTTGTAGTGTTGCAGCTGTGCTGGTGAAGGCAAACTAGTTTCCTAGTTGTTTGTTCCTGCCACTTCCCTTACATTTGATAATTTGAAAATAGGGTTGATAATTTACCAACGTGATAAGATGAAAAAAGCCCCATCCAAAACAACTGCTTCAGCTTTCTGATAGAAATGTTGAACTGAAATAAGTAAAAGTTTAGCCAGCACAATTGCCTTTTCTGGTGTTGATAGAGCCTTATGATGTATGAGTTCAATCTGAAACTTAAAGCTGAAAAAGCCCTCATGTTTTTAAGTTGTTTTTGACAGGACGAGTTTTCTAGCCTGCTTTACTGTGTTTTCCCATGAGTTTGAGTGCTGGGTAAAGCTTGGGAGTGAATATGTGATTGAGGAAGGTAGAACTACACCAGTCAAGATTTGAACAATGTTAGAAATCTGTTTTAACATTTAAGATGGATTGTAAACACATCTAGTGTGACCTGACTTTAGCTGTGTACTTCTTACTTCTGAAGAGGCTTGTGGAAAAGGTGTGGATTGCTTTCCAGGCTGAGCAGATTGAATACTCAGTTTCAGACCTTTATGGCGTGAATTCTGTAGTTAGTTAAAAGATTAAGGAAACAGCAAGAATTTTTCTTTGTGTTACTTTTTATATGCTGTACAGGAATTTGTGAAAATAACATGCAGAGGAGTCGGGCTGTGCTGTGTGGCACATGGTAGCACCAGGTGGCTTAGGCAGCCATAGTCAGTGTGTCCTGTCTGCACTCACAGTCTGGCTTGCTTGGTGGTGGTCGTGGCTTGAAATAGGGTGAAATTACAAGAAAAATCACAGCAGGCCCAGAATTGTAACCAGTTTTGAAAATGTGAACAGTTTTTTAAAAACAGATGGCTTTAGGGAGCAATTTTCACAAAGATTCTACAAAGGAACCTATAGTGTTAAAAATCATAGAATGGTTTAGGTTAAAGGGACCTTCAAGAACATCTCGTTCTAAGTTTACCCTGCTGTCGTTAGGGTTACTTTCCATTAGACCAGGTTGCTCACATCCCCGTCCAGCCAGGCCTTGAGCTGTTCCAGTGTTGGGGCATCCCCAGCTTTTCTGGGCGACCTGTTCCAATGCCTCACCATCCTCACGGTAAAGAAT
Organism: Peucedramus taeniatus; assembly: GCA_013400575.1. Classification (NCBI taxonomy): domain Eukaryota; kingdom Metazoa; phylum Chordata; class Aves; order Passeriformes; family Fringillidae; genus Peucedramus; species Peucedramus taeniatus. The sequence goes on from WBNO01033102.1 coordinate 19,088, forward strand.
TTCTTCCCAATATCTGATCTAAGTCTGCTCTCTTTCACTTTTAAACCATTCCTCCTTGTCTTACCACTACATGCCCTTGTACCTCTCCAGCTCTTTTGAAAGCCCCTTTTAGGTAGTGGAAGGCTGTTCTAAGGTCTCCCCCCTTCTCCAGGATGAGCAACCCCAACTCTCGAGTTGTCTTTTAGGATATGTTAATTTTGGTTGAATGAATACTGTGTTGTCCCTGCCAAGTTTATTAAGTGCTATATAACTTGTGTGGGGGGGGGGATTTCTTGGAAACTGCTGATTTCTTGAAACATGATGTGTTGTGTGAAATCCATACATGGTTCCTATGGCTTTTCCATGAAAGTTGATATGTTCCACTAGGAAGAGAGTGTATGAATGTAGGATGTGTACATACTGTGTTATATTGAGTGGGTATTCTTACCAGCTAAGATCCTATGCTGTTCTTTAATCAGTCTGCCTAGATGAGCCTAATGTTGAACATCAAGTAATTGTTTGTTACCACCTTCCCCCCCTCCATTTTTGGTAGTCAAGCATTATGGACTGTAATCTAAAATTGATGATGGCAAAGTTTAGTGGAGCAATCCTTAAAGAAAAGGTGTGTTGGAAAAAGACTAGTTTATGACAACTGTTTTTTAACTGTCTGTTATACTCCTCAAAAAATCATCTTCTTTTTCCTTTTTAGTTCACATGAGAGATCCTAATAATCAGCTTCACATCATTAAAAATTTGAAGATCGCTGTCAACAACATCATTACTCACCCACCTCAGCCCGGTGCCATTCGGAAGCTTTTGCATGATGTTGTGTCTGTCAGTCAGCCTGCTGAAGGACTGGTAGCTAATGTGATCACAGCTGGAGATTATGATCTCAACATCAGTGGTATGTAATGGTATTGTATTTTTCATAATGTAAACTGGAATTGGCTGAGAGAGGTTCCTTGCCTTTATTTCAGCTTCATGGCATATACTAAAATTATTCAAAGTTTATCAGTTTTGAGACATTGCTTTTACTGAAAATTTGGATTTATCTAATAGTTTTGGCTTTATATAATGCTGAAAGAGTGGTTAAACTTAAATAATAATTTTAATTTTCCTAATGTTGTAGTTCTTCTCAACTTCCGTTAAACCATTATTTTAATGTAGCCAATAGTGATGCTTTGGTTGTGTAATTTTCTTGTTACAAAACTGATACAGTGACTTGTTGCAGTTGGCTGAATAAATATCAGAACTTACAGTGTTGGTAGTAATGTACAGCTTTATCTTGAAGTTAGTTATCCCAGCTTCTTTTCTTTTTTATGATAAAGTCATAAAAAGTTTAAGGAAAAAAGTCTGTGAGGAAAGGTGTGTGACTCCTTTGATCCCTTATCTCTTTTTTTTTTTTTCTTCTGTGGAACATGTGCTTCGTATTTCACTGTCAAAATGACTAGAGTATTGTAAAAATTTTTTTCTCTCAGATCTCCAAGGGATGAGGCATTGTGAATAATGCTAAATGAGACCTGATCTTAGGAGCTGAGAAGATTAAACTCCTCCCAATTAAGACCCTAATCCATTAAAGCCTCTGACCATGTACTTAGTTCAAAGCATGTATGCACTGCCCTATTTAAACATGCGTAATTTAATGTATTTAAAGTTCAGCCTGCAGGGAAGAGTTTGGCTTTGCTATAGCAATAGACTGATAAAACTTCATGAGGATTAGTAACTGATGTTGCTGTAGTAAATTTTATTTTTATGTTGATGATGGAAAAATGGCATAATTCTTACGTCTTCAATACCTAATTTACAAGATATGTCTTCAGCTTGATGTCCCGTGTTGGTTACAAAGCAAAAGACCTGAGCCTGGAAACGTCTTGTTTTTGAGATTTGTTGAAAATCCCACGTATTTTTCAATTTCTGTACCCTTGTTTATAGATCACATTGATGAATTGCCATTTTGCGATGAAATTTTTTTTTGGTTGGAAAGTTTGTTTCAATTCTAGAGAGAGACCCTAAGAAAGCAGAATGGTTTCAGTGAGGAGACTTTTCTATGAGGTTTCTAATGACCTTAGTTTAGAAGTGAGGTGTTGAAAGAAGGGAACAAAAATAGCGGCTATATTAAGCAATGCTTTTTAGTTATAGAAGCAAATATCTCTTCTTTTGTTTTCCATATTTGCTGCTGGAGCCTCAGATGTACAAATTACCATGTTTGACTATCTTTTGACTCTCAGTGATTAGGTGCTTATTTGACAGGAGGAGAGGTGTATAAGCTGTTTAAGATCACACACAAGGACAAATTCACGTAGCAGCTTTGTTGTTCAGTGGAACCGCATTCCAGGTGTTTAGCACAAAACACTGACAAGAAGTACCAAGTAGGGTTCCCTTATGCTAAGATGAATATGAGTATTTACTTAGAAATTTAGGGTATTTTTTTCTAGTTTCTTAGAGCATTTTATTCAAACCAAGGGATTCATTCATTCCTGACAGCAGAACATAATCATTTGGCATTGTTAATGGGAAATGCTCTCATCAGTTCTTAATTTGTTCTTTTTTTTGGGAGTGAATTAGTTTTCTAGGATAATGGTATAAAAATATATTTCCTTAATTTTAATGGTATCAAGTGTAGTGTCTTTTGAAGAACGATAAACACTGTTTAAGAAGCTGAGTTATGATGTTTCTGGCACTGGGGTCATAATCCTGCTCTCTTTTTGATAGAAGTTTTGAAACTGCTGTGTTGTATTGATTTAATTGTTTTTAATCCTTCTTTGTTACAATTTTGCTTAATATTCTTATAGTTCCGTAATCTAGTGCTGGGAGACTCATTTGGTTGCTGAAAAGTTGCTCGTGTTCAGCCTAGCGTGCTTCTCCCATATACTGGTGCATGTAGAACGTGAAGAAAAATGATCCCACTAAAGAACTAAATTATTTGAGAGAAGGAAAGAATTTTTTCTACTAGATCAGTTTCCTGGCTATGTTTGTTCAGGGCTGCATGATATAAATGCTGGGGTGAGGCATTGGAGGAATATGTTTGAGATGAAAGAGAATGTTGGGGCAATCACTTTCAGCAGTTAATGTATTCAGGTGCTTTTAACTAGTACTATAGGCTTGGAAATCTCACAAGTTAGTGCCTTAGATTTAGAGTATCTTCCAACTAATAAAATAGAAATAACATACAACTTAATACAACTTAAATCTTTGCTACTTGATAGAATTTCCATTTTTGTTTGAGCCTAGAATTGGGGATGAACTAGAAATTAATATTGATTTCCATTCAAGTACACTGTCAAATGCTGAGGAGCCTGAAATGTTCATGATTATGGTCAGCTGGAGTCAAATCTCTTCAATGCCCCTCATGGACCTGCATGTTGTAGATTTTTTCTACTTCACGCTACCAGAGTGTAAAAGCCGAGTGTGTTTGCATCTGACCCTTTTTAGTATAATAATATCATGTTTTTTCTATCAGATCGCTCAGTTAAAGCTAGTGTTCCTTGGTACAGTAATTGGAAAGAGACACTGATGGAACTGAACACATCCACGTTTTATTCAGGTATTTTTTTGTGGTTGGTGCCAATTTGCCAAATTGCCCTTTACTCCTTTTCCATGTGCCCCATCCACCTTTCCTTACCATCTGCTACAACTGTTCAGCACTTCTTCAGACGTAGATGTGTGTTCCTCCATTTTTTCCCCTTAACTGAAAAATCGTTGGTGGTGGTTGTTTTAATTTTTCTTTTAATCACATTTCTACTCTTGTTAATCAAAATCATTTGGTCTTTTCATACAATCAATAAGGGTGGTGGTGATAAATTACCAGATGCTGTTAAAAACACTGGATTTTGTTCCTATGGAACTGCATACTGTCGCTGTATTTCAAACGTACTTTCTGCTTCTCCGGGAAACTTCTTTCTCAGGGGATAGTAACACTTTTTAAGTTGGAACTTAACTGGTGACTGTACTTAGAGCATATATGTCTCTGCTATATTGACATTCTTTCTGGAATATTATCCTTAAAAAAAAGAAAAAGCTTTCTAATACATTTTTATGTAGTTTATGAGACTTATTGCTGACTTATTGCTACCAAACCACATTGGTTATTGACCTCTCAAGGTTCTGTATTGTGTGGTCTATAAGATCCAGGTTTTGATGTTTTTCATTTTTATATCTTAATATAGTTTATGCCTTTGGTTAATAATAGCTATCCTTTCAGTAGTGTCTGTTCAGATTCTGCTAAATGTCTAAAGGGTACAAAACTTCATGAAGTAGACTTTCCATTCTTTAGCTATTATGTAGAAATAGTACTTTTTTTTTTTTCGTAATAAGTTCTGAACATGTTAGCAAGTTTGCCAAAACTTCAGTTCTGTTCCAGCATACTGCAGACGTTTTACTGGAAAAATGCAAAAGATCTGGGTACCTGAATGACAGCATTGGTCTGCACTGCTGTAACATGTTATAAGATGTTACAGTTGTAAGATTTTTTTCAAATACTGCTTTTTGTTTTGAGTATGGTGTGTGTTTGTCAAGTATCTATGATAATTGATTACAGCCCTGTAAAATGCTCAGTTGAATCCTGTTAATATTGTTGTGTAGAGGGAATCCAGTTGCCTTTGAGGCCACTTCCAAAGTTTTTAAATAGGCCTATTGAAAAAATAGGGCAGGGGAACCAGTCCACAAAACAAAGTAGTACTTCCCTGTTTATAACTGTCAGATTTTTAAAAAATATGTGATATTTTTATTTTGCTGTGATTCAGCTGTAAAACAGAAGTGAAAATTTTTTGCCTTAGGTTGTTTAACCGTGTTTACTTTGAACCAGAGTTACTGCACAGCATGTTAAACTTGTGAAAAATGTGTATGAGTCGCTTTCTTATGGCTTGTTTTTAATAATAACAAGCTGTGTTTTCCTTAATTTAAATAGTTGGCATGTTTGCATGTAGGACTCAGTAAAGCCAAAAGCTTTTTATATCCTAGATGAGTATTCAGAGAGCAGTTTCTAGAAAGGCTGTAATCAAAAGCTGGAAGTTTGTCTCCTATTAGTTTTTTTTTTTTTATGTGACATGTGCTGACTGCTAGACTGAATTCAAGTGTGGCTACGTCTGACTTCTGTGTGTCTGAAGCCAATCTAAGATGGCTTGACAATGTAGGATTAAACAAAATGCATTAAATGAATGCCATGCAAGATAATTCCAACATAAAAATGAACCTGTTTCCTAAAGTTAGCTTAAGAAATCAAAGTAGTGGTTTGGCTTGGTTTTTTGAGGGGGTGCATGAGAGCTTTACAAAGCATTAGAAGCTTTTATTTACTTTTATTTTATTTTTATTTGCTAAAGTCTAGTGATGTAGATTTTTAGGCTCATATAAAGAAAATACCTTCAGATATTCTTAACCATTTTTTTCTCTACTAGTTACTGTTTTCTAGTTTGCAGGTGAGATGACACTGGATTCCAGTTACTCTGTTGTGAAATCAGGTTATTGAAAGTGGATTGATTTTGCGCTGGAGTCTGTTTCTTACTCAAGGGAAAGGAGTTGGAGAATTAAGATATAATAGAACAGGCTTAAAAGAAGAAATAATAGTTCATTGTTTGACCTATAGCTGGAGTGGAAAGAAATGGACAGTATTAGGTTCACTTTTTTTTTTTTTGATGTCCCAGACATCCTTGGTTTCCCTTGATTTGTTACTCTTAGGAAATTGAAATCCCTATTGTAAAAGGGCATTGAACATGGCAGGTTAAAATTACTAGGCATTAATGGCACAACTTGGATCTGAGGTTTTATCTTCTTAGATCTTTGCCAGCTGAACTGTTTGTTTTAGCAAGGCATGGAAGGGGACTGCTGTCAAACCAAGTCAACACTTGTAGAAAATAGGCAGCATAGGGTTTTGGTAATCCTTAACTCCTTGACATACTCAAAAATGAATTTTGTTTCTTGGTCAGTTCTTACGCCCCTAGCCCAGAAATTCAGTGACTGTTAGGGGAATTTATTTCTTTCTTTGCCAAGTGGATGGGTGTTTAAAGGCGTGGTAAAGAGTAGTCAGTCTAACATGGACTGAATACATGTGAGCCTGCACTGGTGAGGAACGTGGTGCTTAAGGTGCTATTCAATTTCACAGGATTTGGTTCGAGTGTTACTGTTTCTCCTACTTGTGTTGCATCTAAAATACTTTCTCCTTGGACTGTTCCCCCTTCTTTCACCTGCCATACAAACCTTGTTAGAGTTTGCAGGCTTCACTTTCAGGTGTAGTCTTTCATACTTCCTTTTCATTAATGGATAAAGAAGTTTCACTGAATAGTCTAACTTGTCCTGTTTTATTGTTGTATTGCAGCTACTACTCCTTGGTTTGAGTCTTACAGAGAGTGCTTTCTTCAGTCCATGCCTGCATCTGATCATGAATTCTTAAACCACTATGTTGCATGTATCCTTTTAATGTTACAGACTGCTCCAGGGAAGGCTG
>WBNO01033105.1:355-21421 GCA_013400575.1 Peucedramus taeniatus
TCAGCAGAGACACTTGCAATGTAAATAGCAGGACAGACAAAGGAGAGGAAAAAGCAGAATCTTCATTCTAGTCAGGCCTTCTGGGTCTCCATGAGATTAAATGATCTGTCCAAGGCTGCACAAGTAGTCTGTGGCAGTGACAGTTTTCTGTATTTCATAGTCATTTGTAAACCTCTGTGCTACACAACCAACAGGTTTGCAAGTTGTCTTTTGATCTGTATTTCATACCGAGATCTTTTGCCTCGAAATAAGGTCATGACTACTCAACTCTGAGGAATTTTGATGCCTTTTACAGTAGTTATCACACCTGGGAAATACTGAGCAGTTTCATTTTCTGATTCATCTCCCTCACAGTTCTGCCCACGTGGACTGCAGCACAGTGGTGGGACACCAATTTACCTTTCATGCATTCTCCCTGGCTTTGCAACCTATTGGTGCAAATGGGATTCTGCCTTTTGTCTTTTGGGATTTGTGATTCTGATACTACTCAACAGGAGTCAATGATCCTTTGATCCAAAAAAACAAAACAAAACAAAACAAAACAAAAAACAAACAAACAAACAAACAAAATCTGGCTAAGTCATCTATAACAGGACTTTTACAAAGATAAGAAGACTGATAAAGTTAAGGACTAAGAGTAGTTTTGAAAATTTATTTGGTAGACACAAAGCAAAAAAATTTCAGAAAAGTCATGTATGCTGTAACACTGCTGATTTCAGGAAAATTGTGCAAAGTAAATTTGACCCATTTGCTTCTCTCTCATGTGAGGGGTAAGGGATGCTCAAAATTGACAAAGTCAGAAAGGACTAAAACAATCCCAGATAATTCAGGTGAAAGGAGCTTAACTGTACAGTTGACTAAGAAGTAGAAATGACTGTAGTTGGACAAGAAAAATCCAGAATTATTTTGGTACTTGCATGGACTGCACTTAGAATGTTTGGGAATAGCATCCATAAGGTGCTAAAATTCTCTAATAAGCCAAATGTGTATTTGGGTATGTCGGAAAATCAGTTGAAAAGACTAAGAAAAGGTGGTTACACATATGGGGCAATGCTAGCATGACAGATGGTATTTGTTTTATTTATGTCTTCACAACTGTGTTTATGTTCTTTCAAGAAGCCTGTCTGGGTGGAGTCTTGCAGAGAGGTTGTACGGGCTCCTTCCTCAGGGAAGCTGTTGAGTGTGCTGAGACAGAAACAATTCCAGGCTTCATGGGGCAAGCGAAAGAGATACAGAATGAAGATGATGGCTTGAAGCTCATGCAAAAGAGAATGAAGATGATGGCTGGAAGCTCATGCAAAGACACTGCAGAGATGAGGAGGGTGAAACCAGGCAAATCTCACAATAGATGTTCCTTTCTAAGCAACAAGAGAACAGAATTTGCTCGGTGACTTAGAGAGTAATGGAGTTAACTGGGAGCAACCAACAAACTGCAAGGACAGAGGGAGATGGACAGCTATGTACAAAACATTGTCATGCAGTTCTGTCTCCCCCACCTGTTTTAAATAGTATTTAATAGAAAATTTTCATTTCTAGTTTTTCTTCAAGTAAATGTTGGCTTTTCTGAGTTTAAAACCATTCTTCCTGCATTAGATTGAAGTCTAAGCATATCAAGTGTAGTGCTTGGTTGACTCAATGTCCTGGCAACAGTCAAAATATAAAAAGCATTAAGACAACCTAATTTAATGCAAACACTTATTAAATGTTTTCTGACTTCTTGGGAAAACAGAAAGTACTGGAAATTCTCAATGATAATGAATCCTTGAATTACAATTTTAGTCTTTAAACCTTTCTTTCAAGAACAACAAATTGCATTTAGAAAAATATATACAGGAAGTAATATGCTTCAGGAAAAGACACACTCTTCTAACAGAAATTTGGTTCTTTGCCAGATGTTGAGCTTTGGCTCAACTAAATTTTCTCTTAGAACAAGTTCTTCAGATAACTGCTTCAGGTGCTTTTTGGCTATTGTATAATAGAGCTCCTCTGTGGTGAAAATATTTTGGTTTTATTTTTCAAGCCATTCCCAGGAGAACAGGATCATTCAGATGTCAGTTCCTGTTAGGTAAACAGCTCATCTTGGACATTAGTGCAGAAGCTTCTCATTGCTACCACTGCACAGAGGATAATGCACACAATTTATACTTTCCATTTATGTTAATAGTGACTTATTAAAAATTCATCTGAACAACTGAAGCTGGTAGAATCCCCCTGAACACTAAATAATTAATAAATCTTCCACAAAGGTGACCTAGGCTCAGCATGCAATACATATTTTTTTGGCTTAGCATGGGAATTTCTTGTTCCCTACCAGAGGAAATAACCAGTGTCCCTATGCCAGTGCCAGGGAATAACTAGGTATCTTCCAAAGCTACATTATTGAATAAGACACTGCCAAATAAAACTGATGGTAAATGCCAAGGAGAGAAACAATTATTTCTTAATTTCCATTCTCTTCTGACACTTTCCCCCCTCAGAACATTGCAGATGTCAGGGGCTGGCTCTCTGCTTTGGATCCCTTTGCACAAAACAGTGAGAAGCAGCAGTGGTGTTGCTACTGCCTTCTATATGGTGATCATGGGTTAGAGCAGGAAGGATATGAAAAATACAGACTCAAATCTCATTTTAGCTTCATAAGATTTTAAGACAGATCTTCATCCTTCTGTCTTCCTGAAGTCTGGTTGATTTTGAGAGGTGATTTCAGTTTTGACTGCTATAATTTCTATTTAATTAATATACTTAATTCAAAAATAATAAGTCATTGGAGAAAGACTCATTTACCAAGTGAAAAGACAGATTTTATTTGCAGTGACTTTTTAAATCTCTCTCTAAATACAAATATATTGAATTTTCAATTAATAATCTTTTTTTTTCCATGCAGAGTGCTACGAGTTCAAGAAATGAGTATTCTCTCTTAGAATAATCAATAATTGGGTTTTGAGGACAACATGATGGAATTTGCAGGGTCGAGTCACTCAATATGGATCTGTCACATCTCCAATTTGTGCATTCAAATATTTCAGCAAAATTGAGACAAACTCTGAACTGTTCAGCATTGGCAAAAGGAATTTCTGATCATGATCAATTACTTCCTGGCTGTTTATGATCATGATCAATTACTGCTGGACAAGTTTTACAGTTATAGACTCCAAGTGGTAAGTGAAGAGTGAATCTGAGGATTAAATGTGGTGTGAGTCGAAACTCTCTCTTAGTCACTTCTAAAGAGGTGTCTAACGCCAGTGTAAGCACTTTAGAAGACCTTGTTCTTACTGAATTGCTCTCAGGTGAAAAATTTGGTTTGTAAAAAAATGTAATTCTGTGCTTTTCATAAGCCATGTATGAGTAAATCCAGTAATTCCACTTGTACCAGCTGACAAAAGAGGGACACCTTCCATTCAATTCTATTGACCAGGAATTATAAATTCTTGAACTTTTTAATATATTATAAGTAAAACAATGAATAAAAATGCAGTAATTTTAATGAGCAATGAAGGTCTGAAGTCTGTTAAAACTATACAAAACAATACTGACTTTTATAGCTGTGAAAGTTAAATTATTTGTGCAAGTGGGATTCTAAGGTACTGATCAGCAAATCCAGTCCTCCAGTGTGTTACCTATTCTCATTCCATAAAAATTAAGTATCCATAGTCCTTTCACAGTAATTTAAAAAATGAACATGGAAATGTATTTCCCCTCAAAAGAGGCTTCAATTACTAATTCTGCTGGTTTGATAGAGCAAGGATGGTGAAGTAACTCAGTGCTGAATCTGAGCCTGACACAACAATCAGTGTTTTTGGACTGCCAGACAAATCAGTCCTAACAGCATATGTTCATTCCAGTGTCTTGACAAGTCTACAAGGATGCAATACATATTTTCTTACTGTTACCAACTTCATGTCAATCACCAAACACATGAAATTGTAATGGTTGTATTTGAGAGGACACATATCTGGCTAAGGAGGATTGGAATATTAAATAAAAAATTTGTTAGCATAGGAAATTATGGCACAAAAAAAAATCTGTTGGGCTGAGGGCTTTTAGAAATAGACAAAAAGAGGCCACTGGTGAGATTTTAACATCAGACTGGCAGACTCCCCTATTATAACCTATTTATTAGGCACAGGAAGAATTTATCTGCTTAGCAAAGGAAAAGAATTCTTATTAGTTTCTCACATAACCTGGTTTTCTGTGACAGTTCTGTCTCCTGGCCTTGCTCCTATATAGCAATCAAAAAAAAAAAAAGATTATATAAAACTATAGAGCTTATATATTGAGAGTGTACTGTTTCTATAATGGGAATTGCTTTGAGTGACCTTAATGCTCCCTTAGAGCTCCCTTCATCAGTGGAGTGGCCAATGGAGATACAAAGCCCAAGGGAGACCAAACAGTAACCTGGGTCCCCAAAAGAGAGGGACAGCTCCTGTGGAAATGAGGAAGTTGCTCTCCTGCTCCCCTCTTCAGCCCTTCCTTTAGACTGTGATCATTAGCTATGTGCTGCTCAGAGGAGTCTGCTTGTCTCTAGCTGAGTACAAAGCTAACTTTAATACCTCTGCCTCACCTTGAATTCTATTCTATTACATTGTCCTTGAAACCTATCATGGAAAACAAGCCTAATTCCTCATAATTGCTCTGCATCAAAGCGTCTCTCGTAAGGAGGAACTACCCTGACTTCCTGCACTGCACCCTTCCAGGAGTGATAGCATCCATATCTGATAAGGTAATCAAAGCTGACTGCAATACTGCAGGTGGAACTAGATTTTATACATTATGTCTTTTCATTAGTATTCCCTGTGTTGGCATTTTCCTCTTCCTATGGATGCATTTCAGCAAGTGTGTGTTTTTTTCCAGCTCACTGGGATGATGACTTCAGGTAGTTATTGAAAATAGCCCTTATCTATTCTTTTTCTGGTCAGTATTCTGCACAAATTCTCTTTTTAATAGGTACTTCCTACTTCCTTATACAAGTCCAAATTACCTGTATTGTTGGAGACCCTGAATGTCAGTTGCTCCTAATTCAAATACAGTTCATATCCCTTGGTAAAAGACTGTGAATGCCCTGTGGTTCTCCAGCTATGCAGCCTTCCATTATATACCCATGGACTCATAAGAGTTGCACATCTTGATACTCCTGGCTGATGAGCAAGGAGACAAAGAGGAAATCATTTTACTTTGTCAGACAATGTCTAGGTCTCACAGTTATTATTACTGAGCCCACACTCTTTCTTTCTTGCTGTGAGAGGCAACTTTTTTCTTTAAAGAAACTAACATCTAAACAGATGAGATAAAGGATGGAGAAAGGAATAATATATTATCCATTTTATAGATAAGTCACAAAGGTACAGGGAAAGTAAGATATACTCCTGTGGTCACACAGGAGGTCTTCAGCACAGGCATGTTCCAAACAAAGCCTTCACTCTTTGGTGAGGAGTCTATGAACCGTGAGTTGCAAGGATGTTAAAGCTCTTTTGTTAAACCACAATTTCTCTTTTAAGCAACTTACAACAGGGCTTTTTATGGGAATCTTCTATGATTTAATTAATCATCTCCAGACTCATCATTGCAGATTCAGTACGTGTATTTTTATCAAGCTGGAATTTAGTTTGGGATTTTTTGGGTTTGTGAATGATGAACCCTACCTGAAATCCTCCAGGTTGTTTTGTTTTTATTAAAGTTCCCCATCTCCCTGTTGCTGGCCATTGTCCTTAGTTACAATGTCCTCTGTTCCCCACGTGTGCAGCAGGTAACTGGCTTGTGCACACAGTGAGCAGAGTAAATGCTGCAGGGGCAGACTGGCTGTGCCTGCACTAAATCTGGGATGAACTTCGAGTGTGGACTGAGCTCCCACTGAGTCTGTATTGTGTGGAAGGAATAAACCTTACCCCAGCCTACCCTGAGTCTATACAGTGTAACACTGCCCTTTAATCTATATTAGGGTCTCCCTGTCCAGCAAATGAATTGGTTTTCTCCAGGATGGGGTTAGGTAAGCAACAAGTCTGTAAATGGTGGGGACAATGGGGAGGCTTTGACTGAGATGAATCAGCAAAGCAGCGCAGCTAATTCTAATTGAATCCTTCCACTCAGCACAGGATTACTTTCAATTGGTTCTAGAATGGTCTTTTCCCCAACATACTCACAGATGTCACCAGAAAGGATTAGGAAAGGACAACCATGAAAAGCTGTCTAATAGCATCATTCCTCTTGTATTCCTTTCCTGGTTCGTCCCAGGAGAACACGGCCTGAAAATGACCTTAGGCAGAACAAACTAATTCCCAAACACCTTCAATAATGTGCATTGTTAGACATGATCAGAGTCTCCAGGGGTTTCTCTGGTCCAGAGGCCAATGCTACCAGGATGGGTCAGAAGCAAACATGGATCTGCTTCAGAATAGTTTTATTTGGGAATGAGGAGAGTCAAAGATATCTGGCAACATTTGATACGAAAGAGACAAAACCACAACTGTGCTTCTCAGGGAACAGTTTCTCTCTTGGATGCATGATTAAAAATGGGACTGAATTTGCATGTGTGCTTATGATCCCCAGAGTGGGTCAGGGCCCTTCTGTACTACAGAAGCACACAACAGAAAAGCAGCCACAAAAAACCTACATCAGAGACAGAAATTACTTTTCTGCTCCGGGACTAAGTGTATTCATCACATCATCTTAGCTAGAATTTCTGTGGCTTGGTATTCTTTGTTTGGCTGATTTGTGTGAATATTAAAGGATGATTTGAGGAGGAAGAAAAAGTGTCTCTTAAGAAACAGAAACACAGAGAAAAAACCCTTTTGTTTGCAAGTGCACCAGACCTTAGAAAAGTATATAATCCATGGACCATTGGCACGATCAGCTGTAATGGCTCCAAAAGAGCCATTGTGTTAATGTGGCTGATGAGCATGAGTATTGCCGCTGCATACTAGAAATTCTCATGAAAATTTAAGAAACACGCAGATAGTGGATAAGTGAAGCATACAGTTCTTTGTAAAAATTGAGAACACAGCACTGTAAGTTTCATCAGAATGCAGAGCAAACCACCAGCAAAATGTAACTTTAGTAGCATCTGATATTTTTTCTCAGATAAAGTAACTGATTTTTTTGACAAAGGAAATGAAGCAGGTCTCATTCATCTGGACTTCATAAAGGGTTTTGATATAATACCATTTGGGAAATTACCAGTTAAGCAAGAGAAGTTGGGGAATAGTAGAGGAAATCTAAAGTAGGCAAGGAAGTATCTAAAGGAGAGATAACAATTTAAAAGGAAAGCATTGCAATGAAAAGAGCATGTAATGGAGTTCTTCAAAGACTCATTTAATATTTTCATTAATGAGCATGACACAGAAAGGAAAACATGGTAATGAAACTTCCTCAAAACAGAAAACTGGGAGAGATAATCAATGCAGAAGAGGACTAGAATAACATGCGGGTCAACTTAGATTATTTGATGATCTCAGAAATACAAATAGAAGGGCATTTGATATTGCATACTGCAAAATCATGACTTCAGAGATGAAAAAGAGGACTTTTGCTTTTAATTGGTGAAAGTCTACAAAAGGACACTGCTAGACAACTGTAATGACTAATGCAACATAGAAGAGAGAAAACTTCATCTTAGGATGCATCAGGAAGGTATGGGAAACAGTATTGCATTTAGATAGTGATGTAAGACCTGATCTTGAATATGACTGACAATCACAGGCTGAAAGAATAGGATTAGTAATGTGATTGAAGAAAATGCATAGAATTTGATTTGTCTAGTCAAAAAAAACAAAGGCTGGGAAAGGTTCTGTTTAATGCCTGCCAAAAATGAAGAGAGGTAAACACCTGACATAGAAGGTAACTATTTAAATTAAAAGTATGGCCAATAATGGGAAGTTTCACATTTGCAATGCTTTTGTTGTAGCTGAAAATTAGATGATTTTGGCCACTGCAGGAGTGACATACTGGAACAACTTCCAATAGGAATAAGTGTTAAACACCCAGTGGTCTCCAATACAGGGTGTGAACAGTTTGTCAATGGGATGAACAGGAGACAGTGGTGGCAGCTCCCAGGATGGGAATCCATTTGCATCCCAGATGTGATCCTGTGCAATAACAGATTTTGAACAGTAATCTTACTAACTAACCTCTGAGTGACTGATCCACGGTCTCGGCACATGGTCATGCAATTCAGACAGACTTATGTCACATCTTGTGTCACTTTGCCTTAAAACTGGTATTGCTTTCCATCTTACCAAGCTATATTGGGGCTGAAATTTTTCATACCAGTACTTCTGTGCTTTAAAATAAATGTGTAATTCTAAGTAATTTTATTTTTACCCCTCTTGATTGTTTCTTTTTATAATCTTTTTTCTTTAACTTTTCAGTTTCTACAAATTTGTAGCTAAATATTCTGTTTTATTGTGCAAATAATCTGTTTATTTCCAAATCTTAATCTGGGTTCAGTTTTTTTGACACCCATTAAGTTTTGATTTTATTCAGCAATGACTAAGACTGAATGACACTAACAAGTAGACAGAGATGGACAGAGAACAGAATTTAGAGCCTCAAAAGAGTATTCTGATGTTGCTGTGCATTAAATGATACACTCTTAGTTACATTATGTACTGTCACGTCCTGTATGGCAGAAAAAAGTGGAAGCTTGCTTGAAATTCTCTGATTTTTACCTTTTCCTGCTTCTAGGATTGATCCCTCTTCAATCCTTTGGTACCTAACCTTTTTTCGGTGAGGTCTCAAAGATGTCTGTCAGATCCATCTCAGTCAGCTCCTAAGATCCTTTGGTTGAATATGATTTAGATCTTCTGAATAATAAATATTTAAATTATCTAAATATTCTTTTACTTGCTTTTTATTAATTCTGCTGCTAGATATTCCCAAACCTCATTAATATTTATCTCACTGAGCTCCATGCTCTCCCTTTCTTTTCTATTAAATATAGGGAAAAAATGTAAATGTTGAGCAATCCTTTTTCTCTCTGGCCAGTATCAGTTGACCTTCCTTTTGATTTAGGAGATATTTGTTTTCTTTTATCCATAGTGTATTTATTTTCTTCATGTCTTCTCCCAGGTTACTCCATTAACTTGAATTCTATTTTTTCCTCTCCCATCCTTATTATTTCTATGTTTCTGTATTATAGATGTAGCTGCTTGTATTTTTAGCTCTCATTTATTGTGTTCTTTGCCTTCTGTCAGTTTGTAAATGGACAGTGTTGCCATATTTTCGACTAAGGGATTTTCTATGTAGAACTTGCAGACTGCCTCATAAAAATATTACAATATGTGCTCTATATATTTGTCATACATGCAGCTATATAAGAATAATGCCTGTTCATTTTTGCTAATTTGAAAGAGTGGCATTAGAAGTAGCAATTTAAGGAGGGCTGTTGGATGCAGGTGTTTGAGTATGAAAACTGTGTGATTAAATACTGGGATCATTGTAGCCTATGGGAATATTGCCATTGGCTTCAGCTGGGTTAGGATTTTACTTTGATTCTGCATTTGTACATAGATTTAAGCCTAGAACTAGATTGATGCCTTTAGCAGAAGTTGCAACACAGTAACATTACTCCTCTGCTTAAGAGCTTGCTGAACTGGACAAGTAAGAAATGTTTTCACACAAAGAACAAATTCATGTACAATGAAGATGTTCCTATTTTAGAGCTAATGAACAGCTTGAGTGAATCCTTCCTGTGCATTTGCTTAAAAACAGTATCAAAATATTTATAGACAATGTGTTATTTAAAAATATCTGATATAGCCACAGTCCCATTTGCATAAGTGCTTTCCTGCAGTGCTCCATCCACAATACTGTTCAAAGAACAATTGAAACAATATTTTATTAATTATCATTAAGTAATAAAAACATCCTTAAATTGTGACATTATGCAATCCTAATTCAAAACTGGAAGGACTTCAATCCTTCAGTTTTATTGTTGACATTACTTGATACAGGTTGCTATGTTTGAAGTTTGGGATGTCTAACAAAAATGCCTAAAAATACTATTTGCTATGCTATGACTACTCTCACAGTATGGGTGTGTATGTGCTTAAGTGTTTTTTAAACAATGATTACTCCACAGAACCAAAACTTGAATCATGTAGATGTCTGAAGTATCATAAAAAAATTAGGGCCTGGGGAGGTTTTCTAATTGTAGGGAATTCTGCAGGACGTGCAGCTGATGTTGATTCATGTTTGTGAGTGTGGCTGAAAGCTGTGGTGGGACTATGGCACAGTACCTGGCTGCAGGCTTGGCACTTAAGGCTGGTCTAGAAATACAGGCACCTTTTTCTCATCTTTTATTTATTGGGTGTGAGCAGTTCTTTGAGCTGCATCATGAGTTTTTAAGGAATTTGCTTTCCTATGTTGGGCAGTTAGAAGTCTATCTATAGCAACAACAAGAAAGTACTCACTCTTTCAAGTTCTTTTTGCAGTTTCTTATTGCCAACTCAATAGATATGGAAATTTTGAATTTCTTAAAAATTAAGGTTTGCATGTAAAAAAAGACACTATGTTAGCTGCACTAAAACCAAAGTTTGTGGTAAATATCAGAGCTCTAGCTGTAGCTTTTTTATTGTAAAAGCTATCTTAATTATTTCATTCAGAATCAATAATGACAAATAAAACAAGCTCTTCAGACACTACATAAAAGGACAGTATGCAGACTACCTTTCAAAAAAAGTCTGGTTTTACACGTTATTAATATGGATTGAGATTACTGTATTTTTGTAATTCAGATTCCACCTGGTTTTAACTTATGCTCTAGAAAATGAAAGTTTAGATAGAGATCTTGAGCATCTGTCTTACTGGCTAGAGCTGCTCGGAGCTGTAGTGCCAAAAGAATGAATGTGAAAACTGACATGCAATGAAGGCTGATAAATAGAGATGCAAGAGCATGAAAATTATAGTTATGAATAAAAGATTTATCTTCAACCCCATGATTTTTTGTATCATTTATATCATCATAGTATACAATTTTCCACTGTCACTTACTCCACGCTTCCGAGATTCTTCACAGGAAAGCAACTGATACTTTCAAGTCAGAAATACCAGCAATTGTTCAATAGCTAAAACAGGCAGTTGCAGGAGAAATGGCCATAACAATGAGCTGGAGCTGCTCATCAGGGATCATTTTGTTTATATTGATCTCTTGCCAGTGTTTGCACAGAATAAAATATCTTAGCTGGTTTGTAGTTTGGAAATAAATATAAATGTCTAAGGATGTATTGCCTTTATCCTTTCCCAAATGCTGGTCTGCCAGCAGGACACTTTCCAATTTGTTTGTCTTATTTCATAAGTATATAAAAGCCTTTTCATACCAAGAATAATTAAAGTAATAAACAGACATTACTGGGTCCAACTAAATATAAAATAAATATTCCTAAATATTTACTAAAAGCTTGTTGCAAAATGGCAGCATTATTCAAGTAAATCAACCAATATGGCCCCCACCATTAACAAATAAACATGTATGAAAAATGAACAGAATTCCCACTATGTTTCCACTGTTGTGCAGCTTTAACTCCATGATTGTCTCCAGTGTGGCAATGCATTATTTTGAATTTCAAGTCTGGCAGCTGCCAGAGGTTCTCTGTTCCCATAAGGGGAAGGAGTGGAAACAGAACGGTGCCTGCACTACTGGGTGCTCATCTGTCATGGGTTCTTTTTCAGAGTATAATGTTTAAAACCTCAAATCAAACGCTGTGGTCTGGTTCTGGACCATCATTTCTTCACCTCACATCCCTCTGGAAAGTGAGATGTCTCACTGCTAAGCAAAGAGGGGAGAAACTGAAGCAGGTGAATTCTTACAAACAATCTCTTGCGGACTCGTGTTGTATCTTACTGAATACTAAATACAAAGCAGATACAACTTATGCTATGCAGTAAAATTGCACTAGGCACCAGATTTATTGTATGTTTATTTGCAAGTGGAAAATTTCACTGTGATAACCATTCTCTGATATTTAATACTATTTATGTTTGATTACAGAAACAGAGTATGGATTTCAAAGTTAAAACCCTCATTGCACTTGAGGTGTTACGCACAGCTCGTTACATGAGATACTGAACACAATTTTGCACAAAATTATGAAAATCTCCTTCCTGCATGAAATTATTCTGGCTTTTCTAAGTCATGGGGGACCATGGATATCTCAGAGAAAGGTGATTTTCTAAAGTGAGTTGCAATGCATACTTTAAAAGGCCTCCTCATCTTCAAAGTACAAAACAAGTCCAAAAAACCTAAATGTGAATTTAACATGAAAACTCAGGTCAAATTTATCCCTCAGACTCCAGTAATATATTTTTCACTGGCTTGTTTTACTGAAGACAGGGCACAAATAATGAACTTACTCTAAATCTTGACAATTTTCATCAGATTCTGTTTGATTTAGTAAAATTTGTTCTGCACTGCTTATGTTGATGCCAGTGTACAAATATTCACATATCTTAGTATTCTTGAGGTATAATCCCCCATAGCATTTAAGTGGAATGTCTGCAGTTTTGTAATAGGGAAAATACCTGCACAGTGATAGGCTTTACATTTTATGCTAAATATATTAAAATTCAAATGATGTCTTATGGAAAATAGACTGAAACCAAGAGCCATTTATTAAATATCACATAAAAATTTTAGAGCAGCCAGAACCAGATTCTGCTCCCTGTGGAGACAGATCATAACAAAGGGTAGAACTGAGAACATAGGTATTAGGAAAAACATGGCAACCTTCTTTTTCAGCACAATAAGATGGTTATAATTTCACCTCAGTGCCCAAGGATAGGGTTGCACTCCTTCGAACACTGCAGCTGCAAGATGGAATAGTCTTTTACTGAGTTTCTAGATATCCTATTATCTATATCCACTTCCCAGTCTATCAATTGTATTGTGCTATGGTGTTACCAGATCCAACTGCATCCTGCTTTGCTTTTAAGCAGAGAGTGCATTTTGGAGACTGAGTGAGGACTAGGGAATCCTTCCCCATCTTACAGGAATCATGTCAGCTAAGTCAAGCCTTTTTGCCTACTCACTGTCTGAGTAGAATGCCAGTCTAGGTTAAAATTCTGCCTATAGCTTATAGTCATTCTCCTCTACCAAATATAAAATTCTCCTCTACCAAAATTAAGGGATTTTTTCCCACCACTTATTTAGGGAAGCATACTACATTGCATTTAAATGTTCCTGTGTGGCCTCATGTCTGTGAGACTGGAATTTATCGGAACGTTTTTGTTGCCATTCTGTTGGCAATCAGACCAGGCTTGCTGTCTTGCCAGCTAAGGGATCTTAATAGTACTATCTGTTTCTTGAGTAGCACCATTTTTCTCTGTATTGCTCTATTTGCCTCTCATGCTAATTTTGCTTTGCTTAGAAGTTTCTTGTGATAGGAATGCACTTTTGCTTTGTACTCTAATATTAAAAAAAAGGTATGAAAGCAAAACAACAATTTACAGATCTTTGTGTTTCTCTTTTCTGTGTTTCTTTTTATTGAATTATTATGTTCTAGAAGACAAGCAGTTTCATAATGAATCCAGTTGGGAGGCATATAAAGGACTAATTTGAAACCTCAACTATCTTGGTCTTCCCCTGGAATTTTGCAATATAGCTTTTGATTCATTCATGCAGCTTGTATTTTTATAAGGTTAGTCTCAGCTGGTTCGGCTCACTTCTAAACACTTGCTAGGGAGCCCACAGCAGCCACGGCCACAGAGTACTGATGAAAGAGAAAGCAGAGTGGCAGCCTTCAGTTACTTACTGTGAATTATCAGCAAACCCAGACTCCTTCGTATTCTCCCTCTCTCCAGCCAGCAGTAGTGGCACTTTACTGATGCCCCAGTTTGGAATGCCTTCCTTTCCCCAAAGGAGTGGTACAGCTGAGAATAAAGTGACAAGACTGTGCTGAGACTGTGAGACGGTGAGACTGAGTGCTGTGAATTTTTGTCAGTCTTTGCACAGGGCCATGTCTACTTCTAGTGCTGCCTTCCTACTTGCAGACTATATTACCAGATTAACACCAGAGAAAACTGGTCATGTCTTCTGTTAGTCAACAAACACATATTCAAAACTCCATGGGTTTCTTATTGAAAGAAATGTAAGACAGGGTCATGTGTATGAGCTTTATTAAAACTCCCAAATACGAACAAGACGTATTACCCAAACTACTAGTGATCCTAAACCAATGTCAGCAAACGAAAAGCATACTGACATCCAGTTAATGCCTAAAGTAATAGTTTTGACACATTATGAACAGGGTTGAGAAAACTGTTTGGCTACAGCTGCCAAATAACGAATTTTCCAGGCCATATTTGTGATTTATATTGGTTAAGAAATGGCACCAAACCCAAGTTTCTTAACATCCAAATCATAACCATGATATCTCATGTGAAGCTTCCTCCTGCAGAAGTCACTTACACTAAGTTTGAATTTGCACTGGGTATTTGACAGGAGATTTACAGAGACATCTTGGCAGGCCAGAAGGAGAGGACCCCTGTTGTCAGTTGCTCCCAGTGCCTTATCTGACATGGGCAGCATGGCACAGGAGCAGGGAGAGATTGTGCTACTCTGTGCACTCCTTCCCCACCAGCAGCTCCAGAGATAAGCGTCCCTGCAACTGTCCCGAATGATCTTGAGGAACAGTGGTTTGATGACTCCCATTTACCAAAAGTACTGTAATAATATCACTTCCTTATGACTTCAAAGGTCAGAATATGCTGCAATAAAAATTACTATGAGAGAGTATTTTAGAACAGTTTAAAACTTGTTCCTGTTTTCTAGCTCCTCTCCTTTGCTGACTGCATAGGTGCCCACAGAGGTAGGTGCAGACAGAGTTTATGAAACCTACAGTCACTTTCAAAGCCCCTCATCCCCCTGAAAAAAAGCAAACAAAAATAAATCTAGAAACATCAGAATATCCCTTACCTACTCAAAATAAAGCATAAAAAGAAAAGCACAAAATATTTAAGCTATCAGGAGTCTGGAAACTCTTCAGCATTCTGAGCTTTCTGTGGCCTAGTCAAGATTGCAACTGCATTTAAGTAGCTGCTGGCACAGCTGTTTCAACCACTGAATGTTTTTCACAAGCACAAGAATTGTCAAAGGATAAGTTACATTTTTGTCAATACTTTATCATACTGTTCTCAAGGTAAATTTCCTTTGGGTCATCTATGGATTCAAAGGACAAGCTCTAAGACAGGCCAGTAGAATTTGATTAAAAACAGTAACTGATTTAAAACAGTTTTATGTGATTTAGGACAAAAAGCTCCTTTAATGACATTGTGTAAATGACATGTGGAAATTTTAGAAACATTACTTCATAGCTACACTGAGCCCTTCAACATTAGTCCACCAACCAATTTAAAATACATTTGAGCAAACCTGTGATTGGTTTTGTTACTTCCAGTGAAATGCTTACAAGAGAAATTTAGTCCCTTTTTCTCTGTAAAATGGAGCTCTAAATCAACTTATCAAATCTTCAGAAGGAAAACATACTTTCAAGCTTCTCAAAATAAAACCCCTTCATGTAAAAAATTTTGATTTTTTTTAAGTTCTGTAAATCCATATGAACCATATGTCTCAGCCCAAGCTTGTCTAAGACTAAGCCTAGTTTGCCAAAGACCAAAAATTGTAACCATTCTTACCTATGCTGCTTTAAGAGCTGCGTGGGTCCTGCCACTTTCCTGCCTTTTGCTTCTTCCTTCCTAGTAAAGCACAATACTTTATAAGTAATATACTCAGTATATCTTGAAAACATTTGATAATTTCTTTGGAATGACATGTTAAACCAAGTGCCAAAACAAAAGCAAGTGTCCCTTGGCTTTGCAAAAATGTACTACATTTTGATGTATGCCTTTGATAGTATTACAATACGAATATTCTTTGCATTAATATTCCCATCCATTGTTTAACAACTTCTGTAGGTAACATATGTGATGCTCAACCTTTTTTTTATATTTAATTATTGTAATATGTGTTTTAGTTGCTCTGGTTCCTCACAAAATTGCCTAGCAGATTTTGAAGGTTAAATAAGTTTTCTGTTGTACATGAAAGCTTGTTTTAATTTTTTTTTTGTGATAAAGATCCAGTTCTTTTTATATTAAAATGATCTTTGGGTTTTTGTTGCTCCTTCAGTTAAATAGGCACCATATACCATCTTTTTTTTTTTCAAGCATTGCAGAAAGAATTAAAATAAAACATGAAACAAAGTGAAAAGTTTTACGGTTGTTTTTAGAAACAGGTAATGGCCAGTGATCTTAAGAGTAAAGTAAATACTGAAGTCTTTGTGTACAAATCTGGTTGCTTTTCTGCCTTTAAAATTTTAACACTTTGTGTCCCTTGTGTAAACTGAGTATCTTCAGTTACCAAAAATATTTGGGCAAAAAAATACATTAAGGAATTTCACTGCTCCTTAGTTTCAAACCACAAAACTGATTTACTTGAAAGAGAAGTTTTCCAGCATCACAAGACAAAGGTTGGTCTTCATTCAAAAGTACAATGTTAACAATCTAAAGAATTACCTAATTTATTTAGTCTGTACTGACTAACTTCGTTCTTGATGGAGACAGCTGCTATTGCATGTGATAACAAATGAAATTCCCTGCCATGCTGCAAAATTTACTGACTGAATTGGCTGGTTTCCTACTAGTCTCAATGGCCACAGAGAGCATGAAAAAGGAAACAGATGAAAGAAAGACTTGTGGTGTTTTTTAGTTTTTTTTTTTTTTTCTGTTCTTAAAACTTGAATTCAAATTATCAAGCTGTGTTGATTTGAAAATTGGTGTTTATATTTTATTAATTGTATTGTGTGCTGTGACACGTCTGTGAACCTACAACAATTAACTAGCTTATTTTTCCAAGATATGAGTGTTGTTTCAATTATCCTTTTGAAATTTTATTTGTGGCATGCTGTAATTATACCTTGCACATACACTTTGTAAAGTTTCCTATTGAACTGAGAAACTGCATTGTGTTGACAAACCCCAGCTTGTTGTGTTTGCTGTTTTAAGCGTGCTGTGAAAGCTGGTCCCTTGTGCTCCAAATGTAAATTGGACACAGCTAATTGCACCTACAGCTGGTGAGCAGGTTCAGTGAGTGCCCATTTCTGGAGGGAAATGTGCCTCCACTCCTCATGCTTAGATAGAGCTTTGAGTTCTCCTGTAGATGTGCTTTGTTATTGGCAGGGGTAGGCTTCACTGCCAGTGCTTCTTATGGGAAAACAGAACAGTCTATACTTTACTTGTTGATATAAACCCAGAAATGTTTTCCTGTTTCAAATGTAGACTATTTCTCATTACTTTCTGTACAAAACTCACTTCCCAAAAACCCTGAGTGATGAAACTTATTCTGAAAGTAAAAGCAATCTTACACTCTTGTGCTGTTTGTAGAGTCCTTCACTCCAGACAGAGGTACAACACCTAACACAAAGAGAAGTTGCAGTTCTGTGGTCAGCTGCAGCTGCCTAGGTAGGGAAGAGGAGAGTTCAAAAAAGGATGTGGTGCTATTATTGAAAATTCAGAGTCATTTGTGGATGTCCTGTGGGTGCAGTAATGGGAAACGTACAGGGTATAAACTCAGCAGACATCTGGTGGTGACAAGCTACCAGAGAGGAATTAATGACTGGCTTCACAGAAGGGGCTGTTTTGGTTAGATGCAGTATCATTGTTACTCTGCCAGAAACATGAATATTGTTCCTGGTTTTAAGGAAAAGAGAAAAGAATAAAAGAAAGTTAGAATGAACAGCCAGTTGGTCTTAAGTAGCTGATGTGTTGACCAGTGGAAAATACATTGTGGCTTGAAGAAAATACTTAGTGAGAGCAAGCCTGCATCAGTAATAAAGAAGTTGCCATGAAAGTGAAACTGTACATGAATGCCCAAGGCCCAGCCTCCTTAGAACAGTGCTAATCCAACACACTACAATCTCTGTATCCCAGCTAAATAAAACCAACAAAAGTTAGATTTAGAATTGAATACTAAAGAAAGGAGTGAAAACTTTAAAAAAAATCCTATGATAGTTTGCTGATTTTCTGATGGCTACACACTAAGATCTCACAGAAGCTTTTCAATTGTGACTTCTATTATTTCACACAAAAGAAAAAGTAAACACACACTTTAAATTGCACAACCCAGCAGAAAGAGACCACAAGAAGAATCACCTTGTTATATGATAAAACTGCAGGATTTTCACTTACTTATACCTTTTTTAAATCTTCAGAACTACTATGTTCCTACTTCTTGGATACACAACAAATATTGAGGCAAAAGACAACAGAAAGTTTGTTTGAAAATACGTGCTACGTAACATCACAGATCTAAGGCTTGTAATTTAATATAATTTAAGACAGTTTCATATTGGAAACCACAGAATTCACTGAAAAAAAAAAATACAATTACCATGCATCACAGAGGAAGAGAGATTCTCGTGTATCATTTTGCAGGTAAAACACCTTTTATAAGGACTTGACTTACTGCAACTTTGAAATTGGCAAAGTCAAGATATTAAGGGCTCGTGCTCCTCTTAGGATTAGAGGGAGGAAAAATACTTTCTGCAAAAGTATAAAGTAGCTCAGTGTAAAGGAACAAAGTGAACTGCCCCATTGAACAAAGAAGCAGCAGCGAGCTCAAGGAATGTTTTCCTGGGATCTCTATCAGGCTTTTCTTCAAGAGATTTCATGCTCAGCTGAATGTTAGAAGCAGATTATCTACAAACACACTTCACTTCTGCTTATGTATTATATTTCTCTGTTAATAATAGAATATTAAAGCTGTTTTCTTGGTAAGCCAAGGCTTCTGATGTAGCAGTAGCCCACCTCTTTGTGTGTCTCTCACATATTTTAGCAGTTGCAAGTATTTACTTAACACATAATCTCTGGTTGCAGACAGAGGTTGCCGAGGTAGAAGTGGAGAATTATGGCTAGAGCTATTCAAAGAGATTAGAATTTGCAGTTTGTTTTCAACACTGTTGAATAACATTCAGGATTGTTTGCTGGTGGTGTTTTTTTGTTGGTTTTAAAACTTTGTGACATATTTAAGCAGATTTTCTGATGTGCTGCTTTACTGAAGTGTCTGCTTTCTCAGCATATATTTCAGTACAGTGTTTTCACAGTATCATGAGCATGTACTTGGCACAACAAAACTGTCTTAAATTTTTTGTCTTTTCTTGCCAACCTTAAAAGAGGAAATGTTTTTAAATCTTTTTTAAAAATATGAGTCAACAAGAGACAACTCACATAAAAGGAGTGTATTTTCATGAAGGTGTGATGGGCATATCACCTCACACAGCATCCCTTGATTTGGATGGATTTTCATCTGCAAATGGGAATGAAATTGTCCATATACAAGTCTGATGGTCTTTGCTTTTATTAATTATATGGTCTCCTTAACAATAATGACAGTAAAATATGTCAGGAAGGGAAAAGTGTGATCAGTAAGAAAGAAAGTGACTCTGTGATGGCAAGACACTTCACTTGTGCTAGGGAAGGGAATTGTTCTGAGTGTGTTTGCTTTTGTAAACAAAATGAGTGGTCAGGATGTTTCTCAGGATCACATGCATATAAGAGGAGCAGCCACTAGTGGATTCTCAATTGCTTAATCCTAGAAGACAGATGTACACACTGTAAAAGGGACATATCTAGGGTAGCTTTGCAGATAAATGTCTCAAGGAACCTGTTGCTGTGCAGTGTCACAAAGGGCTGACAAAATGTGTAACAGCAGGGGGAACTGATGCTGCCACTTCAGCACAGAGTGGTTTTGGGATTAGTCAAGGGACTTTGCTGTATGGGAAGTATAGATACTGAGACATAATGCAGAGCAGTGGCATCAAAAGGCAACCTTGGTGTTCTACTGGCATTCAGTAGTAATGACACTTGATACCATGTCCATGGGTTGGTGACAACAATGTCTTCAATGTGAGTTTACAGGATAAACTATGACAACTGGAATATTGGTCATTATCTGTGGCAGTGTTCATGAATACAGCAGTAAGAGTGTTTTGCACTAATTCTTAGTGGTACTGGCTCCAGCAAATACATCAAACATGTCTTTCATACTAATGTTCTTTAGTATACAAAATAAAGTTCAAGGTTTGGGCTTGAGCCCAGCATCTCTGATTGCTTGCAGTGCTGGAGTAACAATAATGTTCAGCAACTTCATTGCCCTACAGTGGATACACACAAAAGTATCTGTGTAAGAAGAGAGCTTTCTTGGGTACCAAACAGAACTCCCTACAAACCAAAGACCCACTGGAAATCTGACTTTCTGCTGTAAGACCTTGTCTTCACCACAAAAATCTCAGTCCAACTGAACGAAAGCAAGGCACTAACCATGCTTTTTTTTCCTTTAGGAAAAGGGTGCAAGGAGAAATATTTAATGGTAGAAGCTGATGTGCTGCTCTGGAAGGAGCTGCTGCTAGAGAGCCCTGTGTGACTCCATTACTGAACTGAAGGAGCTCCAACATCCGTGTCTGTGCCAGGGAATTCAGCAGGGACATCAGTGCCTGCACGGAAGCACAGAGTGATACTCTCACTGTTGCTACAAAGAACTAAAAAATAAGGCAAGATGAGAGCAAAATGGAAAGCAGCATCGCCACTCTTGTCTCCAGTAGGGTCTAAACCAGATACGCAGGGCAGCACAGCATACACTGCAATATTACTCTCCCCACTTGTAACGGTGTGAGCCACTCGTATTGCCAAGAGAAGAGTCCATCCACACAATTAGCGCGGCTTTTCCCTGCGGGCTCACCTCGGGCACGGCTGGCCCTGAGCACGGCGCTCCTGCAGTCCGCAGGTGGAGGAGCTGGCACCTGCGGGGCGGCCACCGCGGCCAAGGAGCCGCTCGCCTCACGCTCCTGCGCCCGCCACAAGCGGGGAAATCGGCGATAAGGGAGCGAAATCGGCGATAAGCAGGAAAATCGGCCGCAGCCGCCCAGCCACCGTCCCACCGGGCCCTCAGAGCGCGGCGACCCCGCCTCCAGGCCGTGCGTCGCCACAGGCGGGGCCGCGCACGCGTGTCACAGCGGGACTGTAAGTCTCCATTTTGTGTTACTTTCACCCCCTTGTCCCTGGCCCCGCTGCGGAGGGTTCCAGCGGGAGGAG